>KK120899.1:1189023-1235699 GCA_000611955.2 Stegodyphus mimosarum | reverse complement strand
CTTCCAATTCGGAATTTATTATTCTCCATTTTGTATTGACGTAGGCAGCATTCTTTTAGATATTAGGCGGCTTCTGCACTGTTATAATGTCAATGTCACTAGCAGTATTTTCAATAGCAGAGAGCCTGCATGTCTCAACCGTACAGTGATTTTCATTAATGTGTAAAATCTGCATTAACAATGTCAAAGTTTACAAGGTATTTCTCCCGCCTTCTTCGCATGCCTTCGTGGTGTAGTGGTCAGCACGCTCGACGCGTAACCGAGAGGTCCGAGCTTCGATTCCCGGCGAAGGCGTTGCGCATTTTTCATGACTCCTGCTTCGAAATAACCTAATGACTCTACAAGTTAAAGTCCAATATAATAAAATCCAGGTGTGAATCATTAATTGCAATTTGCAATTAAAATCCAGTGTAAGTAAAATCAGTTCAAATTCCACTAGAAAGCAGAAACAATAGTCCATCCAATGTTCAGTATATAATATCAAAGTTTATAAATTTCTAAAATCAGAAATTTTCGAGAAATCAATACAAAATAAAGGTTATTGTCCCGACTGTAGTGTAAATCATATAAAATATACAATTATTATATATTAAGATGCTCTCGAATAAACTGAATTTCGCTATGCAAGACTGTGTAGTCCCAAGAAAAACCATCACGAGATTCATTTATAACCCAATCCGTATCTCTTATTTATATCAATACAATTAAGCATTGAAACATTTTACATATTTTAGCTTGTACTGACATAATGTATTAGTATGACCAAATTTAAGACATTTGATACATCTCTTAGGGTTCAAATAAAAGTCTGGATAAAAATTTCCTTGCTATTGCCAGTTTTTCTTCTCCCAAAATAACACTTCGACACCCATATGAATTTGTGAAAATGCGATGGAAGACCTCACGCTCACTAGCTATCATACGGAAAAGTGGTTTCACACAGTCTTTATTACACGTGCAATCTTCTTTTAGCATTTCAAAAATTTCTGTGTCCGGTAGAACATGTTTAGCACTATATATTATAATTTTCGGTCGGATAAATTTGCGTTTCTTGCTTTTAATAATAGTATTTAACCTATCTTCTTGCAACACTGCTCGTTCCAAAACTCCTGCTTCATTTTTAACCTTTAATCTGACAACTAAATACCGTTTTTCCTGGAGAACGAGGTACCACCTAAATACCCAGCTTGACAAAATTAAGATTATTCTTAATTTGGTCATAAACATCTATACCTGCACACTCTGGTTTCAGTACAATTTTACTGGCTTTATTCTACCCCTATTTAGATCTTCACTTTGTGTTACCTTCATTCCTACATTTTGTTGATCAAGATGTTGCATTTCCTCCTTGGTATCATCAATATCTTTGCTCAGTCGTATTCTTAATTCCTCGAATTTAGTTCATAATCATTTTAAAATCATCTGCTCTTAACCTACTGCGAGAACATAAAATAATACTACAGTGACAATCAGAAACAAACATGCGTTTCACATGTGATTATTTGTTTACTAGTAGCTATTTAAAACTGACTAATATGGCCATGTAAAAAAATTCCTAAAGGGAAAATACAAATATCACCCCTCTTTTAACAGTTCTTGTAAGTTCAAGCACAACGAAGTTCTGCACTGAAGATTATGAAGCTATGGAAATATATATTTTCATTCTCCTACATTTACGAATTACATTTACAAAAACTTGAATAAAGGAAATTTATCTGAAGAAATCATTTCCCTGAAAGAACGTCGGTCATTTTTCACACAAGAAAAGAGTTTTTTACATCTTAGGAACAGACTGGAAGTAATACATCAGCAAGTAACAAAGTCACAAATGGCAGAACGTGGTCGTCTCGGAAACATATGACTGGTAAATAAAGCTCTTTTATTGAGAAATCAAGGCATTCGAAGATAATTCACAAGTAATTTATAACCGCTTGTTAACTAACTTCTATCAGGATAAATTAGAAGCTTGAAGAAAAATTCGATAAACGTCTAGGTTTTCCCTTATATTGCATAAAAAATTTATTTTAAGTTTGATACCTTTCCTGAACCTCTCAACTTCCCCTTGTATTTTCTCGCCAGGATGTAAATTTAAAGTGAAGTGAATATTTAAACTCGTAAAACTCAGTTTATTCAAATCGTGTTTTCGCCAGCCAGGGCAAGTTTCATTGCTGTCTCGCTGTTACGCCAGTAAGCCTTTTGGCCATTCGCATTATCATACCGTCTGTTAGGTTTTTTGAGAGTCAACCTGTTAGGTGCAAATTAACTCTCTTTTTTATTCCAGCACTCTTCTTTTTTTCCTTTCCAGCACTTTTCCAGCACTCTTCTTCTTTTCCTTTCCAGCACTCTTCTTTTTTATATTCGACTTGAATTATGGTCTACATTTAAGTTTCTCGCCGCAAGTTGACGGTGTTTTCTAAACGCACGAAGATCGTGCCCTTCTGTTAAACTTTGAATTAATAAAGGGTCACCTTTTCACCCTTCTTCTGTGCTGGTATTTATTCACGCCTGTTCGGCAGGTTAATTGTAGGATTTAACATTTGTGTATGTGGAATAGCAGAGACCGGTACAGGTCAGTTCGACGCCAACGTTTCGACGCCAACAGTTCGACGCCAGCGTTTCCACGCCTGGTCATTTTGACACGAGGTCGTTTCGACGCGAGATCAGTTCGACGCTACACTTTTTTTTGCTTTTGTTTGACGCCATACTTTTTTTATTTTTATTTTTACTTTTAGAATAAGTTTGCATCATCACTCAAATAAATGCGATATGCCTGATATAATATATATTATAATAGATTCTTTTTAGAAAGACACAGAATTCATTTTCCCTGCCAAAACATACTCCAGAATTGGAAATGTGCTTGACGATATTGCATGCTTAACTTGTAAGTAAACATTTGTCATCTTAAGTACATAATCCCTCACTCTGAGTATGAAGCTATTGTTAACTGACCCTCCCCATGGACCGACTCGTATGTGTCAGAGTACTGATACCTGTATTTGTCAGATTAGGAGGGGGTTATGAAATGGCTTCAGATTTGTTGTTATCTATTGCCGATTATCAACACTTGTACATTTCTTATCTTCTCTAAAGAGCCCCGTAATCTATTTGGACGCAAGTCGACATTTTTTTAATTCAATGTTAGCACTTGCACGAATACGAAAAATACGAAAAAAAAATGTGGCGTCGAGCTGCCCCGGCGTCGAAACGTTGGCGTCGAACCGTCGGCGTCGAAACGACCTGCTTCGGCAGAGACAGATCTCAACACGATATAACACAGCTTGGTTGATTGGTTGAAAAGGGGCGCAGCCCCAGTCCACCTAGCCAGCATAATTACAATTCTAATAGGTTATGATTATTTTAAAGACATTTATCAATTCTCTTATGCTTGAAAAAAATCGAAAAATTGGCATATCTTCAGATAAAAGAATTTGTATACTAACTGTTCTTGAAATCGCTAAAATTATAAGTCGCTAAATTTAGTACCGCATAATAAAAGAAATCGTAGCTCAAAAAGGAAAAGTTGTTTTAATGTAATATTTTATGAACTCTTCATTCTCAAAAAAGAAACAATTTCAAAATGTTAATGTTTCAATAGAGGCAGGGTTCGTGCTCAAATGTTCGGGAATATTAAGTAGGAAAGAATTCAAATGATAACCTTCAAACTTATATTTGCCAATGAATCATTTGCAATGTTTAGTTACCAACTCTCAGTGTGACTGCTGAAGTAAGTGCAGGAACCAGACAGGAAAAGGGTTAAAAGAACCCTTTGTTAGATTCTTTAAAATTCACAATGCGTCAACTTGACGCTAACAAACTGCGCCTCGCCAGACGGTAACTCAACTAACAAGAACTTAAAATTCAAAGCTTTTAACAAAATAGTAGAATTTTCTCCAGGGCTCAGAGAATCCTGTTGCCTAAAACCGCGTCGAAGTGTAGTGGCGGACAGAATAATAACAGTTACGTCCGCTTTAACCAGTAATAAGTACACTATCAGAAGCTCACGCTGCAGAGGGTACAAATACTTCCTACTCTCTTTAACTTTCCCTTCTAGAGCTCAGAATTTAAATCTTTTTCTCCTGATGGTAGAAATTGCATTCCTTCACGCGCGCTATCAAATTTACATATTCTGGCATTGACAGTTAGAAGAATGAAGGCTTATAAGAAAGAAAGCATAAACTTAAACTGGTTAGTCAAAATAAATATACCTTAAAGATATTTCTCAGAAACTATTCATTAATACTGAAAATGGCAGTCGTAAAAAACAGACAGAAATGTCAGATGAGTAAAATTAAGGAACTTTCGCCGATTTGGGCCAAAATTAAGGATTTTTAAGGACCAAATGTTATTTCCAAAAACTTGAGGACTTTTAATTACTTTTGGACCGTACGAACTCTGTATACTAAGGTGCACTGCATATTTGTCGAAGAACAATATTTGTTCACTGCTTTCTAACAGTGAGGTCTTGAGTACGACCAAGCATAACATAACATAGCGGAACATATATAGCATAACATACCAGATGGTTCTGTAAATGAATAGTTTTATTTTCTATACAAACAACGCTGTTTCAAGAAATTAGAAATAAGAGTCTAGTTTACGCGTTCGAAACTTTTGAGTAACAGATGTAATAAGTGGGGCCAACGTGAAAGTATAAGCAAGGCTGGGACTTGCTTAGCCCAGGGGAGAATATTCGCATAGAGCTGTGAATTACAGTATATTTCTGTTCTTGTGAATAGGATGGCTAACCCTGACTTTTTTTTCCATCAATAACTACACAAATATATCTTACTGATATATTTGATTGTACATTTGATTACTGATATATATCTTACTGAATACTTACTGATAAGAAGACCTTTAAATTTTCAGTTTACACATTATTTTCTTCTTAATTTTAATACGCCATAGAAAATGAAAGACTTTGATTCTATTATACTGTCTTTTATTTGCATTTTCCACTTTATTAGCCAAGCCTCAAATACGTGTATGTGATTTTGTAAATGTTGTATAACTGGCCTCAAAAAACATTTTGTGCCACGATCGTTGTATCATCAGCGTACATTGCTACTGCAGTACTTGTATCTGTGGAATGTCGTTCACATAAATGTTAAATAATGTGGGCCTGAAGGGCCCACATTATTTAACAGATGACCCTTGTGGGGCACTGGCTCGAACGGTACGGTATGTGGAATGTGTATTAGGAATGCAAATTACAAAGAGTCTACCGCTTAGATAAGACTTAATAATACTTTGATGTCACAAGGGAAACCCAGGTTGTATCTTATACAATGCATCTGACGCTATCATGTACGAGACATAGACAGTTAGACTTTGTTTTTAGGTTCTTGTATTTTGGGACTTGGCTGTGTCGCTGGTTGCCCCGCTTAAGCTAGCTTTTTCCTTGTCGCTTACCCTTAGGGTTTTGACAATTCTGAATTATCCAACTTTATTTTGCTATAGAAACGATTTTATGAATGTTATTTAACACATTATAAAGATGAAAACTTTTAACAAAATTCTAGGTCTATTAATTTGCAAATATGTTTAATGATTGAAAACAAACTAGAAAAAAATGTACCTTCATCTTAGTGCTCTTAGCTAATGTATGTTTTGGAATTTTATCCATTGTTAGCGCATGCAGCCTTTTAAAGAGCAGTTCGAATATTTACCTGCTTCATAAAGTCAACGTTCATTATCATTTCCTACTATCTGCGCAATTATCCACTGCTGCAATGGGTAATTCGTTTTGTAAAATTCTGAGCAATAAATTGCTTGAGTTGAACGAGTGGCATTTCTGAGCAGCTGATAAATAGGATAAATAGGATGATCAGCATTGTCGGTCTCTTGAAAAGAATTTAGATGCCTTGTTTGGCAGCAATTTTCTTTAAATATTTGGTAAAATTATGCTCTTCAGATTTTTTCCATCAATAACTACACAAATATATCTTACTGATATATTTGATTGTACATTTGATTACTGATATATATCTTACTGAATACTTACTGATATGAAGACCTTTAAAATTTCAGTTTACACATTATTTTCTTCTTAATTTTAATACGCCATAGAAAATGAAAGACTTTGATTCTAAGAAAATAAAACAGAAAATGCTAAAATATACTTCAGAAATATTTTTATAATGGATTCGATTTATTAACAGCAACAGCACATCTGTTTAAATTAATAATTTAGAAAAAGTGTTTGTGAATGAATTAATCAACAAGCAAAGTTATGGATCTGAGATATCATCGGATTCCAAAATGTACCCTGCTGTTAGAAACGTATACTTTTAAAAAAAAGGAGGGGGATCTTAGAAACGGAGGTAAAAGTTATTTTCCTTCAGAAAACCTTTCGTGAAGGCTTCTGGTAGATAGCTAGTGTATGCTTTGTTATAATTAATTAAATAAGCGAATTTTCTAATCTACAGAGTTATTCAAAAAGAAAGAGCAGATTTCAAACATTTGTTTCTTCCAAACTACAAAAGATAGAAACATGATTCTAACGTTAATGGATAGAAAAAAGTTTACAATTATGGTATGCATTCAATATGAGCACCGTGTGTGAAAGATAAAAAGTAGATTCATCGGAAAAAATTAATCGTTCAGCAAAATTGTCTTCTTCTATATCATCTAACATGCTACTGCAAAATTCATACCTTTTGTTGTGGTTGTTAGGATGCAATGCTTACAATAACTGCAGTTTGTATGGCTTCATGTGCAGACGATGTTTTAGAACTCGCCATACCGTTGGTTGAGGAATTTTAAGTTCTTTGCTTGCTCGCGATGTGGCTTTCTTTGGGCTCCAACCGACAAATAATACCAAAACAAACAACAGCGCCAATGCGGCCATGATTGGAACTTTTACCCGTACTAATAATAAATTGTACACATTTCTCTATCCATTAACGTTAGAATCATGTTTCTATCTTTTGTAGTTTGGAAGAAATACTTGCTTGCAATCTGCTCTTTCTTTTTGAATAACCTTGTATGTCCACCCCAGCGGCTAAGAGGTAAAGTCACTGAACATTGGTTGTTCCATGTAATTTCAATTCCAGGCGAAAGAGCTGGCTGCATGGACGTTTTTGAGATTTTACCCATGTGTAACGTGGATATGAGTCAGTTCCCTTTAGAAATTTATCCACGAAGCCATCTCTTCTCTTAAACAGATAGCACTCATATGCCTTATCATACCCAAATAAATCAAATCAGAATCTGTGGCCAACATCAAAAAGGCCTTCATTAATTGGAAATGAAAAGTTGATTACAGCAGACCTTCACTTCGCTGCACTGCGTCGCAAAGAAATATATTTAAGTGTACTTTTTAATAAAATTTTAACTTGAAGGACATGGTAACTTATTTCTGATAACTTAGCTTTAATATTTGGCGCAAAACATAATCGCTCAGTATTTTGAATAAATTAGGGTTTAGGATTACCAGAATATTCTTTCGTCCTTTTTGACTTTGGATGTTTATTTCTCTGCTCCTGTGTTTGGTAAAGAAACCTGTCTTGTTTTCGTCAAATGCCTGTGGATGCGACTTTCATTTGAATAGCTGGACTTAAACACATTTGAGGCGCGAATGGAATGCAAATGTGCCACAGGTTAGTGGGCACAAATGATTCACCTGCATTAGTAGTCATCGGACTTTCATTTGGATAGCTGGATAAGAAACATGCAAGATCTGAATAAAATGCAAATGCACCAAAAATTCGTGTAAAGAAGTGGGATTCAGCTGCTTCAGTAAATCTGTTGCGTATTTGTTTTTGAATATGCAATAAGATCTCGCCAATTGCTGAATCATGCCCCAAATCCTTGGGCGTGTGCAGCAGGTAACAGCCACGTGGAATTTATTTTCTTGACGAGAAGATAAATCCAACAAAGAGTAAGAATTAATTTTTTTTAATAGTTAGTTCAGGTGTTGCCGATATGACGGTTGCAAATGCTTTTCTTAAAGCTTAATTCATGGAGATATGAAGATATTATGACTTCATTTTCTACCTGGCAAATTACTTAACAGCGCTTTAAAAGTGAAAACGCATATTATCAGCAGAGTTCTTTAACAAATAAAATAAATATCACTTACCATCTCTAATTTCCATTTAACTATCACTATTTTTTATACTATGCTTTTCCAAAAATAAAATATTGATAGAGCAAGCATTAAAATTAACATCTTTGCTTTGCAATGATATCTAAAGATAATAAAATTAACATCTTAGCTTTAAAATGAAGTCATATCACAAAAGTCCCCGGACACTACTAAAACTGAAAACCATTTATCTACAATAAATAAAAAATTTATCTACAATAAATAAAGTATGCGAATTCGCCACAGCAGCAGGGAAGCACCGGTGCAACAAGAAAACAACAAAAATTGTCTGCCTGAATTTCTTCGAATAAATTTTCTCAAAATTTTGCGTTGCTGCACAGTTTTCTTATTCAAAAATGTATATGTTGTTAGGTAATCGTAAATTTATTCTTAATTTGCAATCAAAAGCGAGTCTACTAGAAAGGTGCAAGAAATGGCTAATTTAAAGTATTTAACAGTTTTTGTCATAGCAGAAAAAAACATGGAAGACAATAAAAGACCTCTCTAAAACATAGCAAAAAACTGTAAAAGTTATAATTTCTTTCTCCCCCCTTCTTGTCATGCTTTCGTGGTGTCGTGGTCAGCAAGCTCGGCGCTTATTCGAGAGATCCGTAGTTCGAGTCCCGGCGAAGGCATTGCTCATTTCACATCTCCTGCTTCCAAAATACCTAATGTCTACACTAGCGCCCGAACAAAAAAAGGTGGTGGATAATGATTCTTCACCACCAGGATTTGGCGATTGTGTCCCCTATTCCCCAGTCGCCCTTTAAAAGTGGGAGTATATAAGGTATTTCTTCCACCTTCTTGGCATGCCTTCATGGTGTAGTGGTCAGCACACTCGGCGCGTATTCGAGAGGTCCGTGGTTCGAGTCCCGGCGAGGGCATTGCCCATTTTTCATGTCTTCTGCTTTAGAAAAAACCTAATGTCTCTACAAAGTAATTATAATAATCGAAACTAATAGATTTCCGAACTTGAAGAATAACATCATTAATCATGTAGAGTATTTATTAATTGACAGAAAAAAGATATTCTCTTAAAAGAATATCTGTTAAGCTGGATACACTGGTTAGGTAGAAAGTAAAAAAAAATCTACGTCAGCATTTTAAAACCTAAATTTTCCTTCTCAAAATATAAGGAAAATAAGATTTCCAAACACTGAAATAAAATACTGGATAAAAGATGCAAATTTAATTCCTTCGATTAGAATGCTAGGCATTTAGCATATAGAAAAGCCGAAGAAAAATTGTGAAACGTAATTTTGATTTAAACAAAGAAATGGTGAAGAAGATATGGTGTGCGAGCTCATGCCTCTTTTTGGATCCATAATTTACGTTTATTGATAAAGGAGATCAGTATCAATATATAAATATTTTAAAATTAAGTTTAAAATCATCCACACAAAACTTAACTTACAAAATAATATCAAGTTCTGTCGCGATAATAAACCCAGGTATGCTCCTAAGAAAGCGCTTTTTTCTGAATGTTGTAATACCTGAAATTCTCGAAATATCTTCTCAGTTACCACATTAAACCCCTATCAAGCATAACGTGCAAGAAATCAAACATAAAACTCGAAATTAAAATACTATTTAAACAGCAATTCGTATTATAGAAGATTAGAGAAAAAATAGGCTGTAAATAATAAAATATCTAGATAATCCTAAAAAATTAATCATGTTCTTGGAAATTAATTATAACGCAAGAAAATATTAATCAAATTTTGCTTTTTATTTGATACAATAATAAATATCTGATTACATCTGTGATATGATTTTCTCACTCAAAAAAGAAAATATTAAATTTTAGCTCAATGTTTTATTTCGGGAAAATATACAGGGTGTTTGACCCATTTTGATGTTTGGTAAGTCCTGGACCCATTTTAATGTTTAATAACTCATAAAATAATGAAAATATAAACAAACTTATGGCATTTATTGATGGAATAACTTATATATTTTCCTTTTCAGGTTTGAATATCTTTACTTTTGTAAATATCGTCTGCACGTGTGGTTAATTTCAGATAACTTCATTTTCAGTCTAAATATCTGTACTTTTCTAAATATCATCTGCTTATTAATTGCATTATTGCATTTTTCTCTCTTTTGTTTTTGGCAACTATTGCAATGTTAAAAGGGATTCCCCAGAGGTTAATGTGTGGTGTGGACAAATGCACGACCGAGTCATTGGGCCTTTCTTTTTTACAGAAAAGACGGTCTCATCAGTCGTATATGTAGACAGGTTGGAAAACTGCGTATTTCCACAACTAGAAGAGCTTCAGCCACATGTCTTTTTGCAACAAAATGGTGCACCACCTCATTGGGGTACCATCGTTCGTAGTTCTTTGAATGACCATTTTACAGGAAGATGGATTGGGCGAGGAGGTCCAATTCCTTGGCCATTCAGATAACCTGATATAACGCCGCTGAACTTCTTCCTTTGGGGATTTGTAAAGGGCAACGTTTACAGGAGGAGAGTGTCGAACATGGATGACCTATAAGCCAGAATTACAACCGCAATAGCCTCTGTGGATGCCGACATGCTTGCTGGTACCTGGCGTCAAATTGAATATCGACTTGATATTCTCCGTGCGACGAAGGGGGCACACGTGGAAGTTCACTAACAAGGGTCATGAAACTTTTTGAGTCTATCTAACCATTTATGTTATTAATTTTAATCTATCTTTATTATTTTATGAGTTATTAAACATCAAAATGGGTCCGGGACTTTACAAACACCCTGTATTTTGTATAAAAAGAACACAAGATAAAAGAATATTCAAAAGAAACTACGGTGAACGATTTCAGTTTAATACGTATATTTAGAATTTTAATATTATTTCTGAAAATCAAAAGTATCTAGTCACTTTTGTGATACACTGTGTCATAAACAAATGATAGGTGCTGGTTCTGTATAAAGTAGACAAAGTATCTGAAAATCATTATTGGAGTCTTTTCAGTACTCTCGAAGACTACATTCAACACTTTTTTAATTTCTTCTTCTCAAATATCAAAGAGAAATTAATAACTGAAGACAACCGCCAGATTTTGTTTAAAAGTACAAAAATCATACTTGATTTGTTTCAAAGCTTCATTGGAAAAATGATCTGTCAGTCAGAGAAATTTGATTATTAGCTGCTCGCAGTAAAACTCTGAATTTACTTGTGCAGGAAGCATTTTTATGGTATTTTCAGTTCCTTATACGAAGTAAAGGAAGTATTGTAATCGCGAAAGATTTCAGGTATCATATTTCAACGAAAACATCCATTCTGATCGATCTCGTATGCATTTAAAAGATGATTTTGCGTGAGATCTGTACGTACAAACAGAACAAAATACACTTTTTCACAAAACGGTTTGTAAAATGGCTCTAGAAGAGATTTTTTCGTGACGTCTGTACGTACGTATGCATGTATTTCGCATAACTCAAAAACGACTAGCCTCAGAACTTCGAAATTTTGTATATAGTACTCCTATAACACGTATTTGTGCACCTCCCTTTTTGGTTGCAATCGGCCGCGCCAAATCTCTCTCTCTCTCTATATATATATATATATATACTATAAATCATAAAAAGAAAACTCTCCATATTACATCTCCAAGCAACGGAAATTCAATTTAAAAACATTATTGAAAAAGTATTTTTCAGAATTTAAAACAATTTATAGAAATTTCAGTCCTCCTTGCTTTAAATACAGTTAAGGAAAAACTAAATCGCAATATATATATATATATATATATGTACCCACTCTTTTACCCTCCTCGGTTGAGCTCAGTTTTTTATTTTTATACGTTGACAAATTGGGCATTCTTTGCTTTAAAAGTGATTATGTTGTTCTTTTGTTCCGATTTAGGTTTTTATGACTTCAGTTAATCTGCATGCAATAGCTGTAGAATTATCAACAATTTAAGCGGTCCATATCAAGTTGTTTAAGCGGTACTAAACCTAACGAGGCCGCTATTTGTTTACAATTGAAATTTTTAGTAGAATTGTGAATTAAGTCAGTTTGTGCACCAACGGCAATGTCTTTTTGCCGAATGGGACCAAAAGTAAACTTTCGATTTTGTGCACCGAAAAATCCGTCGTCTTTCCCGCTCGACGAATAGCTCGTTTTTGGGTAGAAACTAATTTTGATTTTAAAAATTCTTTTTTAACTGTATTTTGTGTTTTATGTTTTTCAGTATTTAACAATTTTTAATGAAGATGATTTAGTTTTCCTGTATTTTTGCCTTGCAGCGAAGTGAGAACTGAATTAATTGAATGAGAAATATACTATCTTTAATGAAATTCGAGGAAATAAGTTTAAATGAAATACAGAAAAAAATGTGTATAATTTAGTAGGTCGTACAAGGAAGTCATGTGGTGTCTACATCAAATTTTTGAAGTCATATATTACAAAGCGTACTTAAACTATATTCTGAAGTCAGCCACTAGTGCAGGTTGGAAAAGCATTTCAAGTTTTGTAAGTAAAATAAAAAACTCCGCTAGTTATGTTTTGGTGGAGAGTGTAAACTAAATGCAGTAAAAGTCCAATAATCGGGCATGTGATGTTCAGCACACCTGATTATTCGGCATCCATTTCACAGATATTCCTGCCGTAACATGACGATAATTAAGAAGTAAGGCGCGGTAGCTTTGTGTCATTTTCCCATTTCGGTCAGCGGTATATTCAAAACTTCAAGTACATATAGATAGCCTGTTTTCTTTATCTATCTACATATATATATATATAGTAAAGAAGAAAGTCTCTTGGTTTGTTCTCTAATAACTCAGTCACTACTATAGCTATCGTCACCAAACTTTCTACAATTCTTTTCTGGGTCTTGGAAAGGGTCGACGTCCACTTCCCCCCCCCAAAAAAGCTAAAATCAGAGATATTATTTAAAAACTCTGAAAACGCTAATTTTCGCCCCCATTTTTCCGAATGGCAACAGTCTCGCATGCTCGAGATAAAAATCTGATTTATTTCAAAAAGTGTTGCCACTGCTCGTTTTCAAATCGTAGAGTTTGTTAATAAAAAATTTTGAAGTTTTACAATGAAATAAAAATAGCATTGCCAAACATTAAATACATTATTTCCGATTCCAAAAATTCGTGGGAAGCCATTTCGACTGTTCCTATCTTCGTACGACTTTAATCAGTCGAGATTTTAAATAAAAACTCTGAAAACATTAATTTTCGCACTCATTTTTCTGAGTGGCTACAGTCTAGCGCGTTGAAGATAAAAATGCTTTATTTCGAAAAGTATTGTTACTGCTTTTCAAATCGTAAAGTTTGTTAATGAAAATTTGCAAGCTTTACAAAATCTCTCTATATAAAGAATTTCTGCTTGTGTGTTGGTTTGTTTGTTCGCGTTTTTGATTTCTGATCAATTAGCATTAATTTTTTGCAAACATTTAATCGACTAAAACTGAATATAGATGAAATATTGAATGGAAGTTGAGCTTTTACGACCATTTATTTGAAAGACGAAAATCATTCAAAATTGCGTGCCATTGTTGCTGATATAATGAGAGAGAATTTATATTTCTGTCGAAATTATGTATGTGGGTTCCATACACTGTAGAAAAAAAGGTCGTTCTTTACAGGCAAAAGTTTTGTAAAGTTACACAAGAATTTCCTGTAATGTTAACAGTTTGAAAGCGAACTGTGGCGAAGTATATATGATTCGCCTGTACGATTACATATAGTGTTTCAGTTGCCGCGCGGAAGAATCACGTGACTGACTGGAGATCAGCCAATCACGTTTGAAAGCTAGTAGCAGAAAAAACATTGCTGACTACTTGTTGGTGGTATAACTGAGGTAAGAAACAAAACTTTTACAATTACTGTTTGAAGTATCTTTTGTTTATTTTATGCAGATTATTCTTATGCATTTTACACTGTTATATGTATTAATTAAGTGTTTTAACATTTAGGCTTTGCTATTAATAAATATCAGTGTTCGCAATGTTTAACGGCAGGGCGATTTTGAGTTGAAAAAATGCACAACACTATAAGCATTGAAAATAGCGAAAAATATTTATTCCAAACGTAGATCTAATAATAGTATATTATCATTGTGCATCCGATAAATTAAGCCTTAAATTGACCGTATTATTTATAACTAACCATTTCAAAATGTAATCACTGTTGTGTTTAATTGAAACAGTAGGTAATGTGATTGTTGAAAATAAAATCATCATGTGACCGTGCTTTTTCGATCGTCTGAATTCTTACCCGGCAGGTTTTGCGAGAACAGTTTATGTAAACGTTTAGAATTCTGAATGTAACGCGTATTTTTATGCTTACTAGATTTAGTTTATTCTTTATTCTTTTTCTCGGATTACGTGATTAATTATACTTCGTTTATAATTCAGTCTAATATGTTTATCTATCTAATATATATCTAATAATATGTCTATCTGTACGAGATGTGTTATGAATTAAAATTAGAAAATCTTGAACAACACGGTCTTCTTGCAGGAATCTCGTTTATTCTATAGTGTAATAATATTTTTTTATATTTTTATAGTGGTACTAATTTCTTACGAAAATGTTAAAATTCCAAAATGAAGTAATTCTATTTCATTAAAAATATGTCGTATGATACTTTCGTAATGTTTTGCTTTACTAGCTAGATGCAGCTTTATTATTCCATGTATTTTAATACTAATATAAACAGAGGGGGGGGGAAACGGAAATGACCTAAAATATTTTTCTAAAAATTCGCAAAACGAAAACTAAAATTTTGTACATTATTTCTAAATATATTATTTCATTAACATTTTATAAATGACAAAGTTAATTATATTGTGTATTTATAACTACCATTGCATGTCTATAATTTTTAAACATTTAATACAGAATTTATGATCCATTTTATTTTTCCCCAGTTGTAATACAGTTTTGAAGAATGATAGTCATGTTATTAATATAGCATGAATCAGCTAACACAAGTTTAATACATTTCTTGACAATACATTTTACATTCATTTAGTTCTCTTGATTATGTAATATGATATATAAATCATAAAATAAGTTTTCTTAAAAGTAAATTATGATTATGCTCATTGGAGTTTAAAACAATTATGTAGTTGTATGTTAGTATTAAAAATAAGATAATAAATTTTTAATGACATACTGATTTAATATTAACAATGTAAGCATATATATATAAGTAAAGACATAAAGAAAGAAATTTAGGGCTACTTTTTCACAAAGATTATTTGAAATTTATTAATTATGAATTTCAATTTTCGTCTTTCTGAAAAAGTAGTTCTAAATTTCTTACTTTATGTTTTTACTGATATTTTTTCAACAGCTTAATGCGCGAAAATACTAGGCATATTTATATTTTGTTTTTTAAAAAAATGTGTTGTAATTATATATATATATAATTACATATTACATAATATACATAATATATATGCAAATCAAAAATATTCACGGATAAACTATTGGTAATTATTATAATATTATTTATCTAAAAGAAACCTACATTCCAATAAGAATGTTTAGTAATATTAACATTTCAGTATCTGATAATAATAATTTTCATTCCTATTTCCCTGTACTCCCTGTAATAACAACTTACTTGTAATTTCACTGTCTCTTATTATTGTCCACTGCTACTCCCTAGACCTCAAAGCATTTAATACATCTGCAACTGCAGTTCGTGTCAGCTTCTACAGCATGCAAGATATCACGAGCAATGATCTTCAGAATTACCGTACTGCAATGCATATTCGACCCCACCCAGCTTTAGAACCAGATTCTGAAAATTAAAAAAAAAATATTTGCATAATTTTCCCCTTTTAATGCATTCAGAAAATTTAAAACGGATTTGTCGACACATTAATTGTTTTCTTCATACTAACAAAGGCAAATACTTAATACTAATAAATTATGGTTGGATTGATTTTTTAGAATTTGGAATCCTATTTTGGAATCATTAGTTATAAATAATACTCAGTAGCAAAGCCGTTCTAAATTCTTCATACTAACAAAGGCCCCGTTGGACCTTTTTCTTCTAACTGTTGAATTTTATGCCAGCCTAATACAAAAAACGATCTATGATTGTGAAGCAAATACCAACTGACATTGACTGTAAAATTTTGCCATGTCAGTTGCATATTCACCTTCTCTAATTATTTATGAATGATCTGAGACCTAAGGATTAGCAAAGACAACAGTAAGAATGAGAGATATTCAAATTTTGGAGAAGTAAAAAAGAAGATAACTCATTAGATGTTGTACTTATGTGTATTCCTATTGAAATGTAGGTTTCTTTTAAAAAAATAATATTGTGATAGTTATTAGTTGTTTATCCATGATTACTTTTCTTTGTTTTATTCCTACTGTGACTGTGTTCTTTGGAAATTAAATTATTCGCCTAATTTTTCCCTCGAAATTTTCGGGTGATAAAATTAGTAAAAATAAGTGGGAAGCATTAGATAGCCTCATTTTCTTGAAGTTGTTTCATCAGTGATAGTCCATGCACCCAAAATCCATCAGCAAATCAGTTAGTTAGATGAAAACTACCAATACGCAGGCGAAACATTTTAGGGTAACTCGTTTTGTGAGCGCCTTATAAGGAAGATGGGACCTTATCTAAATCATTACAACAATTTCAGAACCTTGTGCTAAAAAAATGCTGGGGGTGTGGGGGGGGGGGAATGTGCGAGTAAATACGGTATTTAATGTCCGAGTCCCAGTGACTGATTTGGATCAATATGTATTACTGTGTTAGAAATTTAAGGTAATAAATATAATATTTTTTTAATGCTTTTGAGATATTTATTCAAGTTATGAATTCTGAATGTAGGTATACTGTATTTTATATCTAATATCTGTAATGGCTTCATTTATGAAAGGATCTGCATATTTGCTGTTTTCGTACAATGAACCTTCTCTAAGCTAGCTACACGTGACTCCTGAAGATTTTGATCTTCAATGAAAGTGGGAATCCTAGAGAAGTTATGTTTGCTAATTAGTTATGTTATGAGGAATACTGTGTTAGATTTAAGAAGTGATTGACTGAGGTACCTAGTCGTAATGAGACAGTTCACTGTAATTCAGTTTTTTAAAGAATTTAAGCTACTCTTAATTACTTAAAATATTATAAAGATATATGATTAAAAGTGTTATATAGCACCTGTTTAAAACATCTACAAAAATAATTTTTAAGAGCATGATTTAAAAAAAAATTCCTTTTTTTTCCTTTATTTAGGGGACATGCTTTACATGTGCAAAGGAGGAAAAACCCTTTATTCATTTTCCCAAGTATTTCAGACGAAATTTTATAAAATGTGTTATTTTTTAATTAATTCTTTTTTCAGGTTCTATGTAAAGATTATGGATTAAATAATAAATTATTTTTACTTCCGTATTTTTTATTAGCATGTTATGTGCTTCATGGTGTTTGCATAAATGTAATAGTAAAATGCTTCCATAATAAAGTAATCAATTCAATAAACTTTCTTAATTAATATGCTGTAATATATATGTATTGCATAAAGTTTGTTTTCTGTTGTTACATGTATATTTCACAATTTTGTACGCAAATTTCGAAATTTATAATAACTAGGAATGTTTCTTTTAAAATCACTTTCTGAACGATACTGTTTTTGGACTAAAATGAATCTTTAATAGTTTTTTTTTTTCATAAAAAAGCCAGTATCACATATTTTTCATTGAATCTTATTTGTAATTATGCTAAGATTTTATAATACTATCAAGAAAACAAGTTTTGAATATTATTAGACAATAGCGCTAAAGTATATTAAAAATAAATCATTGTCTTCTCTGAAACATTAAAATATTATTTACTAGCCGCTGCGCGGCCAGCCTTCGTCTGGCTTTTGAGTGTACCGGAAAAATGCCTAAAGAGAACAACACCAAACATTAAATTTGACAACTGCACAGAATTTTACTCTGCAGAACACGAAAAAGAAACAAACAACAACGGAAAAAAATGCATTACATATAAAAAGCATACAATGAAATAAGCAATATCTCTTAATACAAATATTAATTAGCTTAATAAATAAATTAACCAACTTCCTGCTGCCTTCTCTAGACAAACGTACAGTATCCAAGAGAAACATTAAATTTAAAAACTGCACAGAATTATCGCCCTCATTTTTCCGGGTGGCAATATTGCTGATATCAGCAACAATGGCTGCGTGCCATTGTTGTTCATATAATGAGAGAAAATCATCAATTCTATTTCATTAAAAAAAAACTCATTCGAATTTTGAAAAATCCATGTGCACTGGCTCTTGTCCATATGCATCCTGTGTACCAGATTTCATAGGCCTGGGTCTATTAGCTTACACGCAGTACGAAAGAAAGACACTACACACACAGAAAGACTCGTCCTTTTAAATATAGATATATAAATTAATTAAACAATTTACCTTTGCAAAAAGAAACAATCTTTCACTTTCTTAAACTATTCAATAGAGTGAAATCTCGCTTTGCTATAGCCCATTATGTCTTAAAATGATGCGATTTCGTCAGAAAACATAAAATTTAAAAAAAAAAATCTAATTCGAATTTCGAAAAACCGCCTTCGAGGTGCACTGGCTGATGCAAAAAAATCATGCAAAACTTTTCAATATCTTACAAACAGTGAAATAAGCAAAACATAACATAAAAGAAACTCAAAAAACAAATGCAGATTTCGCGCAGAATTTTACTCTGCAGAACAACTTTATCAAAAAAGAAATAAATAAAAATGTATTATATATATAAAAAATGACATTGAAATATGCAGTATCCCTTAATAAAAATATTACTTATCCTAATAAATAAATTAACCAACTTCCCTTTGCAAAATCTTAAGAACTCAAATGGTATAAACAGATTAAGAACTTAAACACATTAAAAAATATGAAAACCAATATTAAAACTTTTTTATAATTAAAATTATATATAATTAAAACATAATATTACAATGAAATAAGCAATATCCCTTGATACAAATGTTATTTATCCTAATAAAGTAATTAAACAATTTACCGTTGCAAAAAGAAACAACTTTTTAATTTCTTAAACTTTTCAGTCTCTTAAAAACAGTAACATAAGAAATACGATGAAAAATTGTTGCCAAACCGAAATTTTTAAAAGAATCAAACTATTCAAAATGATGCAATTTCATCAAAAATCCATCAACAACAATAAGAAAGGAAAATTGTTGCCAAAACTACATTTTAAAATATCTGAGATGTGAGAAGTGTATTCGGAAGCTTCATTTAAAAAATTAAAAAAAAATACAAAATATTATTATTTTTCCAAAATTCTTTTTTTAAAAGGAGTCGAAAGGATTAAAGTTCAACGTGTCCAAAAATCAAAGGAAAATAAACAGCACATTTTTTAAAATAAGTTTTTAAAAAAAAAATTCCGCTGAAAAGGTGTTAAGCTCACCTTCCTAAATAAATTCGCATTTAATCGATTTATTGAAATACCAAATTTATTTTAAGTACGTAAAATAGCTAAGTGTCTACGCTTCACGACGATGTAAAAATGAAATGTATAGAGTGAAATCTCGCTTTCCTGTAGCCCATTATGTTTCAAAATGACGCGATTTGGTCATAAAACATAAAATAAAAAACATTCTAATTCGAATTTCGAAAAAATCGCTTCGAGGTGCACTGGCTCTTGTGTAGATACACCTATGTACCAAATTTCGTGGCCCTGGGTCTATTAGCTTACTCGCAACACAAACGAAAGACACACACACACACAGATTCTTTGTTTTATTATATGTAGAGATTTGTATTTATAAAACAAGATCAGTAATAGGTAAGTAACAAAGTGGAAAGGCAAAGTTTCTAACACTTTCTGAAACTATCTAGTATTTATTACACAATATATATTGAAAATCATGCCTCGCATTTAGAAATTTGTAGGTAAATTTGTGATACCTATTATGTGCTTTAAATTTAATTAATATGCAATAATTATGCAATGCTAGAATAATGAGAAATAGTATCATTTTAAAGTTTGAAAGATGGTAGTGTCATTTTCAACATAAAAAGAAAGCAAGGCAACTTTTAGAGGAATAAAATTATGAAAAAATGAAAAATCTGTTTTTTTTGTGTGTGTGTGTGTGTGTGTCATAAAATACAAAAATAACACTTCCTTTTTAAAGTGGGCTTTGCATTTAATTATCAGAATTGGCAAACTTAATCTCACAATTTGTAATTTGCAGTTTCATGCATCGCAAAGGGCTCAATGTAGTGACTCTGTAGTAAAAAATATTTAAAAATGAGTCGAAAAAGTAACGTTTTAAATCTATGAAAATTGAAATTTTTTATTGTATTGCTTGTTGTCCGTTAAAATGTCATAATAAAGATGATCATTAAACCAGCAATGGAATCGCTTGCAATTAATATAAATTAAATTAGTTATCAAAGAGGCAGAAGATTTGAAGAAGCTTAATAAACTGTGCAAGTTTATAAATTGAAAAGCATTTCAAAATCAACTTATCCAAATAAATGCATAAGAAATACTTTTTTAAAGTTTTGTAAATACGGAATACACGTGTAAATATGTACAAGGCAACTGAGTAACCCATGTATTTGCTTTTAAAATGTTATCTTTTACTTCTATTCGCTATGATTAATTTAATGAACCTTATTTTTTAGCTTAACATATTGGTTTAATAGGAACAGTATAATCAAATAATTATGTGTAGTGAAATTCATTGTCAAAACTGTTGTGAATACTAACTTTATATTTTTGCACTAAATATAATTTAAACCAGTTGAATTGTATTTTTATAGGTATTATATGTAAATATTCATCTACCGGGAATATTTTGTTTTCACGATGTCAACCTTGGCTGTTGTACCAGCATTGCTTCGCTTATATTTGCAAATTCATGTCGTTGTTTCATATTGAAAATATTAAACTTGTTTTTCATAAAAACAACTGTGACATTGCTGAACTTCGAAATTATAAAATTTCAATTAAAAAAGTTAATTTTTATTGCATGGTAATATAAATGAGAAATGTTATGTAACTTTAAAAATTTCGAAATTTTAACTGATATAATGAGAACTGTTTAAGAAAATGAGAAGGTTTGTATGGCTATAAAACAATTCAAAAGTAATTAATTCATTTGTAACATTTTAAAGTGATTTTTTAACCGTAGATTTAATTTCTCAAGTTGATTTAGTATGAAAGTGGCGACAAACTGATTAATTTTGGCCGCATTGCACATATTAAGCTTACATTTATTACATATCATGTTTGTAAAACTGTGGGAAGTTTTCCATGCTTTCAGACTAACCTACCTTTTTAAATTATCTTCGAATTTCATTTCTTTCATAATTTACTTAAAACTTATTATTGTCTTTGAGTATTTCGAATTGAATATTACAGAATTTAATTCTACAATATTTGCAAATATTTTTACTGAATCCCGCGTATTTTGAAGATGTTTTGCTTTAGGTATTACATCGATACTGATATACTTGAATAAATATTAAAATCAGAAACCAAGAAAACTGGATACAGCATTAAACTTAAATAATAAATTTGTAACTATACAAAATAACAAGTCTGATTCATTTTAAAAATTTAATTTATTCAAAAGTCTTTTATAACATCTGTCACAAATATCTCATTGGTTCTTCTTGAATTTTTCTTTCTTGTTTCTCGAGAATTACATTCTTTTCCTATTTCCCTTTTTTGTGAACATTGAGAACATCTTAAAATATACCTAACTAATGTTTTCACTATACGTTTTATAGACAAAGCAACAAACTGCGATTTTCTGTTTTATATTCGATCGGTGAATTATCCTCGTTGAATGAATACAAATTTAATAACTTTTATTTCAGATATTGGTGCTTAATGTATCAAATCCGGTACTTTTTTTTTTTTTTTTTGTTATAACCGATCCTAGATTTAAACAAAATCAATAACTTAGATTCCATTATTTAAAAAAAGAATATAATTTACTCAAAAAACTTTTAAAACATGTATTGCTCATCTGACATTCTTTCTTTTTTTAATTGATTAATTTTTTTGATCTGATCGTATCATTTCGAATAACATGCATCGTAACTCATTTTCATAATGGAAATGCAAAGATACAATTTTCGTTTATTTCCTTCAAAAATACAAGCTACAGTTTTCATTTACGTCTTCTTCACAAGTGCGAATTTTGCAGAATATCTTAATAAAGGAGATTTTTTAAAATCTAAGTTTTTAGATCTTAGTCAAAAATCATATTTTGATGTTTCCTTCGTTTAAAGTTTCAAAACTGTTAAATATGATGAAGCTTTTGGAAATATTTTGCATGTAACATTTTCAAACGTTAACTGATTTAGAATTTTTAACTTCAGAGCAACAGAACTTTTCCTTTGATAATAGCATTACATACGTAACTTTACTCAATATAATAATACATAAGAGATATAAACTCTAAATATGTGTACTATTATATACTTCATATGCTTTTTAACAGCTTTTAAAAAAAGCATTGTTTTTAGTCCAAAAGGGAAAGCTGCCCTGAAGGACTATTAATTTCTTTTTGGCATTTTGCGTTGAAAACTATAAACGGCGAATCACTTTTCAAATTGTAGCCCCCAAATATTATCGCCCTGAATTATATTTAAAAAAATTAAATAATGAAGATTCTACATGAATGTATTGTTGCGTGAGTACGGCTTCGTAATGGATTGAATGCACAAGTCGTTAAAACGTTAATAAATTTATTCTTTTCACAAGAAATAAAACAAAATGCTGAAATATTTCCTCTAAAATATTCATACAATATCACAATATCTCACAGCAGTTACATTTTGAACTACTAAAACATTAAACAGAACTCAAACAGAGAAAGCTAATTCGATCTCAATGGAAATTCACTACAATCAATAACGGCACTAGTAAACAACAACATTTCGCTTAAAACAACTGAGCTGAGATGTTTTAATCCAGCTTTTATAAGCTTTTTAATCAAGCACGAGCACATTCTGGTATTTTCTCGATTTTTCTGGATAGCTAAGGCAATTACGAGATATATCTTTATTAAATGCTAAATGCACGCGCTCTTGTATTTTAACTTTCTCTTAAAGAACTTCTGATTTTAACTTATAAGGTTTCTCCTTCAATCTCTTGACTTTCTTCGTTAGCATAAACTGTGAAACCTTATGTGGAGGACAGTGAGCAGATCTAGGCTATGTCCTTTAGTGTGAAGAACTACAAAGTCAGAAAGGAGGGTTTAAAAGTGACCCTTTAATTCAAATATTTACAACTCTTCAAATCGAGAGTAAGCCACTTCTTGGGCTGAACTAAAATAATATTAAACTAAAGTGTGTTAACAAATTCAATACCTAACTTAATTCTAAATAGGACGGCGAGGGAAGCTTAACTCTTAGTGAAATGCAATAATGCGAATTTTCACTAGCAAACACTGGTAATTGCAAATTGCCTATGAAGGCGAACTTTCAGCAGACAGAGGAAATCTTTTCGCGCACAGCCTTACGGCGATAAATCCAAGGCTCTGTCTTTCCCCTCGTTAACTCCTGCCTTTTAACTGCTAACAGATATATGCGATTTGCATAAATATCTCACTCGCGCTAAATTCGGGCAGCAACTGAAACTTTGAGAATTCGATAGGAAAGTTCAAACTAAAAATAATTTGGTTAATTAAAATAATGAATGCTACATAGTTGCTCCCAGAATTTAGTAGTCTGAAACTAAGTAGCCTAAAATCGGCTTTTAGTGAAGATGCTAAATTCTAAATCTAAATTTTCCTTCCTATTCGCCATCCTTTACAATTGTAAGTTTTAAATTTAGTTTAACTCTCTGTTTGTGTCTTAGATATTTTAACATAGAATATCTTTTTCCGTCTTCACATCAAAAAGATCCATCAGGAATTTGGCTGGATACTATCTGGTTCCTTCCAATCTGGAAGGAAATAAATTTTAATTTCATGTTATAAGTACATTTCACCTGAAAAGTACAACATTCCCTTCCTCTGATGCTTTCCGTAATGACTTTTATTCGCGCTTTAGGTATTCGCGTTTTTTAATTTCTATTAGCGCTTTTCGCCAAACGCATTCATTTTACACTCATTCATTTTTAAAACTTCCCCCTTGTTCTCTGGCCAAATGTGGTGTTTGTGAAAAACACGCAGTTTTACTTTGTCAAGTGTTCACAACTACCACCTGACTTCAATTCTATTGGGGTTAATTCTTCGACTTTCAAGACCTCAGACTTCCCCTAAAACAAATCTGAAATGCCCTGAGGTTCTAACATGAAATGAACTTTAAACTTTTGTGTGAAACCAGAGAACACTACGTACAACATTCAAACATTTCAATTGCATTTCATACATATAATTCATTCTTTCAATCTTCAATTCAAATTTTCTTTAAATGCTCATTGCGTTAAATAACACTTATATATTCACTTTCTAATTTAGCGCGCTTTACGCTTTTACATTACATTTTAATTTTAACTTGCGTATCCTTTACGCTTTTCCAAAATATTCGATATAAACAAAACCAGTGCTTAAGGCTTACAACAAATCATGCATTACATAGAAAACAGTTTTACATTAAATGCATTCATTATTTATACATAGAAAAATATAATACAACAGTTTTGCTATACAACTTACGTACTAGTTGCTTTTAATTAACACAATTCAATTTCCTATTTACAGAGAGTCTTTTGACTAAAATCGATGAATCCCATGTTCTGGATTACAAAGAACATTTCACGAAGTCTCACAGTTTTTCAACTGAACTCTCGAATTTCTTCCGCTGCATAATTAAGTTGTTCCTTCAAGCGTGTCCTTTACGCTTTCGGCAACCGGCTTTTGACTCGGGTAACTTCCCTTTTAAATCTGCAACTTGCACTTAAATCAGAAACATAACTGTGTGAATTTTAAAAGAAAATAAAGAATCTACTTATCTTTCTGCCAGTCTTTTAGGCGTTTTTTTGTCCATTCCTGAAAGGTTGGATATACTGTGGCTTGGGCTATTCTTTGCTTGTTACTCCTAGATTGAAACTCTGGGGCTGCCTTTCGTTTGGTCGATCTTCTTTCCTCCAGAAACACCTTGTTGGGACGAATGGTGGGTGGCGCTTTCCGTTTGTGCTGAAGTCTTTGCTCCCTCTCCAGACTGGCTCGTTCCTTCTCCTGCACTCGTAGGCTCCTTCGTTGTGGGTTGGCACCTTCGGCGGCTCGCTTCTCGCCGTTCTGTTCCCTCCGTAGTGGTGGAGCTTTCATAGTGTTTTCATTTGGACGTTCCTTCCTTAGACGCTTTGGTTGCTGAGACTGTTGCTTAGCGTTTGTCCTTTTTTCTTTTTGGGGTGGTCTTTTCTTCGGCTGCGGCTTCCTCTCTTCTGGTAACCTCCTTTTCAAACTGGGTTCTCTTGTTTTTGAGGGACCTGGTTGGGGCTCTTGAATCTTAGAAAAATTCTGTGAGGCTGGACCCTGCAACATGTCTTTCAAAATATTATTATTAGCTCTTCGATAATAATGTTTAATTTGATCGAAATTTGCCACAGTCTCTTCGCCCTTCTCATTCTTTAAATATGCACGGCATTCAACTATTCTTGTAATTTCAAAAGGACCATGCCATCTTGGGCAAAATTTTGCGACCTTATCTTTTGCTGCGCATGAAAGTGCGTGGGCTTGTTTCAACACCTCCTCCCCCACTTTATATTCTACGGTTCTTCTTTTTGAATCGTAGTAAATCTTTTGTTTCTTTTGCGCTTCCCGGGAGCACTTTTCTGCCTCCTTCAACATTTTTTCTATTTCACCCATTTGAAATTCCGGCGCTCTATCTTTCACATAAAATAATTTATCTAAGGGGGTCATTATCTTCCTGCCCAAAAACAATTCGGCGGGGGATTTCTTCGTTGTCTCGTGCTTAGCCGTTCTGAGGGCGAATGCAAATTCTTCGACGCAGTCATCCCAGTTAGAATGGTGCTTTTGCACATAATTTCTAATCAATTTTACAATATTCTTATTTACCCGTTCCGCTATATTTGATTGTGGGCGGTAGGGTACCATTTTCATATGCTTAATGCCCAACTTGTCACACATCATTTTAAATGTACTGCTTACAAACTGGGGACCATTATCGCTAATCACCCTCGCTGGACATCCATATCTTAAAATATATTTGTTCAAAAACGAATCTGCAACGACTTTTGCTGAAGCCCGCTTAAGTGGTATCAACTCAACCCATTTACTGAAATGATCCACAATGACTAATAAAAATCGTGCCTTATTTACATGACTCCTGGGGTAGGGGCCTAAGAGGTCAATACCAATTATTTCATTGGGGAACCTAGACTCAATACTAGTTAATAACCCGGCCGGGCGGAAATTTACGTCATTATTTATCTGACACGTGTGACAAGTCTGGCAGTAATTTTTAACTATCTTTTGTAATTGCGGAAAATATACCGCCTCGCGTACGCGTTGTATTGTTTTTCTAATTCCAAAATGGCCCGAGACAGGCGAATCGTGGAGCTCTTGCAAGATACTTAAAATTAATTTGGCCGGGATGACTGGTCTGTATTCACTATTTTGATTCGTAACTTTAGTATAAAATAAGAGACCATCAATGATTTCATAGTTCTGTGCTCTGCTTCGTATTGCATTAATGTCTATATGCTGGAAGTTATCTGGGTCTTTTAAATAATTATAAATATTTCCGAATTCGGGATCCCTAGCAATTTCTTCTATTACAGTCTCTCGAGAGTCAATGACCTTTGCCTGAAGCATCGCTATTTTTACTTTCTCGCCGTTCTCGTCTAACTTTATTCTAGATAATGCGTCGGCCACTACATTGTCTTTTCCCGGTGTGTGTTTGATAATGAGATTAAATTCTTGCAACTTTAGGGTCCACCGAATTAAGCGTGGCGAAAGATTCTTTCCTGAAAATAATCTGGTAACTGCCGCATGATCTGAATATACTGTTACGGGAGAACTCCCAAAATATACACAAAATTTTTGAACAGCTGCGAGCACTGCTAAAGTTTCACGCTCCGTTGCCGAATAATTTCTTTGCGTATCATTCAATGTACGACTAAAAAAGGCAATCGCTTTTCTATTTTGTGTTAACACGGCTCCGATTGCGTAATCTGATGCGTCTGCATAAATTTCTAGACCCTTGTCTTTCTCTGGGAACTTTAGAACCGGTGCATTAATTAAAGATTCTTTTAACTTCTCAAACGCGGCGTTTGCTTCTGAAGACCACGCAAAACGAACTCTTTTCCTTCTCAACTTTAACAATGGTTCAGCAATTTCTGCGAAATTTTTAATAAAAATTCTATAATATGAGCACATACCCAAGAAAGTCGCTAACTTTTTGGCTGTATTCGGAATTGGGTAATTTTTCACTGCTATAACTTTAGATTTATCTGTTTCGATCCCCCTTTGAGAAATTTTGTACCCTAAATATTTGAGTTCTTTTGCCGCGAATTTACATTTCTTAATGTTCACTTTAAGTCCTGCATCTTTCAAAAGAGTAAAGACTTCTCGAAGGTCTTTAATATGTTCTTCCAGCGATTCTGAAGTAACAATTATATCGTCAAGATAAATAAATGTACTTTTTCCTATTACCGGCCTTAAAATTTTGTCCATGCACCTCTGAAACGTGGCCGGGGCTCCCGACAATCCAAAAGGCATACGCAAAAAGCCATATGTACCGTATTTTGTTATGAATGCTGTTTTGTGAACATCTTCCGGCTTTATGCTTATCTGAAAATATCCGGATGTCAAATCTAGGGTGGTTATGTATTTTGTCGATTTAATACTTCTTAGAATTTCATCAATTACCGGAAGTGGGTAAGTTGGAAATTTTGTTATACTATTAAGCTTTCTGTAGTCAATAGCGAACCTGTACCTTAATGGATCAGTTAACGGCAAATCATTATTTTTCTTACATAAAACAACCGGACTCGCATATGCACTAGAAATAGGAGTTATTATTTTGTTTCTTAACATTTCATCAATATGGTATTTTATTATTTCCTCCTTAACTTTGTCGTACTTGTAAGGACGCTGACGTATAGGTTCATCCGTAGTTAATTTAATTTCGTGTGCTACGATCTGGGTGAATCCTGGAATATCATCAAATAAATCAGCGAAATAACTTACCAACTCCCGAAACTTGTCCTGTTCTTCGGGCGTTAGATGGCTTAAATCCACTTCAGGGGGAGGTGTTGATTTCTTTTTAACTGGGTCCATGGTTACTTGCAAGGTGGAGTTTTCAAAATCGATTTTCGCATCCACAGCTGCAAAGAAATCTGTTCCTAAAATAACCGATGCTTGGAGGTTCTTCACTACAAGAAACATAATTTTTTTTTGTTCTTCGCCGATTTTGATGTACAGCTCGATTTTTCCCATGCATTGACACGTTTTTCCTTGGGCTGCTACCACCTTCATTCCTTCCACGCTATGCAGACGATATCTACGAAAGTGCTTCTTAAAAAATTCTTCTGCCAAACAGCTTCCTTGAGCGCCGGTATCCAACAGAGCTGTAGCGGGTACGTTGTTAATTAGTAACTGCAGTCTCGGTAATTCAATGTTTCTCACCATGACCGTATTTAGCTGTACTTCAGAGGGATTTTTCTTCTCCTCGGAACATTGCACCCCCTTCCCCGCAATATTCCTTAGTAGTTTAAATGCTTTGCGGGTGTTTTCTTCTGTTGCTGGCTTCTGCCTGGGGAGAATGATTTTCTTCCGTAGTTGGAATTATTTTGTTGGCGCTGTACTTGGCGCGGTTGACCGCTCGCATTTTGACTGGTACCAGTAGTTCTCGGCCATCGTCTGTTTCTTCCTTCGGCATTCTGGTTCCCCTGCAGCCGCTGTTCATACGATTGTCTCCGTTGATTTTCGGCCGCTCGCCGGCTCTCGAATTGTACGGCGAGTTCAAACAGCTTGTCCAGCGTTACGGGATTTCTTAGCTCCATGAAATCTTGTATCGATGGTAACAATCTGGGCAGGATTATCTGGATAATCTCCGGGTCCGGCCTCGTGCCATACAATAATTTAAAGACTTGTATTTTTCTCAAAATAAATTCCGATAGTTCATCCACCCGCTGTTGATACTTGCTAAACAACTCAGCTTCGAGTTTCGCACGGTCTTTAACCACAGGAAACGCTCTCAAAATTGCTAGTTTAAAATTCTCGTACGTGTAAGTCGGCGTTCCTGGTTCTCCCAGCAGACATTTTCCGATGCACTTATACCAGGTCGCTGCTTGGCCCCTCAATGCTCCTGTCGCTAATATGACCTTCTGATGTTCCGGAACTGGATACAGCAAAAAATGCGCTTCTAACTTTTCCAGGAATGTGTTCACAGGTCCTCTGGCATCAAAAACTACTGCCGGCTTCATGGCTGCTCTGATGGTTTCCACTATGAATCCAAATCCATCAGGCATTGCAGCTGGATTTTGGGATGTAGTAGGCATATTCCAACTTCCTTCCATCCTTTTAGTTGTTCGGGCGCCATTGTAAGGTTTCTCCTTCAATCTCTTGACTCTTTTCGTGAGCATAAACTGTGAAACCTTATGTGGAGGACAGTGAGCAGATCTAGGCTATGTCCTTAGTGTTGAAAAACTACAAAGTCAGGAAGGAGGGTTTAAAAGTGACCCTTTAATTCAAATATTTACAACTCTTCAAATCGAGAGTAAGCCACTACTTGGGCTGAACTAAAATAATATTAAACTAAAGTGTGTTAACAAATTCAATACCTAACTTAATTCTAAATAGGACGGCGAGGGAAGCTTAACTCTTAGTGAAATGCAATAATGCGAATTTTCACTAGCAAACACTGGTAATTGCAAATTGCCTATGAAGGCGAACTTTCAGCAGACAGAGGAAATCTTTTCGCGCACAGCCTTACGGCGATAAATCCAAGGCTCTGTCTTTCCCCTCATTAACTCCTGCCTTTTAACTGCTAACAGATATATGCGATTTGCATAAATATCTCACTCGCGCTAAATTCGGGCAGCAACTGAAACTTTGAGAATTCGATAGGAAAGTTCAAACTAAAAATAATTTGGTTAATTAAAATAATGAATGCTACAAACTTCTCTTTCTCTTTTTTTACCTTTCTCGTAGCTTTCTCTTAAAACTCGTCGCGCGCACCATTGCACGGGGAAATGAAATAATTTAATTACAGTTCTGCTAAAAATAGCTAAATAAGTACGAAATCGGTAACAGTATGCATGTTTCTTGCATTGTGATAAAACGACGGTACCTAGAGCCATCAAAATTTAAATAACGTAATCTTCCATAGAATATGCGCATGTGGAAGCCCTAATCTGGAATTTCAAATTTGTTTTATTACCGATTTCATATTTTGAGAAACTTTAACGAAATTTTGATTAACAAGCTCAAGGATTTCAAAGCGAGCAATGGCAACGTTGTACAGAAAAAAACATTTTTATTTCCAGCGCGTGAGGCTGTGTATCGGAAATTCTAAAGATATGCCCAATTTAAAATTATTTTGCGATATTGTTCTTCAAGGGAATTTTATGGTTCAAGTGCGAAGAACATGATATTTAATAAATAAAGGTAATACACAAAATGTTTAGAAAACGCCCCTTTGGACGTAATTTAAAATCTGAAACATTTCAGTTTTTTTTTCCAGTTGCATATAAAATGATCATTAATTCTATGACTAAATATTGAGTAGCATTTCACTTCAGAAGGAAACATATATTATGCGCAAATAAATATAAATATAAAAATGACAAATACAGTAATTTGAAAAATGCATAGAACATTTTATGAAGTTTTTATGCTAATTAAACAAATGTTTATGATTTAGATATTTACTATTAACTTATTTGAAGAAACTCTTACCAAATGGGTTAAAGAGTAGTAGGGTTTTACTATATTTTTATTTTAAGACAGCCTTTCCTATACGTTTTTATTTTTGCAACAGAGGACAATCCATTTAGTTTCATGCTTCATGCAAAATAGGGGGTAAAGTACTATTTAAGCTGAGGTGTGAGGTACTTCAGCAAGAGCGAAAGAGACAGAGGGAGAAAGACAGCGTGTTCTGTCTTTCGGCCACTTTGTTGCTATACGTTAAAGCTTGCTAGTTTACGGCCGTGCTTATTACGTGCCTCTTAGTCTACGCCGGTGAGTTTTAGATAAGACTCATACGCGGTAACAACTCTGTGTAGCTTAGGCTGTTTAATCTACTTAGCTTTAGTCTAACTTTGCATTTTTTACTATTTTAAGTCAAAAGTATTGGCTTTTTGTAAGCCCAAGAGAGTGCCTCTGTGAATCCATTATGAGTTCAAATAAAATGGTATTTTAATCCTTCTTCGTAGTTGTTATTTACGCAAGAAAGAACTTAAGCGAATAGTCGCTCCTCCATTCTACTAGGTTCTTCCAGTTTAAGAACTTTATTTCAGCTAGAACACTACAGAGTATTTAAGGAAAGGGTTCTGAGTGTTTTAGATATGCAGCTTTTGTCAGACACTTACTGTGTATCTCCCAGCTCTGCCATGTAATTTTTCGGTATTAGCTATTGACCAGACGATGTTAAAGCATTCCATTAAATGTGAGCTATTTTAGTTAGGCCAAATTTGTGTAGTCTCCGGCCACGATACTTTTCAAGTTTTATGTTATTTTATTAACCGCAATCAGCGGCGTACGCACGAGTGATGCTTTCTGTTGAAATTGAAGTTTAATAAAAAGGTTTACTTAAAATCTTCAACGAACTTTGTTGTATTTACATTAAGGGTTAACTAAGTTGTTCGTCGAACTGCGTCTGAAGGACATTTTAGTTAATATTACACAATTAAGATTCTATAGATTTTTTCTTCATTTGTCATCAAAACACTGTTGAGATTTATTTAGGTTCATATCGCTAAATTTTGAGAACTTTACAAAATCTAGTTTGTTTTATGTTTAAATCCTTGTTGTTTTATGTTAGTTACTTATCTTCAAATCATTTCAAGAAGAACAACGAGAGTTTTTGGCAGATATTTGATGCTTTGTCATGAATAAATAAGCCATTTAAATCTAAATTACTTTAATGTAAGCAAGGAGGATGCGTAAAAGGCAAAATATTTTGACAAAAGCAAGTAACTAATTATATTCGCACCAGTAGAAAGTCAAAAGTTCAATAATTATTAATAAATAACTATTGCTTCAACTTGTGAGTTGGCTGAGAAGTAATTCATAAAAGAAAAGTTCATTTTAAATCCTTATGTATCAAACACTTCAGTTTTCTATGTTACAAACTCAAAAGAGTTTTCCATTTTCTATTAGTTTAATATCTCTCCCTTTAAGATGTACAAAATATTTGTCATTTTATTGAAAATTTCTATTTTTCGATGAAAGTTAAAAATTGAATAAATATTGGATGCTTAAGTAATTATAAATGAGAGCTTTTTTTCTCAATGGCCGGCACTTGTAACAGCATTGGCCACTACTAAGGCTAGAAGTAGTGGCCATTTTATTGTGGAGGCCACCGTTACCTCCTATGAAGGAACAGAGAATTTTAAATCCATGCCTTCTCCGGGACTCAAAGCCAGGGCCTTTGGTATCGCAGTCGGACTCCTCTAACCACTATACCTTCTGGGCAACACAAGTGAAAGCTTAAATTAACGCTACACGTGGAATAGTATTCTATTCTAAAATCTATAAAATATATGTTTCAGTATTCTTTATACAGATCTTCCACTGACATGTTTAAGTTCATTCTACAACAGATTACATCAAGAATATGCAAACAAAGTCTGTTTGCTTAGAGATTTAACTTTCTCATCAGCAAATCCTATTTGCAGAGAGAATTAAGTTTATTACTGCAAAAGAAGAAAAGGTGAAGAAAGGATTTAAAAGGAAGCAGAATTGTATCAGATGATATTTTTTATATCTGCTCTTTGCTTTCTCGTGTGCATCACATTAGAAATGGACTTATTCTATTACGATTCTTTTGGTGAGATTTATACTCAGTTCCAGATAATAAATGAATGTGTCTATGAATTATTCATCAATAACGAAGAATCTGTAATGTATGTATGAAATGTACGTTCCTTGCATTGGGGTAAAACGACGTCACCTTGATCAGTAAACGGACGTTCGTTTCTCTTGGGCGCCTGGGCAGAGCCCTATCCCAGTACAACACAATTTTGTATTTTCCGAATGTTAAATAGCATACTGAAGAGATAAGTTACGTAAAAGTTCTTAAGCAATACCAGTTGGGACGATGTTATTCGGAGTTCTAATGATTGAACTTTGAAAATTTGCTGACGTATGCCCATGCACATAAATAATTTCGGAAAAATTAGCTGAGGTTAGCAAGAACTGAGTATACCAAGCTGACGGCAGAATCGGAGTCTTAACACTGAGTGGGGAGGAGGAGTGGGTGAGGAGCATTGGCTGCAGAGAAGGTGACTGGTTTCTTTTCACTGCCATACTAATTTTGAAGGATAGCCGAAAGTAAGGGGGAGGGAGGGTATTTTGCCTGTTAAAATACAAAATATATTTGAGTGGTAAAATAAGAAAATAGTTTTATAATGGTAGAACATTAATTAAGTATTGATTTTTAAATGAGGTTAAGGATGATTTCTTGTATGATTAAAAAAAAGGGGGGCTTACAGATTACATTTTATTAGAATTGTTTAGCTCATCAAACATGATATAGAAAGGAGATGATATAGATTTTTTCCGCGATAGTGTTAACATTTCTGAGTGGGTTTAATTTTTGCTTTATTAGGTAGGTCATTTTTGAAAGTTATATGCCAAAGATAGATTCGAGTTCTTTTATTGCTTTGAAAAATTCTAGAAATCCTAATGTTTGGTCGTTTGTAGAAGATTGAGTATTTTTTGGTTCTGAGGCAGGGGGTGTTTCATTGGGCTGCCTTTGATTAGGGTTATCCGTCTGCTGAGAATCAGATTTATGAGATTTATTTGAGACTATTTCCGAGAAACGTTTTCTGGATGCTTATGGGTTATTTGACCTGGGTTTGGGGAATTTTAAACATCTACGGTAAGAAGCGGGATGAGAATTGTTGCAGTTTACACAGAAGAGGTTTCCAATAAATCCTTTTTGAGGGCAGAGTGAGGTTTTATGTTCTCCGGCACATTTATCGCATCGCGGCAAAAGAAAGCAATTTTCTGAGGAATGGTGTCATTTTTGGCAGTTATGACATCGGGGAATGAGTTTTTTTGTTTGTATATTTTTTCTATTTGGACCATGAAGAGTGAAAAATATTTAATATCGTAGATTGTTTCAAAATCAGGTGTTGGGAGAAGCTGTATTTGAAATAGTGGCATGGGTTGACGAGTGCGAATTCTCGATATTTATACTACTTTGTGAATAGTGTAACCTAAGTGTCTGAGAATTTCGTGAATTTCTGAGGTGTCGATTGGTAGCCCGCGAATAACTACTTTAATAGGTTTTTGATGGTGTGCATTAGTGAGATAGTGTTAGATGGAATTAGACTTTAAGAATTTAGTAAGTGCTTTTTGCTCATCCGAAATGTTGAGGAAGATTCCTCAAAATTCTCCGCTAACTTTACTGGAGAATTGTGTGCAAAATTGGCTAGCAAATTGTTTGAGATAGACATTTTGTTTGGTATTTGCAGGTGGTTTAAGCATTATAGGCGGGATTGATTTCTCTTTGAGGTGTTTGTTGAGCGGAAGATTCAGATTGCTCAACTGCATTATTTTTAGTTCGCGAGTTATTATCTGAGTTAACAAGATTCAAGGGGCTAAATTTACTTTTTGTGCTAATAGCATTTCTGTTTGTTCGATCTTTTTTTCCTATTTTTGACACGCACGTAGGTATAATGCAACCGTCGTCCTGTTTAACATTATCATCAGAATTATCTGAAATTTCTTGTTGTTTCCTGAGTGATGTTGTTAGAATTACTAAAAGGGTTAGAAGGGGTGTTAGTCCACTGTGGTAAGAAAAATTCACGCTTCCCCTTGAGGTGGTCCAGTTCTTTCTCGAGTTCCCGAATGTTTTTAGCAATAATATCTGTGTGGTTATCCGGGCAGAAGCAGGTCAGCTTACATCCATCATAAGTTTCATTCCTCTGGCAGCTTCGACTTTGCTTTCAACTTGAATAATTTGTTTTTGCAGTTTCATAAGTTTAGTTTTGTAATCAGGTCCATCATCATTACCGGATTGTTCATAATCCGAGGCAGTCATTGCATTCGTATCAGAGTAATCATCGGCAGTCGTACTCCGGTCAGAAAAGTATTTATCCGGCGGAAGAGCATCGCGGTTCGGCTTAGGATCGTGGTTCGCCATGAAGCAGAAGAGCAGATCGACGCCACCTAAAGCCCCCAGAATTTGAACACACATAGTCCTCCACCTGAACAAATGCACTTCGAAAGCAGATTTTAAATTTCAAATATATTTTTTATTTATTTCATATTTTGAATAAATTTTGTATGAATTTTTGATTAACAAATCCAGAGATTTAAAGCAAGCAGTGGCAACACCGTTCAAAATAAAAAGATTTCATCTCCAACTCTTACGGATATTGCGGTAGAATGTAAGATAGCTATTCTACAGATTTACTCAACAAACTCATCTATTTAAAGGCAATGCGTCTGGGATAAAAAGCTATCTGGGATAAAAAGCTTTTTATTTTACACAAGCTAGTCAGTTGCCATTCAATAAAGCATCTGATACTTAGCTTTCATATTTAATTATCTGTTACTGAGTAATAAATTAAGCAATTTAAAAGCAGAAAATGCAGTAAAAACATTTTCTACTTTTTTATTTGATTGACTTATAAGGTATTTCTCCCGCCTCCTTAGCAAGCCTTCGTGGTGTAGTGGTCAGCTCGCTCAGCGCGTATTCCAGAGGTCCGTGGTTCGACTCCAGGCGAGGGTATTGCTCATTTTTCATCTCTCCTGCTTTAAAAAAGTACCTTATGTCTCTACAGTGGCGCCCCAACTAAAATGATGACGGATGGTGATTCTCCACCTTTGTTCTTTAAGTGAGATTTTTTACATGAGGAAAAAAAATTAAAAGAGACAATTTCTTTCCAAACATATCCTGCACATTTATGAAGTTACACCATCTTCCTTACGACTTTCATATTTGCTTGAAAATAAGACTTTCCTCGAATATGATACCCTCCTTACTAAATTTTAAGAAATAAAAAAAAAGTCTGAAAGCTTTTAGATTTTATACGCCCAGAGGGCTTTTTTAACGTTTTGTGCGTTACCTTTATTTATTTAATATCATGTTATTCTCACTTAAACCATAAAATTCAATTCAACAGCAATATCACAAAACAGTTAAAAGAACGTATCTTTAGAATTTCCAATAAACAGTCTCGCGCGCTGGAGATAAAAAAGTTTTTTCTTTTCTTTTCCCGTACAGTGTTGCCATTGCTCGTTTTGAAATCGTTAAGTTTCTTAATCAAAAACTCATAAATGCCTTACTAAATATGAAATAGATATTAACAAATTCCGAATTTGGGCTTCCAGAGGCCCATATTCGAGTGGAGACGTGCGTTTTCAAAATTTGATATCTCTAGATACCGTTGCTTTATCACAATACGAAAAACATACATACATTTATGCAGATTCTTTTTTATTTAATTTCTTTAATATAATACAGGGCTCTCATGTTCGGTGGCACCAACTTAAAGAGTGATTCGCTGTTTATAGCGAGTCAACACAAAATACCAAAACGAAATTAATAACCCTTTTGGACAAATTGCCCGTTTGGGATTAAAATGTAGGTTATTATTTATTTTGTCTTGCAATTCTCAAGAAAGAATCTTAGTATTTTTTTCCCTTCCTTCAAAATTTCCTTTAAATAACCGTAATGTTAAGCTGTGGCCCCCAAACTGTTTTTAATGATACACTTATACCTACTTTTTCACTTCAATTATACCAATGACCAGTATAGTAGATGCAGGCCTAAGGGGGTATGGTCCCCTCTTACAGCCATACAGGCCTCGCAGCGTAATGTCATACTGGAAATAAGGTAGTTTATCAGTGCCTGTGGCAGTTGGTCCCACTCATTCAGCAATACAGTTTTCAGTTCCTGGATGGTTCTCGGAGGGAGGTTGCGAGTTACAATTGCCCTCTCCAGAATGTCCCAGACATGCTTTACACGGTTGAGGTCTGGAGACCTGCCTGGCCAATCCCTCCGGCGAATATCCTCACTCTCGAGAAATTCGTCGACCAGAAGAGCTCTATGTGGCCTCGCGTTATCGTCCTGTGAGAAGAACTCGGGGCCTACTGCACCCTGTAAAAAGCGAACATATGGCTACAAGACCTCATCTCTATACCTCACACCAATCACAGAGCCTCTGCCAAAGACGCAGAGGGGTGTGCGGCTGTCCAATATGATACCTGCCCAAACCATTACACCGCCACCGCCATAATGTTTGATTTCGAGGACATTGAAAGGTAGGTAACGGGTCCCTCCAATGACAGCATGGCGAGAATCGGTGTTTAGGCTAAAACGGGACTCATTGGCGAACAGAACAGTCGCCCATTGATCCGTACTCCAATCACTATGCTGCCTGCACCATGCTAATCGGACGTTCCTGTCCATAGACGTGAGCGGGATGCAAACAGCGGGCCTTCTGGCAAACAACCCTCTCTCATGGAATCTTTTGGAAACAGTCACCCTTGTTACATGGGTTCCTGTGGCTGCGTACAGGTCCCGAGAGAGCTTAGAATCTGTAGCCCCTCTGTTACGCCTCGCAAAAATGGACAAATAGCGATCTTCTCTGGCCGTCGTGTCTCTTGAACGGCCTTGCCGAGGCTTTCTCTCGATGGATCCAGTATCCTGGAACTGTTTCCATAGGTTACACAACACGCTGGCCGTTAAATTAAACTCTCTGCATTTCTGGACTTGCGACTGGCCTGCCTCTAGCCCTCCCACAATTCGCCACCTCATTCCATCATCTAAACGTTGGTGGTTACTCATTTTCACTGTTCCGATGTGAATTTAACCGATTGTGCAAGATAACACCAAGAAATTCGCCGAGGTGTTCTAGCGAACGGAATTCGTCTTAGCCTCCACGTTCTCATAAAGCCTATTTTTCTGCTGGCTTCTCCTACACACACATGTACGCTTACGTATTTGCCGTACAATATTTGCACTTTTATCTAGAAGCAGTGGTTTTTCCTTCAGTTCAGTTCTTTCCATGCAATTCTATAAAATGTGCAAATTCTCTTAATTTATTTCACCACTGTAGCATGAAGTAAGCAATAATTATCCATGTGGTTTATTTAGTACTTGTATTTACTATTTAATACTTAAATAATGTCACATAGCACGTATATAGAATGATAATTAAATTCCTTTTTCTCATTTTGTAATTTCATTTATCAAAATACCTGTTTTTAATATTCCCTACCAAATGTTAGGTTAAAAATAAGAATGAATTTGCAAACACGTGAGTCTAATTTTCGAGTTGTAATTTTATGTTCATTAAGGAAGGAAAGATTTTAATGCATTATAATGAGAGTAAAAAAACCTATCTTTTGATTATTCTTGTCCTGGATTCAGATATTTGTGTTTCTTGTTAATAAAATCTTGTATTAAAATAATGATAAATATGACTAAAGAACAGTGTAACTTATTATTTATTTAGTGATATAGCTTTGTTAATTAAAATGAGCATGTTCTGTGAATTTTATTCTTTCTATAAATCTTATTAGGAGAACTTTCGCAAAAGCAAAATACTTTTTTTTAATTTCACACTTTTTAGGTTACAGTTTCTACTTTTCAAGGAAAAAAGTATATTTTAACCAATATTTTTATTTTTCTTAATAACTGGTCTGTAAATCAAAAGCTTTTACGTAGCCCTTTAGCTTTTACATTCAGTTTTACTCCTTATATGAGTGTTATATAAATTTCACAGATTCATTTGTTGGGTTAATAGTTGGTAAATTTTCGCTACGTATCATTTTTAACTATAGCATTGATAAAAAGTACTTTTGAAATAAACAAGTCTTCTGATGTATAAGAAGTAAGAATTCGAATTTTGGTAGTGTGTAAATTAAACATCGAGAGGTTTAAATAGTCTCATGGAAATTTTATAACGACTGGGCATTCGGTTATTCTAATCCTGTAACGTTTAGAGATCCCCAAACTTGAAACTTCGCGCTTTTTTGGGAGGGGGGCCTTAAACTTCCAAATTTTAACCTAAAATATCTGATGTGAATACTTCATGACTTCCTTGTACGGCCATTTAAATTATACATACTTTTTGTTGCATTTCATTTAAACTTATTTCTTCGAATTTCGTTAGAGATAGATTTCACATTCAATCAATTCAGTTCTCGCTTCGCGACAAAGCAAAAATACATAAATACTTTAAATATCTTCATTAAAAGTTGTAAACTTCAGAAAAACCTAAAACACCAAATACAGTTAAAAACAGTTTAAAGAACAATTTTACAATTAAAATTAAAGTTTCTACTCGGGGGGGAGCCAAAGGGCAGGAAGGCAGATTTTTCGGTGCACAAAACTGAAAGTTTACCTTTGGTCCCTCTCTATAAAAAGACACTGAATTTGGTGCACAATCTGACTTAATTCACTAGTCTACTAAATTTCAAATACAAACAAACGGCGGTTTCGTTAGGCTTACTACCAATTAAACAACTTTTAAATTGTTGATATTTCTACAATTATTGCATGAAGATTAACTAAAGACTTAAAAACCTTAATCGGAACATAAGAGCAACATAATTCAATCACTTTACTAAATAAACTAATTTACTAAATAAACAATTTACAATTACTAAATTTACAATTTACTAAATAAACGAATAAACAAACTGAACTCACTGAGGTGGGTAACAGAGCCAGGTGTATATACGTTAGGTGCGGCTGATTGCTACTCAAAAGGGTGGTGCACAGCTACATGTTATATAGTAATCCCATGTACAAAACTTCAACTTTCTGAGGCTATTCTTTTGTGAGTTATGCGAGATAAATACATACGTATATACGTAAGTATACAGACGTCATGAAAAGAATCTCTTCTGAATCCGTCTTAAATCCATTTTAAAATCCATTTTGGGAAAAAGAGTGTTTTCTTCTGTTCATACGTACACTGCGCCCGAGCGCAACCCTTCGACCTAAGAAATAACAAACGAAGATAATAGCTGCACCCGAGGGTCACAGCTGCATGGGCAGAGCTCCGCGGCCACCTCTGCCCTAAAAGTTGGCTCATGGCAGAGCACTGTTTTCGAATTACAAGAAACACAAAGTCAAAGAGAAGTACGAAGTCACCTTGCCCTCAGGGCGCCACTCCTTCGGGACACAAACGAATGTAACCTACTAGCGCTCCAAACACATGCTTTCGAAGACAAAGGCGCCAGTAGGAGGTGTGACCACCCAGCTGCGAGGAATAATCCACTGCTAGCTCCACCACAGCCGAGGGAGCGGACACGACAGTACCAGTACGGTCCCTGCCAAGCCCGAGCCCACCTGGGTACAATACCCGGGTTCTAGTCCTGTGAAGAATAAGGCACAATAGTACCTGATATTTTACCCCCGTGGTTGAGACTGCCTAAGTACAGATCCTAGCCAGTACTTCCCAGGAATTCTCCTGAGTCAACTCCCGGGGGGATGTTCATACGTACAGCTATCATGCAAAAACATTGCTCAAATTAATTAGAGAGCAGTCAAAATGGATATTTCCGTTGAAATATGATACCCGAAATTTTTCGCGATTACAACGCTTCCAAGAAATTTTGAAGAAATTTTTCTTGTACAAGGAAGTAAAAATAGTTAATGAACTCAAAATGTCGGGTTTAGTTTTATTAGATAGTATAGATATAAGATTAGTTTTATTCATGTTCAATAGAAGCATTTCTTAAGAAGAAACGCGATTATTGAAAATTCAATGAGCTTAGATCAAAGCATCACCTTGTAGCAGCCCTGAGTATCTTCACTTTTCTGCGAAGAATTCAGCGCTTCACGTTTAGTGTTTATCAGATAAACTCTTGAAATAAGTCTTTTGCTTTGCTCTTATAAAATTTTGAAAGAGTATGATGTAGGAAATTTGGGCTGTTACTCAAATTTTTATTTGTATAATTATTTTGAGAAAATGAACTTCAAGATTGAAAAGGTTTAATATTATACTTTATTTACTATATCGTCTTCATAGATAAAGCTGTATTTTTAAAAGGTGAGATCTTAAATCTTTTTTTCATTAACATACATCTGAAATTTTACTTAATTCAAAATGTTTAATACCAAACAAAGATTTCTTTTCCGTTTTTTTTTTCCTTTTCCTCATTAATATGAGTAGAATTTAACAGATTTAAGATTCTTTTAAACTTGGTATTCGAGAAAATTTAGAATTCATCCTACTTTTAAAATTTTGACTTATTTTTTCCATACAGAAAGTTTTAGTTTAGGAAAATCTAATAGATCTAATAGATAGATATGAAAATATTTAAAAATTTTGCTGCAGAATATTAAGCGGAATAGTTATCATTTTCTTATGAAAAAGGCTTTGAACAGAGATAACATTTTATGAAAAATTAAGCTTATAATAACTCTGAACATGTATTGGACAAATGAATTACAATAAAATTTAAAAGTATCAGCTCTACGAGAAACGCCTCAAGCTGTCTTAAATTTCTACATAAACAACAACCGATTAAAAATGATTTATTAATTATATAGTTAAGAAAAATAGTTTAAATAGTCACTTTCTTATTTAATATGATAAATTTTAAAACCAACTGCATAGAGACATTAGGTTATTTCAAAGCAGGAGATGTGAAAAATGAGCAATGCTCTCTCCGGGGCTCGAGCCACGGACCTCTCGAATATGCGCTGACCGCTACACCACGACAGCATGCCAAGAAGGTGGGAGAAATACCTTATATACTCCCCCATTTAAAGGGAGACTGGGGATTAGGGGACTGAATCGCCAAATTCCGGTGGTGGAGATTCATCATCCGTCATCTATTTTAGTTCGGGCGCCCCTGTAGAGACTTTAGGTTATTTGGAAGTAGGAGATATGAAAAATGAGAAATGCCCTCGCCGGGACTCGAACCACAGACCTCTCGAACGACCACTACACCACGAAGGCATGCCAAGAAGGTGGGAGAAATACCTTATAACTGCTTCAAAAACTGAAGCTTTTCATAATATTTCTCGATCTGCTACAAAAGCTCCTCTGCCCCTAATTTAAAGTATCTGTTAAATACCGCCCAAAATTCGATTATTTAAAATTTTGCTTTACGTTTAGAAAAATTATGAATTATGAGCCAGATTTCACTGCTCAAGAATTTAATATAAGTATTTTCCCCATAAAATGATAATTTGAATGTTAATATGCACATAAATGTGAAATATTTTATTGTTATAGTAAGAAAATGTGCGTAAATATATAGAGTCTCTGTCTTTTTGGAAGCATAAATTGTAGACCTTACATAGAAGACGAAATAGCGAATTCTCGCTGTGTCTTTGAAGAATATATACTGCAGAAGAAGGTTTTAAATAACCTTTTTATTTGAACTAAATTTAACAAGATGAACGCACTCGGTGCTCACAATTCACCACCACTTGTGGCTAAACTAAATTAATCAGGAAACTAAAAAAATGTAAAATCACAATAAATTAGGATGCTTAACAACTGGCTCCTTGATTATCTAAACCGTTAAATCGACTGCACACAGCAAAGCCGAGCCTAGAAAATCTGAAAGGTTTCTAATACCAATTAGAGAGCTAATTTCAGCATAAACTCGGCACTAACTCCGCTATTAATCCTCACGAACTCTTGAAACGCAACTTAAATACTGCTTCTGAATACACTTGATTTTGCATACTACGGATATACGATTTCTATTTTCTGAACATTTAGAAAACTAGCTTGAAATTATTTCTGAATGTTTTAACAAACAAAGATCAAATTCAAGAACATCTGTCTATTTTTATTGAACGTTTAAGTAGTACAATCTGGATACCGTCCATTCTCATTGTGGATGATTATACGAATTGCTGTTATTAAATTTATTTAATATCATATGTACTCTTTGAAAATTTCTTTTTCACTGAAGTGTTAAAATATAAATTTATGATATTTCAAGCTCTAAAGATCTAAACCTGACGAACAAAAAAATTCTTAAACGTCTATTAGAAAGTATAAATAAATGTTTGCTGGCAAGTAAATGAAAACAGTAATGTCGAATTGTAATTAATTAACTTTTTTCACTTGTTTAAATGCACGAACTCCAACTGAAATTCTTATTTGTAGTCACATTTGTAAATGTTTTATTTTTACAACAAAGGAATTTCTGAATTTTAAAGCTGTATTATATTTATGGAATTTGAACAAACGTAATTTTCTCTCCGAATCAGTATACGACTAAGGTGAATATTAACCAGAAAATATTTCTTTGTTTTAAAATTCTAAAAAGAGTGTATTTCATCAAAAAAATGGAAGTCATTATTTCTTATTTAAATAAAATTCAAATTTGCAATGTTTAGATTTCGTTGTTTACTTAATCGGGAGCAATTACCAGGGTTGTGGATTAAGTTTGTTTGCTTTGGAGCGGTGAAAAAATTGCTCTCGCAATCCATCAACATATAACAAGATTGTCCCTACAAAAAGAACGAAAAGAAAAAGAGAAATGTTTGGGGTAACAAAGTGTGAGTGATCTCAGACTCAAAGGCATGCTGGCCGAATGCACGACCTGAAAACAGATGCCGGAGTAAATGTTTATTTTTCCAAAACAAAACAAAAAGAGAAAAATTAACAAATTTTTTTCAAAATTTTAAATTTTATTTAGTTAACTATTTATCAAAACTTACATAAAGAGTAATAATAACGACGCAAATGGAAAATTCGTATTTATTTTCTCCTGATTGGTATCTGCAAGAAATGTTTAATGGTTGCACTTTGCGTTTCAAATACGCTGGAAGCTAAAGATTACATTTTCAGACTAACATTTATTTCGAATGGCTCTAATATGTTCAATAAACTATTCAATAACAAAGTTTTAACTTTGGCCAAAAAATTTTAGTTTTAAAAGAGTTCGGAACGACACTGTTTTTTTGGAAAAATGAGACTCAAATTCTAAAAAATATCAAGACGCAAGAGAAACAAGCCGACGTGGAAAATAAAACAAGCAATCCGACAACCTTTGTATTCGGGGTAAATTTTGTAAAACCCCAATCGATTTCGAGGACAAAACGGGTCCCCCTTCATCAGGAGCAAAACATTCTGCAAAAGCGAGAAAGCGAATGTTGATCATATTTATACCCTACAGGCAACCAATGTAAGGAGCCGATAGCGCCATCCGTCGGCAGAAATACTAACAAAAAATGAAGGGTTAAGTTAGTAGAATTTTAAAGGCATTAGGCAAGACTGGAATGAAATTAAAGTCATTGACTAAACAGGATAAAGTTTTGTGAATGCGTAAAGCTTCAATAAAATCCAATTCCCTAACACAACCAGCTTTCTGGAAAATTTTAATAGAACGAAAATCAAAATTATGATTGAATTTCCATCTATGATTAGCTATTGAAGATTTGTTAATTTCACCTTTTCGGACGTAAGATTCATGTTCTTTTATACGAAACTTTAATGCTCTTTTCGTTTGGCCAATGTAACTTAAGCCCCACTGACACGATATGCTATAAATTACCCAAGAATTAAAGTCAGAAATAGAATCTTTAAGAACCGAACCTCAGATTTTATTTACAGGCTAGGAAACAACTTGAAAATTAAACTTGTATAAAATCCGTATAATTTTGTAACTGATCGAAGAATGAAATGGAAGCACAACAAGTCATTAATGTTATTTCTGACATCAGAATGTGTTCTTAGATGGCACGATGAGAACTTTCGAACAGCTTTATCAATGACTACGGGAGAAAATCCTCGGTCAATGGCAACAGCTCTTAAATAATTGAGTTCCTTAGCAAGAAGAGATTCTGAGGAACAAACTTTGAAAGCTCGAAATACATAATTGTAAAAAGAAGACATTTTTTGCTTAGCCGGGTGACATGTCTTAGCATGGGGAGGTAAACAAACAGAAAAGGGTTTACGGTAAACAGTTGTGATGAAATTAGATCGCATTTCGGATTATAAGAATATCAAGGAAGCGAAGTGTATTATCAGATTCAGTCTCAAAAGTGAACTGGATGGCTGGGTCAATCGAATTCATAACAAAAAAAATCTGGAGTAGGTCTTCCTTATCACCATCAAAAAGAGCGAAAGTGTCGTCTACGTAGGGAATCCAAAGACGAAAAGATAGTTTTTCAAATAATTTGACTTCAAAATAGTGCATGTAAATGTAAACAAGTACAGGAGTGAGGAGATTACCCATAGATAGTCCTTCAGTTTGGCGATAATATTCATTTTGGAAAACAAAGTGAGTTTGACTCACAAAAACTTTAATGAGGGAAATTAACTCTTCAATTTCAATATGTAAGAAAGGAATTCTCGAAGTCTAGTTTCAAAGCATTTAGTCTAGTTCTAGTTCAAGACACTCTAGTCTCTGTATAATTCTCTGTATAGTCTCTGTATAATATGTAGCTTGTATAATTCTTTAAATATTTTTCTTTTCATAAAATATACAAGATATTCAAGGAATGATAGAAAAGTTTAAGTAATATTAAACTTTTCAGGTAATTCTAGTAATAATGTTCTTTATTTCAAACATTCAGTTATTATGTTCATTATTCGTCTCATCAAACCGAGTTTTTTATTGTTTCCCTTTTGACACTAAATGTCTTCGCAAACTTAAAACAGAATATTTATCTCCAATTGGAAGCGGACGGCTTTGATGATGGAAATTTCCATGTAAATAATTTTGTTATTGGTGTACATTTTTACTTTCTTGTACGAAGTAAATGAAGTATTACGATTGCCAAAACATTCGGGTGCCATATTTCAAAAAAAAAATATCTATTTCAATCTCTCTCGAAGCCATTTGAACGACGTTTTTGAGTGAAATCTATATGTACGGACAGAATAAAGGTTTGTTTTTGCAAAAACGGATTGTGAAATGGATTTAAAATAGATTCAGAAGGGATTTTTTTCCTTGATGTCTATACGTACGTATGCATCTCGCATAACTTAACAACGAGGTGCCGTAGAATGTTGAAATTTTGTGTATGGGACTGTTATAACGTGTAGATGTGCACCTCTCTTTTTCGTTGCAAATGGCTGCGCAAATCCCATATATATATAACAGATATAAAAACATTACTTCATTCATTTAAGCTCATTCAAGCTAATTTAAATTTTAAATTACGGAAATTTAATTATAAACAAACAAAAGATTAATATTTCTGCTAGCTAATTTGTAACATCATTCAAATTCAGAAAGCATATGTAAATTAAGTGCAAGCATCTGAATACATGAAAAAAATATTTTTAAGACTAAATTAAGTTGCATAAAGTGAATAATTGTTGAGCAGGCAGGAGACAGATCTTTTCATGAAGAAGTTGCCTCCAAACCTAACTCTTCAGTTACTCAATTCGTGTTTCGTCAATCATATAGACATGGGTAATGAATTATACAAAAAAAAAAGTAAAACCAAATGTAGAGAATTTCCTAAATGAGAAATTTACTTAAGTACATTGCTAATGTAATTAAGAGTATAAATCTGAAGTAATTTAGAAACCTTTGCT
>KK120899.1:1167413-1189003 GCA_000611955.2 Stegodyphus mimosarum | reverse complement strand
TATTAAAAAGTAAACTATCTAAACAATATAAAAATTGCAAAATAATAACATAAAACAAAATAAATAAAAACAAATCTGAAATGTTTCAGATTTTAAATTACTTTCAAAAGGGCGTTTTGTTTTTAACGGTTTGTGTGTTACCTTTATTTATTAAATATCATGTTCTTCGCACTTAAACCATAAAATTCAGTTCAACAGCATAAAATCAGCATATCTTTAGAATTTCCGATACACAGTCTCCTGCGCTGGAGACAAAAATGTTTTTTTTATAACGTTGCCATTGCTCACTTAGAAATCGCTGAGTTTGTTAATCCAAAATTCGTTGAAGTTCTAAAAAGTATGAAATAGATAATAAACCAGCTTCCAGATTTGGGCTTCCAGATACCTATATTCGGGTGCAAACGTACGTTATTCAAAATTGAATGGCTCTAGGAACCGTTGTTTTATCACAGTGCGATACACACGTATACATTTATGCAGATTCTTCATTATATAATTTCTTTAAATATAATACAGGGCGATAATGTTTGGTGGCAACAGTTTGAAAAGTGAATCGGATATTTATAGTGAATCAACACAAAATGCCAAAACGAAAACAATAGTTCTTGAGGAACAAAGCCCCTTTGGACTAAAAATCTGTAAAAATAATATAAAAAAGGCAAGTAAGTTTCAATTTAACGTACCTTCTAACTATATATTTTTTTACGAGGGAAAGTGGTGTAGCAATTATTAAATTTTGTGGGGTTGAGTATTATTTTGCTGCAAACTGTATAAATAGATGCCCACTCTGTTATCTGGCTCGATGAGCTTAGTTTTTTTATTCTTATATGTTGGTAAACTGTGCATTTTTTGCTTTAAAGCAGATAAAATTATGTGGTTTTTATGTTCCATCTCAGGTTTTTATGCCTTTACTTAATCCGATGCAATAGTTGTAGAATTATCAATAATTTAAAGGTTGCGAGTTAAGCCTAACGAACCGCCGTTTGTTTACATTTGAAACTCAATAGAATAGTAAATTAAGTCAGTTTCTGCCCCTTCAATGTCTTCTTGCCGAGTGGGACCAAAAGTAAACTTTCAGTTTTGTTCACCGAGTATTGCTTGTTTTTGCGCAAAAACTCTAATTTTAATTGTAAAAATGTTTTAACTATTTTAACTGCACTTGATGTTTTATGTTTTTCTGTATTTTGCAATTTTTTAATGAAGGCGTTTTGAGCTTTATGTAGCTTTGTTTTGTCTCGAAGAAGGAACTAAATTAATTGAATGAAAAATATATCTCTAATGAAATTCAAAAAGTTTAAATGAAATGCAGCAAACATTGTGTATAATTTAATAGGCCATACATGGAGTCATGTATCGTCCACATCAGATTTTTTATTTTTGAATTTAGAATGATGTTCAAACTTCAGAATGTTTACATAAAATTATGTACAGAATAAAATATGCAACTAGGTAAAAAGAAAGATATAATTTATATAAGAAGTGCAAATATATCATTACATAACGAGTTAAGGGTTTCTATGTATAGTGCACATTTTTAAATTAGAACTGAAAACAATTATAATAATAGAAAAAAAAAAGAAGTAAAGTCTGAAAGTGTTCAGATTTTCAATTACGTCCAAAGGGGCACTTTTTTACCATTATGTGTGTTACCTTTATTTATTAAATCTCATGTTCTCCGCACTCAAACCATAAAATTCAATTCAAGAGCAATATCGCAGAATAATTTTAAAATGAGCATATCTTTAGAATTTCCGATACACAGTTTCGCGCGCTGTTTTCTATGCAACGCTCCCATTGCTCGTTTCGAAATCGTCAAGTTTGTTAATCACAAATTCGTTAAAATTTTACAAAATATAAACTCGATAATAAAAGAAATTCCAAATTTCAAATTTTGGCTTCCAGATGCCCATATTCGGGTGGAAACGTTCAATATTCAAAATTTGGTGGTTCCAGGTACCGTTGTTTTATCACAATGTGAGAAACGTATATTTATGCAGATTCTTCATTATTTAATTTCTTTAAATATAAGATAGGACTATAATATTTAATGGCAACAATTTGAAAAGTAAAACAACTCTTTTAGTGAATCAACGCAAAATGCCAAAACGAAATTAATAGTCCTTCTGGACAAATTGCCCCTTTGTACTAATAAAATAAAATGATTCATGACTAAATATAATTTTAAATTCTTTTCATCACCAATTAACTTAATTTTGTTTTTATTATTATTTTTATTATTATTATTATTATTATTAAAAGCTTAAAAGAGCTATTAGTCTCCAAACACCTGTTTGCGTTCTTTCACTTTAAATGTCGTCTGCTGTCAGTGCATTGTTTTACTTTTCATTCGAGTTCAATGCTATTGAGCAAAATGCACGATCAAATCAAGCTCAAATTCAAGATCAGTCTTTCAAATTTAATCTTCCTTTTATTGATTTACAAACTAAATATGTAAAAGCAACAGAAGCAGTCCTTTAGAATATTGCCTTTTTATATATAATATGTTGTGCATTTTTGGTTTGTCTTGGTTGGTTTGTATTCTTATATGTTGTCTTTAAAAATGATTGAATTATGTTGTTCTTATCTTCAGGTTAAGGTTTTTATGCTTTCAGTAAATCCGCATACAAGATTTGTAGAATTATAAACAATTTAAAAGTTGTTTAGGTGCGGCTAGGCCTAATCATTTTTCCCATGGCAGCCATATTTGTTTATATTTGAAACTTAGGAAAATAGTGAATTTGTTGCCAATCTAGAGAAACTAAGCTTCGCAACAACAAAGATAACGCCTTTTTTTATTATTGCTAATTAAATCATGCTGAATCCATTCTGGAAGTTATTCGAGTAAGATTTACTTCGTAATTTTTAATATAGATATTTTGAGTTTTTATGTACTTTTGCCTTGTCGCGAAGTTTGAACTGAATCAACTGAATGAGAAATACTGAATCGCCTGTGAAAAACTGTTTCTTTTTTTGTGTGCGTGTGTGTGTGTGTATGTGTGCGTGTGTTTGTTTAATTTCTTTTATACATCGTTTTAGATTTATTACAGTATTTGAACAGAACATGCGGCAACAATTAGATAATTCTTCAGATGATACAATTTTTTGTGCATTCTGAGTTATAAAATGAATGAGATGTAATGCTGTTAAGTGAACCTAGCGACAGAGTGTCAAGGAAAAAATTCGTATAATTTAATATTCCGTACAAGTAAGTTATGTGGTGTACACATCAGATGTTTTCAAATATATTTTAAATCTAAAAAAAAAAGTGAAAAATGCAAATCGATTGTTGATAACCGTGCACATGTCTTGCGCCAGGTTATATGTGTATATAAGCTTCAAGAATTTTACACCAAGAATAAAAGAAGGCAATCAGTTCAATAACCCCAACAGACGTAAAAGCGGAATATTCGCTGCGTCTAGCATAACTACACCGTCGTGAAAAGGTTTCAATTACCATTCTTTTATTTAACAGAAATTAGAAAGTAGTTCAACTTTCTTCTTCTCAATATCAGCCACAACTCGTGGAAGCAACTAAACAGAAACCGTCAAAGTTACTTCAACGTGGAACAGTATTCAAATACTACACGATCCAGTTTTATTTTACAGCGGCTCACTAATGTTAACCACAGCGTCAAAATCAATTTCCGGATAGTAAATAATACAGACCTGAAAATTAAAAAATACCAAAGCTAGTAGGAACTAAACGTAGAGTGGGCGCGCAGTCAAAATCGTGCTTTGTCGTAAAATTCAAAAACCTCAGTGTAAATACTACCTAACTCCTTTACATTCTGTTGAGAAAAACGAGAAATCAGATGTTATAGTAAAGATCTGAATAATAAAAACCTACTTAATTTAAATAATAATAACCATACAACTTTACGTGCTACTTCATGTGCCAGTTCTACATCATTCATGTTGAAAGTTTCGTAATAAATATGTGCGAGTGCATGTATCTACATGTTACGCATAACAGAACAGTTCAGATTATACAGACTGCTTGTTCTTCTTTCAGGAAAATTAAACAAAATTTTGTTCAAATAAAGTTTCATTGGTTCAAATGGTAAAACATTATATATTACAGAATTTTAAAAAACTCCAAATGATAAATTTATATCTATATATATATATTAAATCTATATAACAATATAAGAATAATGAAATCCGTGGTTTAATCGAAAAAAGTAATCTACTTTTTAAACAAATCAAAGTAATTTCTTTCTTATTTAACTTTTAAATGTTATTACTTCGATGAATAATTACAAGAAAATTATTTACTTGTAGTATTTACCTATATTATAGATACAAACTAAGCATTAAAAACTTCAGCACTTCTAGTACCACTCAATGCGAAATAAAATCGAAGCTTACTAAAATTTCGTACACACGTTTACAAAAAGATGATAAAAACCCGTGAAGATTACAAATGGTATACAATAAAGAGGCTAAAATATACTACATGAGGAAATTAGAAACAATAAAACTAATTTTAACCTTATTTATTTCTCAACACCTGTAATACATATAAGAAACACAAGGACGACATTTCACATTGTGAGTTAATACGCCAAAGCTTGCATTGACTGACCAACCAGATTAGCGGTGGAACCTAGAGAATTAAAGTCAATTTCTCCTATATTCGCATAGTTAAGAACATGCACAAGGGCGGATACAATTTCCAACAGAACTTGCACGAGAACTTCACAGCCAGATAAATCCGCGGACGAAGCACGGACTTGAGAAAACAAACTAGAAATAATTGAAGGTAAAGCATATGTATTCACATAACCTCCATCAGTCAAAGCAGAGGCAGCAGAGGATATTCGCGAAGACGAAGAAGCGGATGACAAGCGTGACGTAGTGGAATATATTGTAGAAATATCGACCCCAGTTGCAGCACTAGAGCTAGCAAACGCGGCCCCTGCTCCCGCACCTGCACCAACACCTTGATCGTAGCCTCCAGCTCTTCCAGCACCAGCTGCAGCAGCTGCTCCACCACCAGCTCCGGCACCTTGACCATATCCTCTCAGCCCTTGATCATAGCCTCCAGCTCCGGCAGCACTAGCTGCTGCGGCTGCTCCAGCACCAGCACCTTGATTGTAGCCTCTAGTTCCTCCAGCACCAGCTGCAGCAGCAGCTCCTGCACCGGCTCCTTGACCATATCCTTGTTGGCCTTGACCAAAACCTCCACGTCCTCCAGCTCCAGCTGCAGCCGCTGCACCAGCACCAGCTCCGGCACCTTGACCATATCCTCTCAGGCCTTGATCAGAGCCTCCAGCACCTGAAGCACTGGCTGCTGCTCCTCCTGCTCCTTGTCCGCCTCCGTAACCTGGCCCTCTAGCTCCACCAGCTCCTGCTGCTGCAGCGGCAGCTGCCCCTGCTCCAGCACCTTGACCGTATCCCTGTTGGCCTCTTCCAAGACCGCCAAGTCCTGCAGCACTAGCCGCTGCGGCTGCTCCAGCACCGGCACCTTGACCGTAGCCTCCAGCTCCTCCAGCACCAGCTGCTCCTGCACCGGCTCCTTGACCATATCCTTGTTGGCCTTGACCAAAACCTCCTCGTCCTCCGGCTCCAGCTGCAGCCGCTGCACCAGCACCAGCTCCGGCACCTTGACCATATCCTTTCAGGCCTTGATCAGAGCCTCCAGCTCCTGAAGCACTGGCTGCTGCGGCTGCTCCTCCTCCTGCTCCTTCTGCGCCTCCGTAACCTGGCCCTCTAGCTCCACCAGCTCCTGCTGCTGCAGCGGCAGCTGCCCCTGCTCCAGCACCTTGACCGTATCCCTGTTGGCCTCTCCCAAGACCGCCAAGTCCTGCAGCACTAACCGCTGCGGCTGCTCCAGCACCGGCACCTTGACCGTAGCCTCCAGCTCCTCTAGCACCAGCTGCCGCAGCTGCTCCTGCACCGGCTCCTTGGCCATATCCTTGTTGGCCTTGACTAAAACCTCCTTGTCCTGCGGCTCCAGCTGCAGCCGCTGCACCAGCACCAGCTCCGGCACCTTGACCATATCCTCTCAGGCCTTGATCAGAGCCTCCAGCACCTGAAACACTGGCTGCTGCCGCTGCTCCTCCTCCTGCGCCTCCATAACCTGGCCCTCTAGCTCCACCAGCTCCTGCTGCTGCAGCGGCAGCTGCCCCTGCTCCAGCACCTTGACCGTATCCCTGTTGGCCTCTTCCAAGACCACCAAGTCCTGCAGCACTAGCCGCTGCGGCTGCTCCAGCACCGGCACTTTGACCGTAGCCTCCAGCTCCTCCAGCACCAGCTGCAGCAGCTGCTCCTGCACCGGCTCCTTGACCATATCCTTGTTGGCCTTGATCAAAACCTCCACCTCCTCCGGCTCCAGCTACAGCCTCTGCACCAGCACCAGCTCCGGCACCTTGACCATATCCTCTCAGGCCTAGATCAGAGCCTCCAGCACCTGAAGCACGGGCTGCTGCGGCTGCTGCACCTCCTGCAACTTGTCCGCCTCCGTAACCTAGTCCTCCAGTTCGACCAGCTCCTCTGCTGCAGCGGCAGCTGTCGCAGCTCCAGCACCTTGACCATATCCCTGTTGGCCTCTTCCAAGACCACCAAGTCCTGAAGCACTAGCCGCTGCGGCTGCTCCAGCACCGGCACCTTGACCGTAGCCTCCAGCACCTCCAGCACCAGCTGCAGCAGCTGCTCCTGCACCGGCTCCTTGACCATATCCTTGTTGGCCTTGACCAAAACCTCCACGTCCTCCAGCTCCAGCTGCAGCCGCTGCACCAGCACTAGCTCCGGCACCTTGACCATATCCTCTCAGGCCTTGATCATAGCCCGCAGCACCTGCAGCACTGGCTCCCGCGGCTGCTCCTGCTCCTGCACCTTGTCCGCCTCCGTAACCTGGTCCTCCAGCTCGACCAGCTCCTGCTGCTGCAGCGGCAGCTGCCGCAGCTCCAGCACCTTGACCGTATCCCTGTTGGCCACTTCCAAGGCCACCAAGTCCTGAAGCACCAGCCGCTGCCGCTGCTCCAGCACCGGCACCTTGACCGTAGCCTCCAGCTCCTCCAGCACCAGCTGCAGCAGCGGCTCCTGCACTGGCTCCTTGACCATATCCTTGCTGTCCTTGTCCAAAACCTCCACGTCCTCCGGCTCCAGCTGCAGCCGCTGCACCAGCACCAGCTCCGGCTCCTTGACCATATCCTCTCAGGCCTTGATCATAGCCTCCAGCGCCTGCAGCACTGGCTGCTGCTGCTCCTGCACCTTTTCCGCCTCCGTAACCTGGCCCTCTAGCTCCACCAGCTCCTGCGGCTGCAGCCGTCCCAGCACCAGCACCTTGACCGTATCCCTGTTGGCCTCTCCCAAGACCGCCAAGTCCTGCAGCGCTAGCCGCTGCGGCTGATCCAGCACCGACACCTTGATCGTAGCCTCCAGCTCCTCCAGCACCAGCTGCAGCAGCGGCTCCTGCACCGGCTCCTTGACCATATCCTTGCTGTCCTTGTCCAAAACCTCCACGTCCTCCGGCTCCAGCTGCAGCCGCTGCACCAGCACCAGCTCCGGCTCCTTGACCATATCCTCTCAGGCCTTGATCATAGCCTCCAGCGCCTGCAGCACCAGCTGTAGCAGCTGCTCCTGCACCGGCTCCTTGACCATATCCTTGTTGGCCTTGACCAAAACCTCCACGTCCTGCAGATCCGGCTGCAGTCGCTGCACCAGCACCAGCTCCGGCACGTTGACCATATCCTCCAGCGCCTGCAGCACTACCTGCTGCTCCTGCTCCTGCAGCTTGTCCCGCTCCGTAATTTGGTCCCCGAGCTCCTGCTGCTGCTGAGGCAGGTGCCCTGGTACCGATGCGTTGACCATATCCTTGTTGGTCTTGACCATAGCCTCCCGCTCCTGCTGCAGCTGCTGCTGAAGCTTGAGCTGCGCTTGATCTCGTGATGTATTCTTGGGTTGTGTAATATGTAGTTTGTGTTGATATATCTCCTGTTTCTGTTGCAGTCGTACTTTCTGCAGAGGCACCATTAACTGGACCTTCACTGTAACCTTTTCCGGACACACCGGCGGCTCTAGCTGTGGTTGTCGCGGATACTGCACTGGGACCGTAACCTTGTCCTGTTCTCAATCCTTCTCCTGACGAGGCTGCGACTGCTGCGGATGATCCAGCTATTTCGTTTATGCTGGCTTGGGCAAACATAGTTATTAACTCGCCCATCTCTCTCAGGAAGACCTGATCTATCGTTCCAGTTGTTTGCATGAAAGCATCAGCAAGTGCATCCATTATTGCGTTGGTTTTAACACCCAGTGGCTGGCCTCCATCTGATGAGACGGCTATTTCTGCAACTGATGATGCGAAAGCCATATTCAGAGCTTGCAGTTTCGATTTGGAGCTTTTTTTGGATCGAGCCATTCTGTCCATTGCGTCCATGATTGTGTCACTTATGGACGATATGTCATCCATTTGGTCATATGTGAAAGCTCCAGAACGAGCTATCGACTGAGTAAATGATTGCAGAAGGCTTTCAGCAATTGCAGGATTTCCCCATATTGCTTCACCAGCTCCGAAAATCGTAAGAAAATGAGCGCAGGAAACTGCGATGAAAAGCGCTATTCGAGTTGACCACTGCATAATTGGTTATCGCTTTGCAGGTCTTCGAATGTGTGCTGTGAGGAGAAAGATAGTGTCCTTTTATACTTTAAAAATTGGGATGCTGGTGGAAATTCGTGACCTAGTGCAGCTAGATCAACAATTTCATCAGGTATTTTTTTTTTTTGCAACTTCTTTGCGTCAGAAGCGACGAAACATAATTATGATTCATGACCACCTGCTTTTCGTGCGTAAGGAGGATCACTTCTCTCTGAGATAAGCAAAATAGTTAAGCTCCCTATTTTCAGGCAGCTAACGCTTAATTTCAGATTTTACTGAAATATGGAAAATCCAAATGTTATTACGTATGTATAGAGAGAGATATATAAAGTAAGAAATTTAGAACGAATTTTGCACAAAAACCCCAAAAAGTGAAATTCAATACCAATAAATTTCAAAATATCCTATAAACCTATAAATTAAGACTTAAACATGAAATTAAAACCTTTTAATTTTTAAAATATATAGGTTTAATTTCGTATTTTTTTTATTCTTATTTTGTATAATTATAGGATATTTTGAAATTTATTGGTACTGAATTTCACTTTTTGGTGTGTTTTGAGTAAAAAGGGTTCTAAATTTCTTACCTTTTGTCAATACTCATAAATTTTCAGCCTCATATTGCTCGAAAATACCTTGAATAATTGTGTTTTTAATTAGAAAAAATGTATTCAGCTGAATTGAGTTAGTGTGTAAAATGTGTGTTCGACACATAATATTTAAAACATTAAAAATTACGTACTATCGCCGTGGATCATATAACAGATTTCGTAACTTTATGTTACATATTAATGTACAAAAATTTTCCTGTTAATGAAAATAGAAACTACGACTTACCTGTCTCACCAACTATGTATGTTTAATCTATTTTATCATATATATTCTTTCATTTTATGTATCTAACTACCTATATGGCTTTCTCTGTCTTTTGTATATTATACATTTTAAAATTTTTTATTCTAAAAATCAGAAAGAACACCAAAGTCAAGAGAGAAAATTGTAATTACACAATAAGTTAAAAACTTTATTACTCGAACAATAACTCTTTCTATTATCTGAATGCAATGTACTTTTCTTTTCCAACTAAAACATAAGATGATTTCTAGACTTAATTTTATAAATATGTTAGTTAGGAAGGCTTCTTATTATGAAAAAGTTAATAATACTAGGTAATGACCGAATTTTTTTCCAATGGCGGGCACTTGCCTATAAAGTCACTGACCACTACTAGGGCCAGAAGTGATGGCCATTTCATTGTGGAGTGATGGCCATTCCATCAACCATGAAATGGTTGCCACATACTCCCAGAAATGTGAAGTTTTCCTTTGTTCTAAACACGATTACATGCAAAATTTTCGTTTTTATTTAATATATACCTAACTTTTGCTAGTATATTTTTTATGTCAATGAATTAATCAAGCAGAAAAACTGAAATCAATATCACAGTGCTACAATTTTTTTTTTCAGAAACAGAAGACTATTTATTTGGAGGCAGGAGGGATGAAAAATGAGCAACGCCTTCGCTGGGAATCGAACCACGGACCTCTCGGTTACGCGTCAAGCGTGCTGACCACAGCACCACGAAGGCATGCGGAGAAAGGCGGGAGAAACACCTTATAATGTACTCTTATAAATTTTAAATCAATTTAATATAAAACATTTTAGCAATACATGATCATGAGCGCATGATAATCTCTACATATAATATATAATAAAAGAAAGAGAGAGAGAGAGAGAGTGTGTGTGTGTGTGTGTGTGTGTGTGTGTGTGCGTGCGTGCGTGCGAGCGCGCGAGTGTGTCTTTTGTTCTTGCTGCGCATAAGCTAATAGACCCAGGGCTACGAAATTTCTTACATAGTGCATCTAGACAAGAGCCAGTGCACCTCGAAGCGATTTTTTCGAAATTCGAATTGGATTATTTTTTATTTTATGTTTTTTGAACGAAATCGAGTCATTTTGAGACATAATGGGTTATAGGAAAGCGAGATATTGCTCTATACATTTCATTTTCACATCGTCGTGAAACGTAGGCACTTAGCTATTTTACTATTTTAAAATAAATTTCGTATTTCAATAAATCGATTAAATACGAATTTATTTAGCAAAGTGGGCTTAACACCTTTGCAACGGAATTCTTTTTTAAAGTTTATTTTTTAAAATGTACTGTTTATTTTCCTATCATTTTTGGACACGTTAAACTTTAAGCCTTCCGACTCCTTTTACAAAAATAATTTTGGAAAAATAATAATATTTTGTATTTTTTTTAACTTTTTAAATGAAGCTTCGGAATACACTTCTCACGTCTCACATACACTCACTTCCAAAAGTTAAGCACGGAGAGGAAAAGAAGATGCAATTCGCTGCAGAGGTAGATGGAAGTATGCAAATATGTTAGGCAACAGCCAATCGCGCTTTCATGTCAAGAAATATGCAAAAAAGGCAGTCTTATAAGACTATGAAAAGTTACAGAAGTTGATTGTAAGTGCTGATAGAAGGTGTTTAAAACTTTCGTACAATTTGTTTTCAAGACACACGTGTTTCTATGACTTCCAGAAGCCGTAATGGAAGATTCTGAGCGCTGGCATGCTGTGGGGCGCATTGAAGCAGGACAGTCAATCACAGATGTTGCTCTTTCCTTCGACATTCATCATTCTGTAATTTCACGTTTATGGAAACAATTCCAAACCCCACAGACAGTTGTCTGAAGGCCCGTAGCCGGTCGCCCAAGGGTTACAACCCCCGCGGAAGATATTGCTATTGTAGCCAAGCGGAATCGCAGAGCGACTTCCACGCGTGTGACATCTATGGTTACAGCGTCCATTGGTAAGGCCATATCTGCAGCTACTGTACACCGAAGATTACATAAGAGTGGACTGTACGCCCGGGTACCTCGAGTTTGTGTTCCTCTCTCCATTCAATAAAGAGGGGCACGATTACAGTGGTGCCGGGAACATGTCAATTGGAATGTGTCTGACTGGGGCAATGTCATGATCACAAACTTCATAACTTAACTTTCATAACTTGAAAAAATTTAATACTGTTTTCATTTCTGTATGTAATTATTGATTTTGTTTTATGCATAAATATATATGCTATTTTCCTGCCGAATTTTGTGTCAATCAAAGGAGGTGTTTTTTTTTTTTTTTTTTTTAAATGAAGCTTCCGAATACACTTCTCACATATTTTAAAATATGGTTTTGGCAACAATTTTTCATTCTTATTGTTGTTGATAGATTTTTAATGAAATCGCATTATTTTGAATAGTTTCATTCTTTTACAAATGTGGGTTTGGCAACGTTTTTCATCGTATTTCTTATGTCCCTTTTTTAAGAAATTGAAAAGTTTAAGAAATTCAAAAATTGTTTCTTTTTGCAAAGATAAATTGTTTAATTAATTTATTAGGATAATGATAATTAATATTTGTATTAAGGGATGTTACTTATTTCGTTGTAATTTTTTATATTATGTTTTAATTATATATAATTTTAATTATAAAAAAGTTTTGCATTATTTTTTTAGGAAATAAAGCTCTTAATGTGTTTATACCATTTGAGTTCTTAAGATTTTGCAGAGGGAAGTTGGTGAATTTATTTATTAGGATAAGTAATATTTGCATTAAGGGATACTGCTTATTTCATTGTCATTTTTTATACTTATAGCAAGTTAAATGGCTGCGATATGACTGCTGAACACATTTTCTCAGAAGATTACCTAAAGTATCATAACATTTCAAAATTTCAGAAAAAGAATCACTCAAACTATCAAATAAGAAAATGTTTAAAAACTTTTGACTCATCAGAAATGGCATAAAGTTATTTATATTATTGTAGAATTTTTATATAATGTTTTATGTAGTTATGGTGGTGGTTACGAAGGGGGATATAAATTATGTTTTAACAAATGTTTAATACACATCTCATGCAATCAGTTTGCTAAAAATTCAAGATGTCTATCAGGGCCGTATGCAAGGGAGGGTTTCATTCTTAACAAAGAAAAAATAGTTGGAAGAACTTACGGACCATCGGTCCCAGGTGTGTCCTTTAGGCATTTTTCCGGTACGTTTAAAAGCCAGACGAAGGCTAGCCGCATAGCGGCTAGTAATAAATATACAAAAGCTTTTCTAACCACAGACATATCGAAATCGATTGATATCAGAATGGTTCTTGTTTTAATAGCAAGTCAACGTTTGTCAGTCAACGTTTTTTTCCTAACTTTTGCGTTGAGAAGAGAGCTTGTATTTATTAACGCCACGATGATGGACTAAATTTAGGACACTTTTTGTAAATCATACATTATCGACTCCACTTTCAACAACTGGTACTGCAATTTTTTGTGAAAAAATTCTGTCTAGATTCATATATTTTAATACTCACAGATCCCAGAATGATCGATTTTGTATTTCACGAATTACATGATAAAATATGGTAATATGGATGGATTTTTTTTCCTTCTAGAGGTCATAAAACTTGTTTTTGAGACATAAATGCAAATGATTTATGAAACACAGAGTATTCACCTGCTTTGATCAACAGCAGATTTCTTTATGAATATTAATAAGACCCTGCAAAGAACTTTTGCCGGTGAATCATCATTCTAATGCTTGAACATGTCCAGGTGTTAAGGTGCCACGTTCCTGCCTTTTCAGACTTTTCAGAAGTACGGCTTCCTGAACTTTTGTAGAGGTTTCTCTGACTTGGTAACGTATTCCCTTTTCTAATCTTTAATTCTTTTCGCCTTTGTTTCCAACAAGAAGATGAGTTAGAAATGCCCTCTGCAGTTAAGCCCTTCCCGTGGAACATGTTGCTTGTGCGCTTTATATTTTAATGTACAGTCTATCCAGATGACTAGTCTACTAAATTCTTTAACAACCAAGAGCAGCAGACAGACAATTACCAGGGTTTCGAAATTAAAAACGTCTTTACTTAAGTACCCTACTTGCCGTTTCACATTAAATTATGTTACGTTAGCATGTCATTGATCCGTTACGCGGTCTTGTAAATCTCCATTGCAGGAGATATTGCCAATCTTGCCTCAGAAGATTTTTTAACTTGTTTTTCCAATTATAGTAGGTAATAATTAAAATTAATTTCAAATTTATTATCTGCTTATCAGCTTAATTTACTGAGCGGTTTAAAAGCAATGTGTATGTACTTACTATTAATATATTTTAATAATTAATTTTTTAGCCCAAAGGGTGTTAGTCCAGAAGGGCTGTTAATTTCGTTTTGACATTTTGCGTTGATTCACTATAAATGTCGGTTCACTTTTCAAATTGTTGCCACCAAATATTAGAGTCCTGTATGATATTTAAAGAAATAAAATAATAAAGAATCTGCATAAATGTATATATGGTTCTCGATTGCGATAAAACAACGGTATCTAGAGCCATCAAATTTTGAATAACGTACGTTTCCACCCGAATATGGGCATCTGGAAGCCAAAATTTGGAATTTGCTTTATTATCTATTTCCTATTTTGTAAAACTTTAACGAATTTTTTATTAACGATTTGAAAGCGAGCAATGGCAGCACTGCACGGGGAAAAAAAACATTTTTATCTCCAACGCGCGAGATTGTGTATCGGAAAAAAAATAGATATGCTCATTTTGAAATTATTTTGTGATATTGCTGTTGAACTGAATTTTATGACTTAAGTGTGAAGAATATGCTATTTAATAAATAAAGGTAACACAGAAAACATTAAAAAAGCGCTCCTTTAGGCGCAAATATAAAATTTATGTTCTTCTTTTTGAGCCTTTTTTTTATTTTAATGGCTTTTATATTTGATATAACACCGGTCTGTATTTAAAAAAAAATTATTTTTTTGATATTTTAAATCTAATCAGTAATTTCATATATTTCACTGTTGATTTCAAAAATGGAATCCCAGTTTCTGTATCACGTCAGAATTTTTTGCAAATTGAAAGCTTTTATATTTTCACAAATACTTCTATTTTACCTTACATAAATGAATTTATTTTAGTGATACAAGTTATAAATAAATTACGCGATAACAAAAATATATTTAATATGTTTTATAAAGTATATCACATAATTGAATGGAAAGAACATAAAAATATACTTCTATTTATTGCTGTTATACAATGCATGTTATAAAATTAGCTGAATGTGTTAAAGCTAAGTATTAGCTTCAAGGTAATAATCCGAGGCAAGAATTTTCTTTTGGTTGATTTTTATTTGCTTGGACTTCCTTCACTAAGTACAGCTCTTTTCAACATCCAGAAATGGTAACATTAAGGGGCGCAGCCCCCAGCCCACCTGACCGAATTGAATCAGTCATATGACTTTTTTTAAGGGGGACGCCCATCCAACAACAAACGACGGCAACCAGCGACCCGGCCATGTCCAGAAAATTAACATATTAAAATTTAAATTCAAACAAAAGATTATCAAACAACCGGGAAACCAAAACAATGAGCACCGAGTAACTAAAAAAGTTAGTAAAACGAAACTAAACAAAATAATAAATACGACCAGTGAAATCAATTTATTCACTGGACCTAAATCAGTCAACCAACAAAACAAAAGAAAATAATAAATAATTGGGTTATAAAATAAAAATAATAAAACGACACATAATGCAATACACACACACATACAACTATCAAAAAATTAAACAAAACATTCAAACTTTTAATTCACAAATACCCACGGCTAATTTATTACTATTTAATATTTTCATTATACCCCTTGAATATTCTATTAAATTTCCATAATTCTTTTTAAAATCTTCCTTAAAATTTTTCCTATAAAGCCTCCTTGCACTCTCAGTTAACAAACAATTTTCAAAAAAGTGTTCTGCATCACCCTTTACATTACATATATAACATTTATCATTCTTCTGCAAACCAAAACGGGCCAAATATGCCGGAAATCTACCGTGTCCGGTTAAAAACTGGTTTAAATCAATTTCATTATGAAATGGTATGCGATCATGTTTTTATTCCGCTTTCCTTGGTACTGTATTTCGAAGCCTTTTAGATCCTGATGAAATCGTTCACCTTGTTCTTCACTGACGTTTCGTACATTCTGTGGGAAGTAATTTATGTGTGCATGTAAAAATGTAATTCAATACTCATGCTGCATCCGAACAATCTTAATTTTTGTAGCATGTCTTCTATAGCAATTTTGTAATCTGGATGTTTCCTGTTCCCTGAAAAATTTTCATTCACCTGTTTAAAAGTCAACCATGCTTCATTTTCACAATCCTTCATTGTTGCTTCAGATTTGGAATCTAAAATAAGTTTTCGAATTTCTGTCCAATAAAAATTTCCTCCTTAAGTTTAGCATCAGAATTAGAAAGAAATTTGCCACAAATGTACTTAAAGCTATCATTTTCTTTATTTAAAGCTTTGACAAATTGTTTCATAATACCTAATTTAATGTAAAGTAAGGGAGGCAAAATATTTTTGGATTCAGCTAGTAATTTATGAAGAATAATTTTAAAACCAGTGATAAACGCTCTCGAGAAGTTCAGTCTTTTTATCCCAACTATCCCAATCGCATAGAAAACATGATAATTTAGTGTAACAGATTGTTGTCCAAGTAACATTCTAATTAACTTCAAGTACCGCATAAAAGCCACTGATGTTTGTTATAATTCCCCTTGTTAATAAAAACTAGATGCTTATATGTGTTTCTTTCAAATGAACACAGTGTGCCATTGGAACCGATGCATATGGATTTCTATTATGAAGTAAAACTTCGTTCAAACTTCTTTTTGAGGAATCTACAAATGTCTGCAGTCAGAAAAATTGTTATTAATACCAAAGAAATTCATTATTGCATTGGCATCATTGCAATAATACGAGTAAGCTTTCTTCCTAAAAATATAGTACCAATTCTTTTTCATGGTGTTTATATCTAAAGTGTGTTTGTGGTAGTAATATATTTTTCGTATCGGTTATCCTAAAAAATTTTAATTTTTCCTGTAATATTGAATGATATTTGTAATTTTATGCCACCTGGTGTTAAGACTGAATTTTATTTTATTAGTCCAAAGGGATTTAGTCCCGAAGGACTATTACTTTCGTTTTGCGATTTTGCGTCGATTCACTCTAAATGCTCGTTTCACTTTTCAAATTGTTGCCACTAAATGTTATCGCTCTGCATTAAATTTTTAAAAATGAAAAATCTGCATAAATGTATGCATGTTTCTCGCATTGTGATGAAACCTAGAGCCATCGAATTTTGAATGACGTAATCCTACTGCGAATATGGGCATCTGGAAGCCCTAATTTTGAATTTGAAATTTGCTTTATTATCGATTTTATGTTTTGTAACATTTCAACGAATTTCTGATTAACAAACTAAATGATTTCAAAGCGAGCAATGGCAACACTGTACGAAAAAAAAAACATTTTAATCTCCAGCGCACGAGACTTACGGAAATTCTAAAGATATGTTCATTTTAAAATGATTTTTCGATATTGATTTTGAACTGAATTTTATGGTTTGAGTACGTAGTACATGATATTTAATAAAAAAAAAGGTAGCACACGAAACGTTAAAAAAAACGCGCCTTTGGACGTAATTTAAAATCTGAAATCTTTCAGATTTTTTTTGTTATATTTTATTTATGTGTAGAATATTCTTTATGTCACTTGCATAGATTAAATTTCGTTTTGTTATGTTACTTTTTATTTATGTGTAGAATATTCTAGATTACAAAATTAAAGCGAAAAATTTACTTTCTTTAATAATTATGAAATGAAAAAAAATTACTTTTTATAGAACTAATTTTCTCTAGTTTTTGAACTCTATTATTACTTAATAATTTTATACTTGGCAACAATTGATGGCAAAAAAAAAGTGGCGCATTTTTAATTGACGCCGCTCTAACGGAATAGTACCGATTCATGTATATAACAGATCTTCCTCTTCTTCAATTACTTGCAAATCTGAATAAATTTCTATATCACTTATTTTTCCATATTAGCTTGAGGATGAGGAATACGAAGATTTGCATTGTGACCTAGGTCTTATTGCTGAAGTTAGGTTTGGATATACAATATCTTCATTATTTTTTGCATTATAACCAGTAACATTTGTTACAGAAAACAACAATCAACATAATGATTCTTCTGTTCTCTCCACGCCATTGAAATTGCAAAAGGCGTTTTTCTTACTTTTACTCCAAAGACGCAAATCTTCATCACAAGTTCAACACACTTTATGTGAAGCCCACGGCTTGTCTTGATCGCCTAATTTAATTCCAAAACATGCCATTTTTAACAAAATCTGTGATTTTTTTTTGCCTTTGTTTTACTCGTGAATAGTTTCTACAATAATAACAGAATATATCGGCATCATTCACACATTTACGGGAAGCCAAACTTCGTAAAATACTAATTAAAAGCACTGGAAGAACTACTTGAAACTTTGCAAACGATTAATTTAAAGCTAAGAAAAAAATGACAATTTAAAAAGAGTTATGTGATTAAACTATGCTAAAGAAAGTGTTGCCATATATTAGAAAGAAAATCAACGGCAAATACAAATTTTCCATATAAATCATTCAATAAAAATAAAACCTTACGTGATAAGGAAAGGGTATTTTAAATTTCTGAAATCAGCATCAAAAATATTTCTAGAAACAATGCAAAATTAGAAACATCAAAAACCATGCTGTCCAGTGTAATTTACAACATAGCTCACTATTATTTTTATAAATATTTAAAGCAGTGGTGTAACTAATAGAAGATGTATTTAATACCATGTTTTAGGTAGCTCAATTACAAAATTTGCTTTCGGTCTTTAGTAATTAGTTTGCTTCATTTTATTTTCAATTAAATAAAAGTGAAATTTCTTTGAAAGTTCTAGTATTAACTGAAGCAAATTTGCTGAATTTAATTTCTCGGGCCGCCTAAAATTTCTTTTGGTAAATACAGGGGAAATAACCCAATAGATAAATTAAAATGATTATACTTATGTAATTAATCCATCAGAATTATACAAATGTAGCAAAAGCCATCACCACAACTTTATTTCAGAACTCTCGATAAAGTACTCACTGTTATTACTTTTAAATAATTGTACATTATCAGATTTTGCCTGCTTTTTCTGCATGCATTCTCTGATACCTTGTGACTTTTTGCTTTTTCAGATGACTTTCATCTATTCAACATTTTGTTTTCAATAACTGTTAATGCGTTTGAGACAGTTTCAAATAGCAGATAATTATTTTATGTCGCAAGAAATACATTTATGAATATTGTTGAAAATATTAGCTGATATTTTTTCCTTTTATTTCATAAATAACCTTAACCAAATATGCACTTTATAAAGTGTTATTTTTTTTAATAAAAATTTCTTTTAATTTTTTGCGCTTTATGTCCAATTTAGTTTTCTAAAGACAGTTATTATTTTAATTTTGATTAACTTTTTCGTTATGATTATCTTACACTGCTGCGCTATATTTAAAATTTTTCTTACGAAAATTAATTCTTGGGAACTCACCTGAATAAAAAACAGATTAAGAAAATAGTTATGCCAAATAAATATTAATTTGACTCGTGAACTGAAACAGAAATTTTTCAGCATTAAAAAACCTGTCTCGGAATTCATAAATTTAGGAATTTTCATGGGAAGTTACAGATTTTTTTTAATTCTTCGTATTATTCTATTCTTCAACTTCATTTTTTAAATTTTGAGTTAAAAGATCGGTAGTTTTACTCTAATATAATATTTTTCAAGAGTTGATTTAAATTATATATCTTACTATAATATCATGCTTCAAAATAATCGTTTTAAAATACATTCTAATAAAGCTTGATTAAAATTCTGTTATTGAATATTTTTCATTTAAGGAAGCTACATGCAAAACATTTTTGAAATCTTTCCTAATTTAGATAGAACTTTCCTAACAACAAATTATTCTCATTCTTTCCCCATGCAATCGATATAAGTCGGTGCGCATATTTGAGATTAATTTTTTATGGTGGTTAATCGAAACTGCAAATAAACGCATTAGTGCAATGCACATTAACAAGAACTATCGTAAGTACATAAAAGAACGATTTTTGAACTATTTTAGACTTTGAGGACCAGACCTGTACCTAGGAAATTTTAGTAAATTTTACAATAGGTGTGCTGTTAAGGTTAAAACGAGGGTTTCCAGTGAGCTCGACATTGATCCTTTCGGGATAGAAGAAATTTTAAAAGAGGTCAGTGATAATCCAGGGGTCAATAGCCTAATATACACTAGTGGATCCCATTATTACAAAAAACATTAATAAAGTTAATAATTAATACTTTAGGTGCCCTGGCTGTCTAAGGGTAACTGCAGCATTTTATAGACATTTGTAATACTATGATAGAATTTGTTTTTCTTGAAGTTGATACGCGTATGACCACAGAATTTATAAAATTCAGAAACTATACATTCTACTTCACTGATATATATTCACTGTTCAAAGCCACACAAATCAGACCGCAAAGAAGAGGCAACAATCTCATTGACGGTAGAGTCGTAGACTTATTTTCAGTTTTCGTTCTAAAATTCACTTGGCCCACCAGCGGCCGAGCGGTAAACACGCTGAACACTGGTAGTTCGGTCCGAGGTTCGAATCCTGCGAACGGGCTGGCTGCATGGGCGTTTTCGTGGTTTTCCCCATGTGTAACGTGTATACGAGCCAGTTTCCCTTACAAAGTCCTCCACGAAGGCATCCCTCCCTTTAGGCAGATAGCCCTCGTGTGCTTTGCCATAATTGAATAACCTAACCTAACGTAACCCAAAATTCACTTGTTTGTATCAAAACTGAAGCAAAAAGAATTCCATTACTTTGATAACTTCAAACTATTGTCCGTTGTTGAAAAGGATTATATATCTTCCGAAAATATATTGTTACATAAAAGTCACTTGTTAAATTCAAAAGAAGATTTTAATGTTCTCTTCCAAGACACTGAAAATTTCAATCTGCCAACATAACTCATAAAACCACTGAAGTGCGATATATCTTATCTTCATGTTTTGCTATAAGAAAATTTGCTTGTATTGAAGGAGGATGTTCAAGCACAAGTCCTATTTAAAACACATGGGTAAGCTAAGTTTTGGAATTTAAAAGTCATTCGAGAGAAATAGCCCAACGTTGTTACCGGACTGACATTATTACCTTTTCTTCCTTCGTAACAAGTGGAGGAAGGCTTTAGTCATGTTTATGATTTACTACGTAAAATATAATTTAAAAATAAATAAAATCTGAAAGGTTTCAGATTTTAAATTACGACCAAAAAGGCGTTTTTTAACGTTTTGTGTGTTAGTTTTATTTATTAGATATCATGTTCTTCGCACTTAAACCATAAAATTCAGTTCAACAGCAATATCGCAAAATAATTTTAAAATGAGTATATCTTTAGAATTTCCGATACACAATTCCGCGCGCTTTAGATAATTTCTTTTTTTCCCTGTAGAGTGGAGCCATTGCTCGCTTTTAAATCGTCTGATTGGTTCATAAAAATTCGTTAAAGTTTTACAAAATATCAAATAGATAATAAAACATATTCCAAACTCCAAATTTGGGCTTCCAGATGCGCATATTCGGGTGGAAACGTACGTTATTCAAAACTGGATGGCTCTAGGTACCGTTGCTTTATCACATTTGGAGAAGTATATATACATTTATGCACATCTTTCATTATTTAATTTCTTTAAATACAATACAGGGCTGCAATATTTTGTGGCAACAGTTTGAAAAGTGATTCAGACTTTTAATGTTTCCGGCGCAAAATCACAAAACGAAAGCAATAGTCCTTCAGGGACAAAGCCCCTTTGGACTAATAAATAAAATCTGAAAGCTTTCAGATTTTACATTACGCTCAAATGAGCGATTTTTTAATGTTCTCCGTGTTACCTTTATTTATTAAATATCTAGTTCTTCGCACTTAAACCATAAAATTCAGTTCAACAGCGATATCGCAAAATAATTTTAAAATGACCATATCTTTAAAATTTCCGATACACATCGCGCGCTG
>KK120899.1:1074092-1122090 GCA_000611955.2 Stegodyphus mimosarum | reverse complement strand
TATTCTGCAGACATTTAGTCACTGATACGAAAGGCACATCAATATATGAATGTTTTAAAACGTATTTTGATGAAAAACAAATTCCTTTGAAAAATATATTGGTCTGTGCAACGGATGGTGCCCCTTCGATGGTAGGACGTCATCGTGGTTTTATAACCATGTTGAAGGAAGAAAATCCAAATATCTTTACAATTCATTGTATAATTCATAGGCAACACTTGGTTGCCAAATCCATTGGCGGGAGATTACATGAAACAATGAATTTAGTAAAATCAATAATTTACAAAATAAAAGCACACCCACTTAATGATAGATTATTTCGGCAACTTTGCCATGAAAATGATGAAGAATATGAGCGCCTATTATTGCACACGGAGGTCAGGTGGCTATCTAAAGGAAGTTGCCTCGGAAGAATGTTCAACCTATTTGATACAGTCATTAGTTATTTAGAATCAACAAATTATAATTTTCCAATGGAGATATCTGTTTTAAAGAGTGACATAGCTTATTTGGCAGATACATATGCAAAAATAAATGAATTACTTTTGAAACTGCAAGGAAACAATGTGACCATAATTAAAGTGAAAAGTTTAATTATTGGTTTTATAAATAAATTAAGTCTCTATAAAAATAACATGGGTAGAAAAGATTTTTCTTTATTTCCCTGTTTAAGTAATATAATTGTACAGGACGAAAATATTGCAGTTCATTATAAGCATTTGGAAAGCCTAATTGTAGATATGAAACTTCGGTTTAAAGATGTTGAAAATATTCATATTCCTGATTGGGTTATTAATCCATTTAGTGCTGATCCTACTAATGCTCCTTCGCACATTCAAGAAATATGAATAGATTTGCAGGCAAATGTAGAAGCGAAACATTGAAGTATTTTAGAAGAATTTTGGATAAAAATTAGCAGTACTAACACATTTCAGAGACTATGGATAGGAATAAGACTATTAATCATGGCCTTTCCAACGTCATGCCTAGTGGAAAAGGGTTTCTCAAATGCTGACTAAGCAAAGAAATCGCCTCAACATTTCCCCACAAGGTGACTTACGATTGTATCTGTCAAAATTAGAACCCAATATTATTAAACTTTGTCAAGATCACCAACCTCAAGGTTCTCATTAAAATTTCATTTAGTTTATTATTTCTTTGTTATGTTAAAATTAAAACACATTGCTTTACGTGTCTTACTTTTTTTGTAAATTAAATTAAACTAACCAATATTAAATGTTATTCTACTATTGTTCCTTTCAAAATTCTTTGGATATATCTTACTAACGCCTAATGTAAGCCAAATCTACCTTATATTAGGGATTATCGTACAATTTTTATGTGTTAAAATTTATAGGGGGGCGAATTAAGAAGCGGGTCTTACAAAGGGGGCGTTTGGTCCAAAAAGGTTGAGAAACACTGGTCTAGAGGTATCACAAACAAACTTGTCCTCCCTGCCTAAGCACTTCTGTCTCTGCATGCAATATAATCTGGCCGTTCCGTTCTGTTTACTTGTGTTATACTGGGCTTAGCCCGCGTGATATGGGCGGGCTTTTTGCCAGTTGTCTTTACATAAGACATCTTGGAAGTAAAAGATCTAGGAAGGTGTCATAGAGATAAGATGTGATCAGTAAAAAAAAAAGAAGGTGGCTCATTGCCACTGAAGCATTGTCATCGTGTGGTGGTGTGAAATACAATTCAGTAGTAAGAATAATTAAAAATAAAGTGAGGATTTACATACAATCAACATTATAAAAACAAATTCCATTTAGCTAAGTCCATTTGGATGGCCTCGTCAGGTGATGCAGGTGGATTCTTGTCATTGGTTGTGAACAAGAATCATGAAAAATCACAATTTTAAAAATAAATAGATATAATAAATAAGAAAACAAAATTTTTTGCTCTAGGTGAGAGTCCTATAATGTTTATACAGCAAAAAAATTCAGTATAAAAGTATATGATCCCTGAGAAACTCAAAGTCCAAATTAGCGTCACGTCAGATGGTGCTAATACAGTTACTTCATTGGCTTTAACAAACTAACATAGGAAAATGCATGATTATAACAATAAATATGATCGAGAAATGAAAGTACTTAATTTTCTGGAGTAGTAGGATGTAAACATAGGGGTTCAAAGTACATAAAAATAGAATATATACACTATATACAGTAAATGGCTTTTGGTAGATATGGCGCAGTCCTTGCATGGTCACGTGGAATATAATCTGTCAGTGAATTGCAGTGAATTATACGTAGTATCTTGGAGTCTACGGCCTTACGGCCTTTACTCAGCAATTAGTTACCCTATTGTCTGTAAAATAAAGGAATAATAAATAATTCTTGTTTAATAAAGGAACGGTGAATACTCACTGTGAATGGTGTCGTACCCCGCACACAGTTAATAATACCCAGATTAAACTTTGTCCTTTATTTATAACACACAACGTGGGTTATATACGCTTTATACAAATAAAAATACGTATTAATTAGGGCAGTTTCTCACCACTCCAGTTAGACTTCATAATGCTCATAGGGCCAGCTATATCCGGATCATATAATATCTTGAAAGGATAAACTCTGTAGTAGAATTGGGAACCTCTCTATAAGCAAAAAGCAAATATGGCAGATATTTATCCCAATTAGATGGATGCGGGCGGATGACATGATGCAAAGTATTGCTCAAAACCCTATTGCAGCTTTCTAAAAGACCATTACTAGCTGGATATCCTGAAACTGAAAATTTTGGATGACATCCAAAACGCTTCATAAATCCCTATGTCAGTTGAGAAATATAGTTGATCCCGCCATCATTTATTACAACTTTTAGAATACAAGGTCTTGTAAATATTTCCAATAAAGCATCGCATGCATCTTTTGCTGTAAAAGACCGCAGTGGAATGGCTTCTGGGGAACGTGAATGTTCATCCAATAAACATAAAACATATTTATCCTTCCTAACTGAAGGAGGTTCTGTAGGACCTGTAATATCGGTATTAACAACTTCGAATAACAAATAAGGTCTTAGAACAGGGGTGATAGAAATTCTATCAGCTATTTTTTCAGTACTGAATATGGTTCGTATGACTGGCAATATTCTGTCTTTTAGGCACATTGGGCCAGTAAAAATTATATTTGATGCTCTCGTTAGTCTTCCTTATTCCTATGTTAGCCCCGAAATTTATTATGTGCTAATTTCAAAACATCTTTTCTTCGACTCTATGGAAGAATGGGAGATTCAATTCCCATTACTTTATGAAAAATTAGATTATCAAGTTCCATGAAATTTTCCTTTCACTATTTTAAATTGATTTTTACTTCTTCTAAATTAGGGAAGCCATTTGCTCCTCTCGTAATCTCAATACATCAGTAAGATGATTATTTTCGAACATCTGTATTGAGTTGTTTCTGAATGCGTGTTGATATATGTTCATCCCTACTTTGCATTTTGGTCTCTTTATATGAAATAGGGTTATTTATTTCAGGCGCATTTGATTCCGCTTAGTGTAAACATTTTTCAGTTTCACCTTCCAATTTCGTTCTGTTCGTTCGTCTATCAAACTACATCCATCGCGCAAAAGTTGAAAGACCTGTGCTGGTAATAAACAATCTACGTTCAACCGCTCTGTCCCTGCCGCGGAAATGTTTACCGAGTAACTTAATAAATCGGAATCATCATTTTTCAAGGAGATAATTGACCTTATTAAATTCACTTCTACTTCTTAACCGAATGCAGATATCAGCGTTATTACTTCTGTTACCTTGATCGGGTTGGCCTATATTTTAGAGTACCCCTTGGATTATCGTCAAGTTGTTGTTTCATTTATGGTAACCTCAGTAGTTAAATGTTATGGAAACCCTATTGTGACGTGATTGGTTGCGTGATTGCGGTGAATTTGACTGATGGGAAAATATTTGTTGGATTTCAGTTAGGAAGTACTTCGCGTATTCTGTGCTTTGCATCGTAAAATGGCTGCCGGTGGCACAATGGGTGTTCGGTGGTATAAAACGAGAGAACAGAAGGTGGGTTGTTTTTTTTTAAGTGCTTGAGGACAGAAGAAAAGAAACTTTGTTGGATGTAATTCAACGGAATTATAAGTGTCCTGATTGTACGAAGGAAATGCGTATGGTCGAAGGTAAAAATCGTTCACATGGCTTTGAGAGGGTTTGTCGCAAGAAAAGTTCAAATGTTCCCCATATAAAGCGTTGCATTAGAATGAGAACATGGTTTAAGGAAAGTTTTTGGATGCTGTTAAGGAATTTTGTTTTCCACAGATTGAAGACACAGAAATTTCTAAATAAGGTAAGTAGATATTTCCTTTGTGTAGTGCTTAGATGCTAAAAGATGAATTTCCTTCCTTATGTTATTTTTATTGTTTGATTTAAAATGTAGTTTGTCGAGATTATATATTTTTTGTTTGGCTCTACTGTAGAAATGAGTGCTCCTTTGAATTTTTAAGTGAAAATTGATCGATGTGTACATGGACAAAGTCAAGGGAGGGCGCAATACCGAGTTTGTGCAATTCTCTGATGCTTTTTAAGTGAAAATAGGCCGATGTGTACATGGATACCGACTTTGTACAATTCTTTGACTTGCTATTTTTGCTTTCCGTAGCCAAAATAGCAAGTCAAAGAATGTCAAAGAACTCGGTGTCCATGTATCGCCAAATTTTCGCCAAGGGGTACTCGTGAATATATTTTTACCCCTTGATCGCTTTGAGGTAACATATTACTCTTTAATATCGGAATCTGTGTATCTGTGTATCTGAATCAATAATAGCATCAATTTCTTTATTTTCAGTTAGTATTTTAATATATTCAGAGGCTGTATTTCCATTTGTTTCTTGTCAATGCATTCTGTATTAAACTTAGCCACAACAGCGCCATCTTTTTTGGACACTCTTTAGTTATATGTTGGAAAGATCTACAAATAAAACAATCTTTTTTAGCTCTGTTAGTTTTAGACACATCACCGGGTTTTCGCATTTTAGGGGGTACATATCGAATACTTTTCGTTCAATATTCGGCGTTTTCTGAATATAGTTACCAGTCTCATTTACTAATTTTCTTTTGCGAGCAAAGAATGTGTCGCATTCCTTTCCGATTTGAGCGGGTTTCAATCAGTTATCATTTTGTTTTACATTTATATGCATGGCTGTTTTGTGGTTAAGCGTTTGCGCCACTTTATCGGCTACGATTAATTCATAAACTGTATTTAAATCATTCGCATTCCTTAACGTAAAATAGTATTTCTATTGTATCATTAAGCGGAAGGCAAACTGTGTGAGTGTTACCCCCGACTAACGTTTAGCCATTCGAAATACACTCACTTCCAAAAGTTTAGCATGAAGATGTAAAATGCAAAAAAAAATCAACAAATACTGCTTTAATTGACACAAACTGCGGCAACAAAGTAGCATATATATTTATGCATAAAACAAAATCAATAATTATACACAGAAATAAAAACAATATTAAATTTTTGTAAGTTATCAGATAATGACATATTGGAGACTTAAACAGAATTATGTATAAAGTGAAAATAAACAGCATAAAATGAAAAAAGGACATTAATAGGGTATGTGATCCCCCCTCATCTGTATACAAAGTTTACACCTTGTGACCATGCTTTCAATTAGATGGTCAACCACTGCAGAATTAAGCAATCGCCATTCTTCATGTAAAGCAGTTTCTAGCTCAATAAGAGTGGCTGGACGTGGGAAACGTGAAGATACAGCACGGCCGAGAGCATCCCAAAGATTTTCAATGGGATTAAGGTCGGGCGAATATACTGGCCACGCCATACGCGCAATCCCTTCACTCTCCAGGTAGTCATCGACAATGTCAGCTCTATGGGGATGTGCGTTATCGTCCATTAAAACAAAAGTAGGACCAACTGCTGCAGCGTACCATCTCACAATGGGTTCTAGGACTTCGTCTCGATGCCGGACAGCCGTCAAAGAACCCCGTTTAAAGATGTGCAGGTCGGTGCGTCATCCTAATGAAATCCCTGCCCACACCATAATGCTTCCGCCTCGGAATGCGTGATGTTTCGTGATGTTTTGGGACTGACTGCGTGTTCGTTGTTCACGCCATATCCTTATACGCTTGTCATCTGGCTCCAGAGCAAATCTTGACTCATCAGTAAACATGACATTGCCCCAGTCAGACACATTTCAATTGACATGTTACCGGCATCACTGTAATCGTGCCCCTCTTGATTGGAAGCATAGAGGAACACAAACTCGAGTTACCGGGGCGTACAGTCCACTCATATGAAATCTTCGGCGTACAGTAGCTGCAGATATCGCCTTACCAATGGACGCTGTAACCATAGATGTCACACGTGTGGAAGTCGCTCTGCGATTCCGCTTTGCTACAATAGCAATATATCGATCTTCCTCGGGGGTTGTAACCCTTGGGCGACCGGCTACGGGCCTTCGGACAACTGTCTGTGGGGTTTGGAATTGTTTCTATAAACGTGAAATTACAGAATGATGAACGCCGAAGAAAAGAGCAACATCTGTAATCGATTGTCCTGCTTCAATGCGCCCCACAGCACGCCAGCGCTCAGAATCTTCCATTCGTCTTCTGGAAGTCATAAAAACACGTATGTCTTGAAAACAAATTGTACGAGAGTTATTACACCTTCTATCAGCACTTACAATCAACTTCTGTAAGCCTTCATAAAGTTGGCTTGTTTGCATATTTCTTGACATGAAAGCGCGACTGGCTGTTACCTAACATATTTGCATACTTCCATCTACCTTTGCAGCGAACTGCATCCTCTTCAATTCTGATTGGTTTCCGAAAATTAGCATTTTCCTCTCCGTGCTTAACTTTCGGAAGTGAGTGTATATCTACTATACATGCTTCAGCAGTTGATTGATATTCTAAGATTTTATCCTTAACTACTTAGTAATTTTTGACATCGTCTTCACTAACATAAATCAAAGCGTTTGTTGCATTTTCATCTAACAGATTCATCCAAATTTCGGGTTTGTACTCTCCTGGTACATTTACATTGATCGCTCGTTCTACAAAAGAGAATTAGTGTCCGCGATTCCGGACGAGTTGGAACAGATATCTTAAAAAAGTTTTCATTAAATTTTCTAGTGCTATGTTTTCCGAAAGGTTAGAATTAGGTGAAATCTTGTGATTTCTAGCTTGCGTTCGTTCTCTATTTTAAACTTTTCTAGTTTCAACTTTTGGTTTAATCCTTGTATACAGTACACGCGGGATTTGGCGACATTATGATGAGCAGTAAACGAGTCATTTTGGCTTTGGCAATAATTTCCAAAATGGCGCCAAGGCCATACCGTGTATTCCAATACATCAGTGGATTTTCTGTCAACAAGTACGGATATAAGTACCGATTTAACAAATTCACAGGAACAGTTTTGTAATCATTACCGTTAAACCTTAAATGCATGTATATGCCATTTGGCAACATATTCATATTTAGTCATGTAAATCGAATCAAAACACAATTTTAGCTTACTGCATAGTGTAGCCAATTGGATACATACTGTTTATGTATATAGTTTTAAAAGTTTCAGTGTGGGGACACCACTAACGATGAAATGGTCATTATTGTGAGTTGAAGTGTAGGGGGTGGACATTATTTGTGTTTACGAATTTTTAATTTTGTGTTTGTTGTTATTTTGATGTATTCAAAGTTTTAAAATTGTTTATAAGGTATGTATCGTTATTACACATTTGCCTATTATATCATTTTTGTAAACGTTAATAACATTTTTTCAAAAATTGGAATAAAAACTTTTTTTTTTCTTTTTGTATTTTTCCTATTTTATTTGGTATCAATTCTAATGTATTTTTGACTTTAAAAATAAAAGTTCGTGCATTTAAGGGCTAACAATTTTATCTTTCAGTTCCGAGAGGTTGTAGAGACATTAGGTTTTTACGAAGCAGGAGACATTAAAAATAAGCAATTCTTTCGCCGGGAATCGAACCACGGACCTCTGAAACACCGGCTCAGTGTGCTGACCATTACACCACGAAGGCACGCTAAGAATGTGGGAGATATACCTTATAAGGTTACGACTTACATCAGCATCCTGACCTAGTTCTATAGCCAATAGCAACAAATCTTGTGTCTTAAGACCTTTAACTGCGAATATTTTGTTACTTTTTTCATGTTTTCGTAATATAGTACTAATTACTTCAAACTATTTTTTACTTATTAGTTGCTCCGCCCTTAGGCATTACACAGAAGTGGAGGGATGCCCCGTGGTGGTCTTTTTGAGGGAAACTTGCTCGTATCCACGTTACACTAGGGAAAACTACGAAAACGCTCACGTTCGCCGGGACTCACACCGAGGACCGATCTACCAGTGTTCAGCGCCTTTTACCGCTCGGCCGCTGGTGAGCCTATTATTTTAAACTATTGCAATAACTTCTAATGTATCTAATCGTAATCTAATACAGTTTTCGTAACTATAATTTGTATTCTTCTAATGTACCTAATACAGTTTTCGTAACTATAATTCGTATTCTTCTAATGTATCTAATACAGTTTTCGTGACTGTAATTTACAGTCAGAGGTACTTTAAAAGTAATAGGTGAGAATAAATCACTTACTTTTCTCAGATAAGATGTGCAATTTCGATTTCTGCTAAGCCAATGTAAGATCCAGTTGTGGCCTCTCTCGTATCGTGCACGCGATTGACACTCAGATTAACTTTTTCGTTTATTTACAACACACAACGTAAATTATACTGCACTCAGTCAATGACACTCATATTAATTCTTTCGTTTATTTACAACACGAACGTAGGTTCTACATACTTTATATAAACAGAAAAATATATTTATTAAAGCAGAATTGCTGATTACATAATTGCTACACTGAACATTCGTACTCGTCGAAAGCCAGTCTCAAACTCACTATTTTCTCCGGCTAGAGGGCGCTACTTCCTTTTAAAATTTTAATTTAGGAGAATGAGACATTATACTTACCTTGGAGCTTCTCCTACCGTTTGCGTAAACAAATCCGAGGGTGGCGAAGACCTTCTTTGCTAAATCTCAAATTAAAAAAATTCACAATAATGATCTAACATTCGAATACATTTCATAAAACATCAAAATTACAAACACATTTTAGAGCATTTTACAAAAAATATCCCGCACTCAAAGTCCTCGCGGAGTCCGTTAAAGTTACAGTTATTATATCAGAGGTAGGTAAACGTTCGCAATGCTAGCTATTCATGATCCTATAAATTACTTCTTACTAGTGAGTTTTCCAGTCACTTTGACAGTGAAATTTAAACGAATACTAAAAGTATTTTTTCAAGAAATCTCTAAGTGTTAATTTTATATTCCTCAAAGCGCATCTAAAAATCATCTACTGGAAACTGTAAAATTTTTTTATCTCAAATCCATAAATTTTTTCTATAAACAAAATTGATGAAATACTAAATTCATCAAATGAAAGTAAATGACCTAAAAATCAATTAACGAAGTAATCCGACTCCATATTAGATGAATAAATAGAATCTACTTTTGTCCCTATTTTTCTTGGAAAAAACTGCACTATTTAGAAATAGAACGAAACTATGCATTTGTTGTTATGAAACTTTTGTGGTATAAGATTTATTTAACATTTATTGGGGGAAAAAATCCAAAAGTTCTTCCCTTGCATTTTATACTTTTCTGTAAGTTACAATTAGTGAAGAAACGGCATCAGAAGTAATGTATTTTGAGGAGCTGAAAGAAAAAAAAAATTACTTCTCAGTTTATATTGATCAACTTCTTTTTTATCTCGGTTTACTTAAAATGAAATTTGCACGGCATCTTTTTCAAATATCAGAAATTATGGTAAATTAGCGTAAAATAATTTATATCATATTTTACGCTAATTTACCATATTTACCTAATATAATATATAATATTTACCTAATATTACCATATATAAATATGGTAAATTAGCGTAAAATAATTTATATCAATTTGCAGTTTTTTTAAATTGCAATTAAATAAGTCTTGCTTATAAAAAAAGATATGAACCTTAAAATGTGGCAGCACTTTTAAAATTTAATGCAAATTTAGTTTTAATGAGATGCTTGCCTTCTTTTTTTGAAATGAAATTGCTCTTGTTTGAACCAAATGCTGTGAAAGAAGGCCGTTGTGTATACATTTTATGTAATTTTGATCTTTTATTGTTGTCTTTAATGTATTAATTGTTTGCACCATTTCATGTTGCATCTAACCTCTAATCTAATGTTGCCCTAATCTAAAAAAACATTACTCATACTGGCGGAGTTTGGTAATCTTTTACAGAAGAAAATGAGTGACGTCTTATAATTAAGAAAAACATTTATTCCATACACACATATTACTACATATATTATTACTTAATTATTTTATTAGATATTTCCCCTCGAAATATTCAATAAATATACTGAGACCTTTTTTTTTAGCCTAAAGGGGCCCAGAAGGGCTATTGTTCTCGAAATGGCGTTTTGCGTCGAATCACTAAAACGTGGAATCATTTTTCAAATTGTTGCAACCAAATATTATCGCTCTGTATTATATTTAAAGAAATTAAATAATGAAGAATCGGAATGAATGTATGTTTTACGCACTGTGAAAAAACAACGGTACCTAAACCAATCAAATTTTGAATAACGTAGTCCTCCACCCGAATAATGGGCATCTGGAAGCCCGAATTTGGAATTTGTTTTACTGCCTACTTCATATTTTGTAAAACGTTAGCGAATTTTTTCTTAACAAACTCAACGATTTCAAAGCGAGCAATGACAGCATTGTACGGAATAAAGGATTTTTAACTCCAGCGCAAGAAACTGTCTGTCGGAAATTCTAAAGATATACTGTTTTTAAGTATTTTGTGACTTGAATCGAATTTTATGTGGCGTAAGCGATAACAAAATGATATTTAATAAATAATGTAAACAAGTAAATGTTAATAACAAAAAGACAAAAGTTTTGTAAAGCTGTCTTTAAGAAAACTGAACGTTGATATGATGAACTGAGAAAAGAATGGGGGGGGGGAACAGAAAAATGTGTGCCAACACTTAACGTTCCATCCAGAATTCTAAACGCATACTGCTATAGTGCTGTTAAAATTTTTGTAATTTTCTGTTGAATTGCATACGGTGTAAGTGCAAAGATAATGCTGCTTAAAAATAAAGCTAAAAAGACAAAAAAAAAAAAGTAGGAGTGAGTATAACAGCAAACTAATAGAGTGCGAGCTAAGTGAGAGCTTAAAAAATCTTAACAAACCCCTTTGAGCAACCGTTAAAATCTGAAAACTTTTAGATTTTTTTCTTTAGACTTTTTTTTTGGGGGGGAGGGTCAGATGGAAATCTTGTGACGATTGCTTTAAAATTTTTCCTCTTTAGTTATTTTTCGGCAAAAAACTGTAGTCTTGCAGAAATTTCGTCATAATTTCTGTTATTTGTGGTGAATTCAATCTGTAGCAGGTAGTTGCAGGTAAGTGCATATTTTAAAATTAAGACGAAAAATATCACGCTTTGTCTAAAAAATTCTTGGTAAAAAAAAGTACAAAAATGGCAACATTCCTTGTTAAAATTGAAGACCTGTTATGCGCATGATTGTCAGAATTTCAGCTTCTGCTAAGGTAGATGCAATAATACGTAAGTATCAAAAAGTATTTCTATTTAATTCTTCATAATGCGTCCATATTTTCATCACAGTTAGCAATACGAACCAGGCAATTATTTTCAAAAGACCTCTTTTAAAAGCACATTCTGAAAAACAGTTAATTAACAGGTTACTAATTTTGATCGGTAGCTATTGTTGATAAAAGTAATGCTCTAATCATGGTGAATAGAACGGAAATAGATGATTATTTATGAAGGGCCTCATTTAAAACGATGGCGACGCATATGCGGTCAAGATTGCAAGCCTGACACTAATGAGGAAGAGAGAAATAAGCGGGTGCGTTAGGAATCATAAGGAGAGATATATTGTAAAAGAAAAGTGTTTTTAGGCGTCATTCTGTATCAATATATCAGAAATAAAAACTTGAATGGAGTTGCAGTCTTCTCCTCTGTTTTTCACTGTAAGTCAGTAATGTATACAAGGATGGAGACAAATTACATAGAATGCGAAAAATTTTGAAGTGCTCTTTTATGTATTATTAAACAGTTTAATAATATTAGTATGCACTCTTTTGGATTATTAATAACGTATTATATTATTAATTATTATAATTATATTTGCAATTTATAATTATATTTGAATTATAATTATCAAATGAATTTAAAGATTATTTGTTTATTAACATTTCATTATTACATTATTTTCGTCTAGGAATTTCCTTCCCACCCCTCAGCAATACATACATGTAAGTCACGAGGCTGAAAAGCGCTGCTATAAATAAATAATTCGATCCAATTCCAGTTGAACAGTACTAATTGTTTACAGAAAGTATCCTAACTTTTTGAAAAGCTTCGCATCGTCTAACATGAAATTAATTACATAATCATTTTAATGATTTTATCTGCTTATTTAATTGAACATAGCAAAGCATATGAGAGTTGGCTAGGCATGATTTCATGGAGAATTTTCTAGGAAAAATGGGCTTATATTTACATACCTTAAGGAAATCCCCTAAAATGCTTACACACAGTGGTAGGCTGTAAGAGGGCTCGTTAAATTTGCATCTAATTTTCAAGTGCCCCACTTTTTTTTTTGGCTCGTTTATTCTTTCAAAGGAAAATGCATGTTATTCACTGAACTTCGCACGTTAGTCTGAATAACGTTTAAAACCGATAAACAGTATATTTCTGTGACAAGGAGAGCTGTCTGACTGTACAATCTCATTTAGCGAGTTTGTGCCGAATAAGTTTATTCGCTGTTTTATGTAATTTCTGCAATATTTTGTAATTCTTATATTTTTGTAAATTTAAATCTAAATTTGATTTTTTTAAAGATATTTTCTTTTTATTCACAAATATTTGTGTTTTCTATTTTTCTAAGAAGTGAAACATTTAATTAGATTCTGATACTTTGTTTTCACAAGACAAAGTACGAAACCTGTGTTAAAATTTTCATTGCTCATTGTACAGTGTAGTTCAGTGACCGTATTAATGTGCCATTTTTTAAAAAGATTTAAACGCTTCAAGAATAATTAGCTAACTACTTAATTATCTTCTTATCCTTAAATTCTTCATTAAAAAAACTGCATTTTCAGCTATAGTCAGTGAAATAATTCTCTAAATATAATTGAGAGCAGAAAAAATAAGGTATATAAACGGCTTGGAAATGGAATTAGCATTCCGAGTCTCTTTAACAAATACGATGAAACTTACAAAATGTCTACGAAGCGAAGTAATTCCGTAGAATATTTTACAACTCTTTATGATTAAACTGCACTCAATTACACTTTATAAGCGACTTGTAAATACAATTTAATGTATATGTGTGGATGTCTGTGTGTGTGGATCATTAGCTGCTGAGCGGTAAAGTTGTTGAACACTGTAAGTCGATCCGGAGTTCGAATCCAGGTGAACGAGATGACTGTATTGACGTTTTCTGGGTAATGTGTAACGTGTATACGAGTCAGTTTTGCTTAGAAAGTTCTCCACCGAGGCATGCTTACCCTTAGGCAAATAGCCGTCGAGTGCTTTACTATAATCAAACAAGCCAGACCAAGCAATATACATACGTAAATAAGTAGCTTAAAAATGTAAAAATAAATTATATATGTGCGATCTTGTGATTGTGATCTTCAATCTACGACTAATATCGACTTCTATGAGTCTTGATTAGTAAATCAAACTGATTGTCATAGGCCAATAGCGATAGTAATTAAGAAATGATGCCCTCTGGCATCAACACCCGGAGGCGAGAAGGATAAGCATAATCTGATTAGCAATATTAAACTGGCATTGTTACATCAATGGCATTTGAACTTGAACTCAGGCAATAATCTTTAGAGTTGCAGGAAGCAGGAAATCATTCTGTTAATGCATGGCATACTACGGTAATATGTGCGAAGCCTAACTAACCATTTATATTTATAGTACATAAATATACTCATGTTAATGAACATTGTATGTTAAAGATATTTTTCTTTGATATTCAATACCTTGTTCTATTTGATATTTTATACCTTGTTCTATATTTTGTTCCATTTATATCATATCCACCTATACATAGATATACATAATTTAAGGATTCCATATTAACTATTTCATATAAGACCAAACAGTGCATCGATAATGTATTTTTCAGTATTATTAACTTCAGTCTGAAGAATTTTCTGCAGTCTAGTTTACGTTATTTTATTTATAAGTCTCAAATTAAAAACAATTTAATATTTATATGGCATTAGAAAATTAACCGAAAAGCAGCTACTAAAATGTAATTCAAAAGCAGTCCTTGGACGTGAAAAAGGTGAAATCCATTTGGGTTAGGACTATTTTCTCAGGTACTCAGATACTTCATATATATGTAACATAGCATTCGAAATGCGAAATTCAGTATTTACTACAGACTCATTGACAAATATATGTCTTTCTGCGCCTGTGGCTTTAAAAAAAAACATGTTATTTGCTTTACAGTTTATCGTTCAATAATACATTTTCATTGTAAAAAATCGCACTTATTCAGAGAATTCAATTAGTATTCTATTTTCCCTGTATGAAACTGAATGCAGAGAAGTTTTATGTTTAAACGATCCCCACATTTTCTCACAATTCCAAGTGAAATTATCCCCTCTTTTTTTCATCTCAAAGGTGAAAAAAAGGGGTTTAAAATTTATGACTGCACATAGGCAGCATTCATTTAAAACAGCCTTTCGGAGGAACCTTTGAAAAGCTTAGCTTAATCTTGATAAATCACTGATTCTGTCTGGAAACTGCTATTAATTAAATTAAACAATTAGTGGGCTTCCGGTAAGATGCAACTGTTGAAAGTAAGAAAAGATAAAAGTAAATATCTAAATTAAAAATTGCATTCAGAAAATTTCAAATTACAATCTAACACCTCAGAAAGTATCACATCATAAATAAAAATTTTAAATTAAATGAAAAAAAAATCTGAAAGCATTCAGATTTTATATTAAACACAATGGGGTGATTTAACATTTACACACACACATTTTGCGAGAGATTTGGGCTAAAAAATTTTAAAAACAGCATATCTTTAGAAACTCTGGTAAACAGTCTCACGCGCTGGAGATAAAAATGCTTCATTCCATACGGCTTCCATACCACCGCTCACTTTAAAATCGCTGAGTTTTTTAATCAAATATTCGTTAAAGTTTTACAAAATATGAAACAGACAATAAAACAAATTCCAAATTCGGGCTTCCAGATGCCCATATTCGGGTAGAGGACTATGTTGTTCAAAATTTGATGGCTCTAGGTACCGTTGTATTTTAACAGTGCGAGAAACATACATACATTCATGCAGATTCTTCATTATTTAATGTGTTTTAATAGAATGCAGATGTCTACTATTTGGCGGGAACAATTTGAAAAGTGATTCAGATTTTTACAATGAACCAACGCAAAATGCCAAAACGTAACGCAAAATGCCAAAACGAAATTAGTAGCCCTTCTGAGCTAACGCTCATTTGGATTAATAAAACATTACTAATACTCTTTCGAAGCATTAAAAGCTGTTCAACTTCTGATTTAGATTTAAAAAAAAATAATAATAATAACTTTTATTTCCATCTAAGCAAAAGTTGCGTTTCAAACTGTAACCCATTTAGCTAAGGATAAATTTAATATTTTAGGTAATCAATAGATGGCGCCATGAACTTCAAATCTGCTGCAGTGTAAAAAATTTTGTTCCACATGTAAGAATCACGCATAGTATAATAATGAATATTTATCAAAATGTAGTTTTTGTCTTTTAGTATATTTTCGATTTAAAATCTATGCTTGACTTTACCAATCTGCTTCTCGGGAAACTCGAGTCTAATTTTTAGAGTTTATATTTTATATTCTAGCAGCTTCTTGTCGTTTATCGCCTGGGAAAGGTTCTTTGTTCTGGGCCTTTATATATTTTATATATTTTATGTTAAATGTATATTTTTATGTTCCCCCTTGGTAATTCTTTTTAATTACTATGTCCATGGCAATTTAGAATCATATTTGTTATTTTCTTGCTTGACATTTTCTTTCTGTATTCAGTATTTTGATATATTAATGTGTAGTCTCACCACATATTTAATGTTCTAAAATTCATGATCATGAAAGTAAAAAAAAGGAAAACAAAAATCTGAAAGGTTTCAGATTTTAAATTCAGTCCAAAGGGGCTTTTTTTAACGTTTTGTGTGCTACCTTTGTTTATTAAATATCATGTTCTACGTGCTCAAACCATAAAATTCAGTTCAACAGCATTAACGCAAAATAATTTGAAAAGGAGCATACCTTTAGAATTTCCGATACAGGTTCTCGTCGCTGGATATAAAAAAGTTTTTTTTTCCCCGTACAGTGTTGCCATTGCACGCTTTGAAATCGTTGAGTTTGTTATTCAAAAATTCGCTGAAGTGGTAGAAAATATAAGTATTCTTGAGTTTTTAATAAAAAAATTGCAGAAGTTTTACAAAATATGAAATCGATAATAAAACAAATTTCAAATTCCAAATTAGGGCTTCCACGTGCCATATTCTATGGAAGATTACGCTATTCAAATTTTGATGGCTCTAGGTACCGTTGTTTTATCACAATGAGAGAAACATACATACATTCATGCAGATTCTTCATTATTTAATTTCTTCAAATATAATACAGGCTTTAATATTTGGTGGCAACAATTTGAAAAGTTGTAACCGTTTATAGTTTTCAACGCAAAATGCCAAAACGAAATTAATATTTCTTCAGGGCAAAATACCCCTTTGGACTAAAAAATCTTTTCTTTTCCTGGGTGGCAAGTATAGAACATTTCTTATCCTCTGCAAATGTAAAGCTTCTAAAATTTAAACATATCTAGAAATAATTTCACAGTGACGCTTCCATTAATAAAAAAAAAACAAATTATGTTACATATACGCATATTTATGTTACGTTACATTTGATCTCATGAATATTAAAGGCGCTTTCTCCGTCACCAAAACTGTTCGAGTTCTGTTTAGAAGTTCTGCTTTCTTTCTACGCAATTAAGAGCTATATTTTCTTTCTAAGAATGAAGTGCACCCCCCCCTGAAAAAAAGGGAATAAAGGGTTTTAGGATGGAGAAAACTTGCAGTTCTTTCTGAGACGACTAAAGGAGTTTCGATAAAAATTTTGGTCTTCAGTGGAAGTGGTCTTTTTAGAAAAATTATGTTCAATGCCAATATTTATTTATATATTTAGAAATACTGGTCTTTTTCAGAAGCGACCACTTTAGGGAGGCTGTCCTTACGATAAAGTTTACTATATTTTGAATGAGAAAACTCTTGATCTCAGTAATGCATAATATGCAAAGTAATGCGACCATAACAAATAAATATTTTTTAAGTCTGAAGCTATAATAAAAAAAATTCATTAAATTTAAACATGGTTATCTCAAAAAGGAACAAGGCCAGCGAAACAGACTATAGTGGAACCTCTCATCGCGAACGCGTCACTTCACGAACAAATTACGTGGACAAAAATCGCCTCTGGTGATGAAATATATGTCGAGCTACAAACAATCAAGTTTGATCGAAACGGCATTAGATACCTGGGTGCCTAGGCTTTAAGCCTATATCCTAAATCGAACCCAATTAAAAATCTTTTTATTTTTTGTGTCAATTAACTTATTAAGCATATAAAATCTAGAGAAAGGGGAAAATCAGTTTGCAAATTTCTTGAACAGGAAGCCATCAAAGTAGAGATTGAACAATGATAAAGTAAGCACAAATCAAATGGTGCCGTAATTTCATTGTAGAGACATTAGTGTTTTTTTTTTTTTCATTTTGAAGCTTTCCCTTTAATTCAGTGACAAGCGATTAAAGAATCATTCCATAAATATACGTTAGAAACAGGAAATTTAAAATTTGTTTTCAAATATTGGAAAAGTCTAGAAGCAATAACAGCTCCCATTAGTTCAAGCCTCGGTCGTGTTAACCGTATAACAAAAGTAAGAACTGCTCCGAAAGCTTTAGGACTAGCGTCTGAAAATAATGCAGTTCTAATTCTTCCACTAAATTCAATGGACAGGAGAAATACTTTCGACTGTCAAATCTTTTAAGAGATGAATTTGAGAGCATCAGTTTTCCCATTTTTCGTTCACTGCAGTCGATAGTTCATCGTCCCAACCTAATCCAAGTTCCCATATTTCTTGCATTAATAATTTAATGAGAACAATAAATGGTGAAGCTATCCCCATAGGATCAAATAACTTCGACGCCGTTTGAAGTACACAACGTTGTGAATTCTTTAAATTATTAATCATGTCAAGAAGAGGTTTCACGTTTAATTTAAACGTATCTTCTTCCGTCTTCCATATTATGCCTAAAACCTTCAAAGGACGCTCGTTAGCTTCCCTTACATCAGACATACTTCTTTCGTGCCATAAATTTCTCAACTCATTCGAGTTAGTTTTAAATTTTCTTAAATTCATATTCGCATCTTTCAAAATTTTTACAACACTCTGCGAAAGTTCTAAAACTTTCTCTATGGTAAAAAAGCTTTCTCTATGGTAAAAAACAGCTTTCTCTATGGTAAAAAAGATCATCCACATAAAGCGCCGAGTTAAGCATTTGAAAAGTTTCGCTTTGGTCATGTTTATATTTTCGTATGTGGTATTTAACAGTGGCAGCAAGGATAAACGGGCTTGATGTCACTCCAAAGGGCACGCGAGTCATTCGTAAAATTTTGTAAGTTTTCGTATCATTTTCATCTGGAAACCAAAAAAATCGTAAGTAATCTCTATCCTCTTCCGGTATTCCTATGGTCAAAAATGCTCCCTGAATATCACTGCTGAACGCATATTCATATTCGCGAATTTGTAAAATTACATCTAAAATTATGGGATTCCACGGTAGCCCAGGATTCAAACATTCATTAAGAGACTTGCACCCATTACCCTTTGATGATGCATCAAAAGCCAATCTAACTTTTGTAGTGTCCCTATCCGATCTTACAACAGCTGAATGAGGCATGTAATAATTCCCTTTTAAGTCGGAATGCCATTCCTCCTCTGTTTATATTACTTCTTGCCCTTCAGCTACTTCACGCATGCGCAAAATTTATCCACCCAGGCGAAACTAGTCGATTTTTCTGACGTTAAAAATTCGAAAAGTTGGGTAGGGTTCCGAAATACGCAGCATAGACTGACTGAGAGTAAGTGACTGTCCTTGCGAAACAGAAGTGATTTGTTACATTAGGTAGTTCTTTTGTAAAAGCTGAAAAAATTGAAGAGGCACGACTTTTTCTAAATTAGTGTTTCCATCTATTGTGTAAAAGCCAAAAGTCTTTCCTAATCATAGAATTTTGTCAATTCAATCAATTTTGCATATATTTATACAATTAAACAATTTCAATTCAAAATCATGAACAAATTCCACATAATAAGCATGCATACCCAAATAATAATCTTCTTTTGTGACAGTTAGTATTATCTTAAGACTGAACTTTGCATTCTTTCATAGAAAGAAAAATTAAAAATATTCTTCACAGAAATCTTTTACGAGTATATTACACCTAAAGTTCTTCACAGGCATCCCACTCTCCTATCTGCAACAGAGTAGGTTGGGCTACATCCCGGAATTTTAAAATACAATATTTTCTTATATATTAAAAGAAACACCTGACGTATACAAGGTCAAAGCACCAATTTTCTGAAGAAAGAACAAAATATCAATTTTTCTGTAAAACTCCGCATTATGCTATCAAAGACATGATGTCTAAACGGTTTTCGCTGAAATACAGTCTTCAACAAATATTTGAATTTGAAAGGGAGAAATATAGGACAGAAATATGATTTTTATGACTTTGAAGTAAATTACGAAATTATATATAAATATACTATTAACCTATTTAAAGATTTAGCTTACTCTAAGGCAAATATGGGGATCGAAGTATATAATTATTCAAATAGATTTATAAACAAATATCCAGAATAATTTTCTATTATTAATTCTTCAATTATTAATTAAATGGAAGAACAAAATAACCTTCTTCTTGCCGTTGCAAGTCCACGCGTCTGAAAAAAAAAAAAATAACCCTCCTTAGTTAATGCAAATGTAAACAAATACATCTATGCAATTACCCGAGAAGTGCGGATATTACCAAAAATGTCTTTGCACAATTAGTGGGTCTTCTAACGTTACCAGTGCGGATCGGCTAACCGTCCGACGTCGGACGTCCAGTCACAACTTAAAAATTAATTGCGTTTCACTTTTCTTATCGATATACAGCCGCAAAACATCGATATATTTCAATTTTGTTTGAACCGTCTGTACGGTAGAAACTGTCATTTTCAGTGTGCGTACGAGGGATTCTGGTACACGTCAGATTTTAATGTTGGAAGCATGGGCTTTAAAACTGTCAGCTTGCTGATTTCAAATTATTTGTCTTCAGTTCTTTTTGTTTATGATGTGCAGCGGGCGAGAGCATGAAGATTATTCGCGCTGCAGAAAGACTGTTGTTTATTAATTTGCTGTGCTTGCTTTGGTAAGAAAAAATTTAGTCATATATGTTATGTAAACAGTTAAGTATGTATGTAAAATCCAGTATAATGTATATATTGTAATTTAAAAATTATAGTAATACTATAATATTATGGTATACTATAATTACAGTATACTATAACAGCATATTATGTAATAATGTATTATTATATAGTAGTGTACTGTTAATTTAAAAATTATAGTGTAAACTGTCTTTAATTTTGTAACTAGTCTAAAATTTGCTAATGAGTATGTTTAATGATTTTAAGTAAAAATTCCATATTCAAACTTAAGGTAGTGATTTACAGGTATGGTTAATTTTTTAGTTGTTTACACTGTGCATGTATTATTAGAAACCTTCTTCTATGAAATGGAAGAATAATTCTTTATGAAGAGTTGGGCAGTATTGAATGTTATAACTTATTGTTTTCTTTGACATATAATTTTTTTTTTTGCTATAAAGACAGGTTTTTTTTATTATTGTTTTCTATGACGGATTGTAAATATATTATAAATAAAGTGTTACAGTAAAATGTATAACTCAGCTTTTCATTAATGTTTATCCGCAATGCAGAAAATAAGCTAACGTTTAAAGGTGGCATAGCTGTGAAACTTCAGGTAATGATTTAAAAAAAGCATTAAATGAATTTTTTTTATGCATAGTAATAATACTGTTTTCTTTTAGATAGTGTTTCTTTTTAAAGTAAAAGGAATTTTGTCTTAAAATGTGCTTAACTTGTACATACACTATTATATGAAATTTCTGTCCTATAAAGTCAGTTTTACTTCATTCATGATATTTGCGAGCAGCATCTGTTGTAGTGTTTTATACTTTTTCCTTTGCAGATAATTTGTATTGAATTAGTAGTTCTTGTTTGTTATGTAAGATATATCGAGTCATGATCGCAAGTGATACTGGAAATTCTTAGATACTTCTAGGTCATTGTGATTTAATACTTTGTCTTGATCTGTTTAAAATTTTTAAATGGTATTGTTCATTTGCATTGTAAGAATCTAAGATTTATTACCTTCATGGCTGATAATTTTTTAATCGAGTATGTTTTTTATAAGGAGAAAGAATTAACATTGCCATATAAATTTATAAATGAGAAACAGTTTGGTGAAAATATTGAATTGATCATGTTAACTGTGTAAAGGAAAGTTGGTACTCTTCTGTTATCAAGACCCGATTCAAAAATGTGTGTACATAAGCATGTATGGATGGATGTATGTGTTCATATATGCATGTGTATATATGTGTATACATACTCATATATGCACATACATAATGTACACCTATATACATACATGTATTTCTGAATCCAGTCTCGATAACTGAAGAGTACTGGAAAATCTATTTAAATAGCATATAGCAACCTTTTAATGAAGAATTATCAAGTTTTATAAAGTGTGTTTTCATTTTAGCCATGCTTTCATTAATTAAAGTTTTAATATCCTTGTATGATAAATTTAAAATTAGTGTATGCCCATGCAAAATAATGATTTTTTTTTTTTTTTTTTTTCCAAATTGTGCATTGAGATTGGGGTATAAATTTAGCATAAAAGAGTAGCTCAGTCGTGTCGGATTTTTTCTTTTCACGCTGATCTTGATTGCATCCCATTTCGAGTGATATAAAAAGGGGGGGGAGGGAATATTTGAAAATGCTTGCAGAACCTTATGATGGATGGGTTTGAGTGGATGAAAATACATTAGTAAATGCTTTCCAGCTACTGGACTTAAGTTTTCTTTCTTCTTAAGTATAGACAAGTTAGCTGTAAAGTGACTTAAAAATGGTAAAAGTCTAGGCATATTCTGAATTCGTGAAACATCTGGGTATAAATTCTCGATGAACACTACTTAGCAATTGGAACTGGAAAGGGGGAAGTCCCCTCAGTTAGGTCTAAAGCTGTTGGTGTACCGATTTTAAAAAAATAGTAGACAGCTAAGTTGAAAAACATGTATATTATATAAGCCTTGTATAATTAATGACTTACATCACTAAGTACTGTGTTAGTAAAAACTGTGGAACATATGGTGACATCCAAATTGGCTTGGTACTTGAAACAAAACAATCTTCTGTCTTCTCATGCTATCTTTAGAAAGTACCACTTAACATCATAACGGGTTAATTTCCATAGGCATGATGTCAAAGAAGTTCTAGGTTAGGCATAACTCCTTCTTGGCTAAGTTTATCGACCTGTGACAGTATGGCACTTAAACCTAATATACAAACTTAAGGCTGTTGGTTTAATTCATAATATGCTTGGCTGGATCAAGAGTTGTATTATTTAAAAGATTTCATATGGTCCAATATGGATAGCGAATATCAAATTTTAAAGCTTTCGGCCATGTTTGGATGGATGCTTTCATCTGCAAAATATACAGACTGAGTCTCTCAGATTACATCATACACATAATTAAATCTTACCTGACAGGTAAATAATATGCCGTTCGCATTTCAGATACATATTCAACCCGCATTATTTCAACCATTGTACCACAGAGATCCCTATTAGGGCCCACATTATTTAATATGTATATGAATGACATTCCACATACACTGAACACTACTCTAGCAGTGTATGCTGATGATACAGTAATCGTTGCTTAAAGTGCATTGTTAATCTAGTCATCAATATGTACAGGATCACGCACAGGCATTGGAGATCTGGCTGAAAAAATTAAAAATTCACGTGAATGTGGGCAAAACTATTGCTATATTGTTCACAAGGATTAAGAAAATTAATAAAAATTTGTAACTTTTATGGAATAACTCTGCCTTGGGTAGCAAGTCCCAAGGCAGTCCAAGGCTACTACTAGGGTTGATACACAAGTACCTAAAACTTCATTACTAGTGTGATTTAAAATAATACAAAATTACTTGTCACCTCGGGTGTTTCAACTGCTTGCTACCTTTGTAATGCTTTAACTAACACTTACCAGTATGCTAGTATTCACCATTGTTCTGATTAGGGTTTCTCTTTCTAAGCAAACAAAAGTCAAACATCTATAATGAAGCATGCTGATTATGATTTTACTTCTCATTTTAACCTATGATTATAATTCCTTGACGCAAAGTCTGCATAAACCTGTGGTTTGAGTGAGTGATAACAAAATGAGGCATAGAAGAAAGAATTAACATAAAGCTTGTTACTAAAATTTCAGTAAAATATCATCTTTTTTAAAATATGTCACACTATTATAAGTGTAGAATATTATTATTTCAAGAAATTTTATATTTTAATACTAGTTACTCGATAAATTTTATTCTCGAATTTGTTTTATGCTGAATATTAATGCATTATATTTATTATTAGAATTTATTATTATCTTATTATTAGAATAGTAGTATTACAAGAGTGAACATTGGGCAATGGATAATGCTTTATCTGATTCCCATTTTCTGATAGGTCTTAAATCTTTTCATTGATGGTACTTAAGATTATTTAATTTCCATGTGCAAAAATGTCTGTGAATCCTGTAGTAGCATATTATCACAGCTTTTCCCATAATAATGTCTCGAAAGTGGAGCTATTAGTACTGCTGCTTTTGTAACCAATCTCAGTTGTCTGACATGGTCAGCGTAAACCCATGACATTCATCATTGCAAGGAGTCATATGCACTTGTCATTGGCAAGAACCTTGAGCATCATATATGGATGACAGCCCGACTTAAGCTGAGTTCTGCCCTCAATTTTGAGGAAGAAACCGAGACGGGGACGTGTCCGAGGGTCTCCCACCCCTATTTCCCTACCACCAGCCTCTTGAAAGGCCTTTTGGCTTTCCACAAAAGTAGAGTGCTCCCATGCCCCACAGGCACTATACATTTACAAACATCCATTCCTTCTCTGGGATTGAAACCTGCGCCATTTGGCACGGCAGTCCTGATTACTGAACCACTATCCTGATTGGGCAGTGCTATTAGTGCTTCTAAGCTTAAAATAGCTATAGTAGATCATTACTAATAGAAAATTTTCTTCCATTAGTAATGATCATAATGATTTAATTTCTTGAATTTATGTGAATTATCATATATTGATAGGATATCCTAGACATTATACTAATACTGTTTGTGAAAAATGGAAATTTTATATGTGATTGAAATGAGATAGGGAAGTGAAGATTGTCAGATCGTATAGGAAGAAAGAAATCTTCATTAGTGAGGTACTGAAGAATGGGCAGAGGAGGGAATTTGATATCATATTTTACATTGTGCACTGAAGGTACTGTATTTATTCGTTGGTATTTCAACTTTTGGTCCTAAAATATCAGTCCTTTAGTTTTTTTTTTAGATAAAAGTATATTCTAGTCTGTATTATTTTTTACATGCAATGTATTATGTGTTATACACAACTATAATTTTATTTATAGGCAGAATCAAATTCGAATTCTTTTTTGGGTAGGGGAGAAAAGTACCTCCAATGAGTTCAACCTCAGAATGAGGGGAGAAAAGTTAATTCAGTTTTTGATCTGTTATAGCCTCTCTCCTGTGGCTCCGACGTTGTCCCGATGAGGAATCAGCAGTAGGTTTTCTGGGATGTCTTTTGCAAAGACATTGAAGAGGTGATGAATTAGAATCAAAGCAAGGTCTTAAGGCTGAGGAATAATAAAAACCTAACATGGTATCTGTCTCTAGTCAGTGATTAGTAGTTGAGTCATAAAAACATAAGGACTGTCTCAACGAGGTGTAAACTTAGATGTTTTTTGCTCAGCAGATTTGCTCATAGGGTCTTTGGAAATCCAAACTCGATCTCCAGTTTTAAATTTATATCCAAGTCTTCAACCTGTATCACCATATTGTTTTTTATACTCGTTTCTTTTCAACCAGTTCCTTTACCTGACTGACTGTGGTAGCAAATCTTTTCAGATATAGGATAATTTCTGCTGCAAAAGTATCTATCATTGGGGGTAACATTACTAAGGTGATGTGTAACATCATCTGGCGTGCGTAGCCCTCTACCAAAATGGAGGAATGCAGCAGTTTGGCCAGTGGTTTCACATTTCTGAGTATTCATTGTGAAACGAGTTGTAGGGACCTTTTCTGTCCATGAGGAATGTTTATCGCCCACATGTATGGCTAATCTAGGTTTCAAATCTGTGTTCGTTCGCCTTACAGGATTTGCTTGAGGGTGATACACTGGAAATGTGAAGAAGAAAACACACTTGGTGAATGTGTAGAAGAAAACACACTTTCTGAATGACAGCACTAATGAACTGAGTTACCATTATCACTGATTAGCTTTTGAGGCAATCCATCTCATAGAAAAACCTCTTTGATTAATGTCTCTTTACAGTAGCAGCATTAAAGCAAAAAGCTCCACTCGTTTCATTTTGCAGTCTTCAACAATAAAAATCCATTTTTCTCCATTCGTATTTTTAGGTAATAGACTAAATACATCAATAGCAGGTATTTTGAAGCATTGGCTATATGTTTGTGCTTGCAGCAACATGGATGGTTTCTGATTTGAAGGTTTGTAACTGTTACACTTGTCACGATTTTTTGTGTAATCTGCAATGTATTTGTGCATTCCTGTGAAATAATACTTTTGGAAAATTCTGTGGTACGTCCCTTCATCACCATAATGTCCTGCTGTAGGGGCATCATGATACTGCTTAAGAATTCTTTCTCTGTCATCTGTTGTTACTACTAGCTGAACTTCGTCTGATTCAGAGCCTGGGTGGTAGTGATACCAAATTCCTTGATTCATTATATAACCTTGTCTAGTCCAGTTAGGAAAAGTATCACCTTTTATTTCACTTTTAAAGGATTCTGGGATCCTGCATGAATTTCTGCTGTACTTCTGGTTGGTGTTTCAATGGTTATCATACAAACTTCACATGATTCTTCTTCATGATCGCACACAGAATGTGACAATATATTGGACACAAAATTAGCTCTTCCTGGGATGTATTCCATTTTCAAGTCATAAGACTGTAATTGCTTAGCCCACTTAGCAAGTCTATCCGCAGGTAACTTCAAGCTTTAAATTGATATCGACGGTTAGTGATGAGATGCCACAGTTGCCTCTTGACGATCAGTATAGCCATGTAATTTATTCAAGGCCCATATAATAACAAGGGCTTCTCGTTCTGTTGTAGAATAATTCCTTTCAGCAGCTTTTTTCGCTGATCTCCAATGGTGGTATAATCAAAATTCAAACCTTGAGCAGGGGAAGGATCAAAGTACCTCCTGCTAGCTCAGCCTCAGAATGAGGAGAAAAATGTTAATACATTTGTTGATTTGTTGCAGTGTTATTTTACGTTTATAAAAATTCATCTAATTTCTTTACATGGAGGAAAATATTGATACTTTCCTATTATCAGAACCAGATTTATAGATTTAGCACTAATTATAGATAAGCATTACGTAGCAACACACTTATAACATCTGCACTCTCATTTGATGTAATTCCAGTTGATTCTGGATTTTTGTGAACAAGAGTATGAATTAACTATTATTGCTATATTTTCTTGCATTTAAAAAGCATGATTAAAATTTGCGACCTACACAGGAGGGCAAGCACAAGATTATTTTTAAAGTTATGATATGCTACCATTAAACAAAGTGTGTCAACTTAAATGGACGATAAAATAGCAATCGATTGGAAGTATTACCTGTAGGAAGTTTGTGCTCACAGCATTTTAAACAGTTTCTAGTAAAATTGTAAGAACAACAAATAACAAACAAACTAACAAAATAACTAACAAAATATTAGAATGTGGGTGAAAGCCCTTGTATGGTTCATATAAATGAAGTCAGCCCTTTTATGGTGCATATAAATGAATACTAATTGTTTATTAACTAAAAAGGCTTCAATTCCTTTGGAACTTAACAGGAATGATTGGCACAAATTTAGGATAGTCTTCACCAGCTTTTGTCGTTTGATGGTAGCCAAATTTCATGGCTGACGAGATAATTCATAAGTACTGAAAATATTTATAGGTTTGTATATCTGTGGCAATCAAGTCACAAAATCATCAATCTCAAATCTCTTATAATATATAATGAGTTATTATGTGGTCATATGCATTTTCTGTTAAGTTTTAAATCATTTGTATAACATGCAAAATGTTGCTACAATTTGTAAAATAAGCTTGAAGTTGATTATTTCACAAGAGGAAAAAAAATGTTTAACAACTTCATGAAGAGAGAATTTGATGAGCAAATTTTAGTAGTGAACGAACCATTTCAGCATAGTATATGTACTGGCAGAAATACTTTTTATGACATAGTATTAAGTTTAGTATTTAACCATGTAAAATCTGTATAAATAAATTAATACTGTTAAATCTCTCCTTATTTTTTTCCTGGAAAAAAAAAGAAGTAATTGCAATAATTTAATCTCATTCCTTTCCTTACTTAATGCATTAAAAGTCTAGTCATTAATTTACTTTTTTTTTGAGTATTTTCAAGAGCGCATATACTTTTTTGGAGTATTTTTAAGAATGCATATGGCAGTTATTCAACTTAAGTAATTGATGATAACTATACAAAACATCCATGATCTTGTGATGCAATGATGTATAAGTTTTGTATTAAAAATCTTATATTATTAATTTAGAAGTCAAATAACAAAAATCAGCATTATATTTTCAAATTTTCACAGGTCTAGTTTCGATGGTTCAGTAAAACCATCGAAACTAGACCTGTGAAAATTTGAAATTATAATGCTGATTTTTGTTGTTTGACTTCTAAATTAATTTTTGTTCAGCATGTTATTGTATCGTAATCTATATTAATTTAAAGTTTGTACTTAGTGTTCCTAGAGTTTTGTCAAAACATGATCTTTTAAATCTCCTGAATGAGTTTACCGGCCTCCAGTGAGATTTTTGTCATTTGGTATATATAATCGTACAATTTAAAATATTTTGCTTTCTTACTTTAACCCTCTGAGTGCTTTTATATGGTCATGAAATTTTTTGTCACTTGTCATACATTAGCTTATAATTTAAAATATTCTGCTGTCTTACTTTCTTTAATGATGTATCATCTCAATGAATGGAAAAGACTAAAGAAACCTTATGAAATAAGAGACTGAAAAAAAGTAGCAGGTTTTCTTGAGCAGATTCAAAAAGCTGTGTCACTCAGAGGATTACTGATTGCAAATATCATCTCAATGAATGGAAATTTATGATTTTCTGTGATAAACCAACCAGACTAATTTGAAGACAACAGCTTATATCGTCACGGTGTGCTAGAAGTACAGAAAAACGATATCTTCTTTTTGTTAGGTAATCATCGTTGCCTAATTACAGAAACTCATCTAAGGTAGTGCTAACATTTCAAAACCTTCTAAAGATTATCAAAGGCTGTTGGAACGCGTGGGAAAGATTGCGGATTGCCAGCTTAAAAACTGGAAATTTGGCATAGGCCCGACACTGCATAGAACTGATAGTCTCTTTGCGGGCACAGGATCGACAAGGCACCTCAAACGTAGTTTTGACTCTGTAGCTGTCTTTTGCCGGTATTGATTTCCTGCAGATATCTTAAAAATAATAATTTTATCAAATTCTTTCTCTTTTGATTATATACTGCTCTATTATTTGTAATCCTTGGCTGCATTATGCAATGCCTGTACTGGTACATCGATCGTATGTCTGTGACACTCTGTGAAGGTCACAAACGTACATTAAACATCTTAATCAGTATAAAAATTTTCTTTTTTGTTCGATCATATGCTAGCAACTAGTATCGTATTTTCTCCAATCATAATGCTGGCAACTAGATCGGTCCTATGATTAAAGTATCAGCAAAGTATCGTCGTTATTTCACCATTAAACGCAACCTTAAAAGCAGCAGCATTCAAAGTATCGTCGTTATTTCAGCCATTGAATTTCGAGAGAATCGAGTTCCTTCATAAATCAAAACAGGAATATACAGTTCAATGTATGGGATTGGAATGGGAAGGAAGCTTAGAAAATGTGCCGGAACGCTTTCCGATTAAGGATATGTCAGGTCATAAAACCCTCGAGAGATCGCAATTATCTTTGCGAAATGAGCTTCTTTGTCCGTGCCTTGCAGGATACTAACGTCCAAGAAATGTCGGGACATGTTATTTGTTAGAGAAATTTTGCATCGGGTTAGAGATCATCCTTGACACCTGTAGATTATCAGCCATATATTGATTTTGCTTTTTAGGTCCTTCCGCACATTGTAGTGGAATTGGAATTTGCTGCGCGTGTTTAATTCCTGATGAGTGCCCGCAAGGGAATATTTAATTACCATTAAATCTCGTATGGCAACCAGCGATCCGCAATGCCTCCCGTCTACATTCGTAGCAGTGGCGGTTTTCAGTAAATGTTTGCTTTAGAATCGTCTATGACCATTTGACTGGCGTATAGTTTTTGCCAGACCGATTGGATGAGAGAGCTTATATAGTATTTTTAGTGAAGTCGTGCCAGATTACTGAATCTTGGACCAGAAAATATTAAAATACGTATGAGTTTCCTGCTTGAAAGAGCGCCGCCCCATTTCAGCGGGAATGTCTGGACCGACTTGGATGCAACATTCCCAGAACAATGAATTGGTCTTGATAGCTTCTTCAACATTGCCCGTATTGATCTCTTGATTTCTTTCTGCTGGGCCATTTGAAGAGTCTTATCTGCGGTAGACTCATCGATTCAATTGAGAACCTTGTTACGAAGATTTCTGTTGTCGCTTTTGCTGTTAAATTGAATACCTGATATTTTCGCCAACTTATACCGATTAAGCCTGCATTCCTATTGGCGGTATCTCTTTGTAGCAAATTTGTAATTTGTTCAAATTTTCCGGTTCTCCTATTGCGTTCTTATGTGATGTGTGTTAACTCTTGTCGCTTTACTGCTATGTAACCTATTATTTTAATGCTTTGTAAAGCCTATTGCTTTTGCTGTGGCCATGTATTTTATGGCAAAGGTTCTTGTTTTAGATGTAATATATCATTTGATGTTTATTTTAAAGAATTTGAAACCACTTTGTGTAAGAGATTGATAAATCATGGACTTAAAACTTTTCGCTCATTTTAAAATTATTGCATTAATTTTCTACTATTTTTAAAGGCATATTCTCAAAATTACCTATTGTGGGCAATAATCTGCCCAAGACGCTGCAGACTGAGAGTGCGTCAAATAAGAACACAAGGCACTTTCTTGCACTGATTTTCTGTATAAACGGTCTAATCATCATTGCGGAGTCAGTCCCACATGTTGGGAAACGATTACCGGGCTTCTTTTCGATATCTTGATAGACATTAACAAATCATTCTCAGATCATCTATTGTTCTGTGTTTATGGTAAATGTAATTTACGTTTTCTCCAGCCCTTTATATTCTTTTTATTTAAATTTAATCGTTTGATTTCTTAAGTGTCGTTTCCATCTGCCCCGATACTCTCGGCTTCGAAGCTGGGCAATCATGATTCAGCCTGTTTGATCTTTGAAACCTGTAAAAATTCAGATGTAAATTGAAATTTTATTAACAAAATTATCGTTTAAAATAATTAAAGGCAGATTCTTAGGTATAAAAGTTTTTATGAACGAATAATAAAATAACCACGTGTAGGAAAAAGTTGAAATTGAGCTTGAAAGCGAGCGTTATTCTATAATAAAAGTTTACTCCCTTCATACACTTTTTTGAAAAATTCCATGGTAAGGATTTTTAAATTCCATAGCATTCCATAAAAGTAAAAGAAGTATTGTAATCGAGAAAAAAAATGTGACTATCATATTTAACGGAAATATCCTTTTTGACCGTTCCCCCCCCCCAAACACGATTCCAAACGGATTTTTTGCGACGTCTGTACGCACCTATCTCGCGTAACTCAAAACGATTAGTCGTAGAACGTTGGAATTTTATATTTGTGGTACTGCTGTAACATCTAATTATGCACCTCCCTTTTTTATTGCAATCCGCAGTACCAAAAGAACACACATATAAAGTTTATAAACACGTATACCCACCCCTTACCCTGTTTTAAAGTCCTTAACCTGGTCTTTATTTTTGCAATCGTTGGTCGTAGTCATATACTGAAGTGTTTTAAATGACGAAAATATTCACATTTTTGTAATGCCAAAATTTAAAATAAAATTAGCTTTGGACAAATAATGAAATTTTTAATGTGGTCTCTTGGTTCCTATTCTTTGGGAAAGTTTTATACTCCTCATGAAAAAATGAAATTATAAGAAGTTTGATTCCGCAATAATTAATTTCAAAATTTACAATTTTTGATGTAATTTTCGACTTTCCTCGAGGGATCGGTTCTAACTTAGAATAATTCGATGAAATAAGTTTAAATGAAGTGGTGCAAAATATGTGTACTATAATTTAACAGGCTGTAAAAGGAAATCTTCGTCCCTCCTTTTTTTTAACTTTGCACGATTTCCAACACAGATTTGCTGTTGATGAAATTTGTGTTAAAAAAAAATAGTTTATCAAGTCTGCTGGTAAAGAATGGTGCGGCAGAAGTAAAGGCAGTAGAGGTTTATTACCCCGGCGTAGAGTTTTTTGGTTTTATACACTGAAAAACCCAGTCTGCATCAACACAATGGTGGATAAATAAATTTAGATTTGTTTATAATAAGCTTTTGTTGACGCACATTCACTTTTCGTTCTGGTTCACCGCTTTTATTCGGAGTGCGAAGTGGAAAGTAGGAAATGTGAAAAATTTCATTCTCCTTCCGCTCCAGTAAACCTAGCTATTTTTCTTACTTTCTTTTGCAGTTCGTGATAAGTGTTTTATTTACTTAAATTTTTATGTAAAATTAAATAAAACGAATTATTTATTTCCACCTTTCTGTATGCGTTGTTTCATCTTTTCTTTCGACTAAAATCTTTTTTAGCCCTAAAGGTGTTCTAGAAATGGGATTTTGCATCAATTCACTATAAACGGCGATTCATGTTTCAAATTGTTGCCACCAAATATTATCGCCCTGTATTATAGTTAAAGAAATTAAATAATGAAAAATCTGAATGTATGTATATGTATATGTTTCTCGCACTGTGAAAAAACGGCGTTACCTAAAGCCATCAGATTTTGAATAACATAGTCCTCTCAAACATGTGCACCTGGAAGCCCGAATTTCGAATTTTATATTTCGAGTTTTGTAAAATTTTAATGAATTTTTGATTAACAGATTGAAAGACTTGAAACTGAATAGTGGCAACATTGTACCGAATAAAACATTTTTATCGATGCTGTTTTTTAATATTTTGTGATTTTGCTTTTGAATAGAATTTTGTATGGCTTAAGGGCGAAGGACAGGATATTTAATGAAGTTACTAAACGTTATTAATAAAAAGATAAAAGTTTTACAAGCCATCTCACTAATGAACATTGATATGATGAACTGAGAAAAAGAAAAGAAAAGCAAAAAAATGTATGCCAACGTGTAACACAGTACCGGGAATTCTAAACATGCTGTTTTTAGGATTTTTTGTGATTTTGCTGTTAAATTGTTTATGGCTTAAAGACGAAGAAAATAATGTTTAACAATATAGCTAAAAAGATAAAAAAAAAAAAAAAGAAACGGGGTAACAGGAGTGGGTGCGACCGCAGAGTGGTAGGTTGCGAACTCAGCGAGAACTTAAAAAATCGTAAATTCTTTAGGGCTATCGTTAAAATCTGAAACCTTTTTTAGATATTTATTTGTTTAAATTTAAATTCCCTTCCCACTCTCCGTAGTTAAATGTGATGTATTCGTGCAATGGACTGTTAACATTTTATACGTAAATTGAGGTAGTTTTAGATTCACATGGAAGGCCGAAGATCTGGGATTTTGTTGTCCGGTCGAAGTGTTCTTTTTTAAGATAAATTATGTTATTGAACTAGAGAATTTGAGGCTTTGTGGTTGGTAGCTTAGTAAATTCTTTGAGATAAAGCACAGGTGTTAAATCTGTTTAAAAAAGAGATGCATGTATTGGACCATATCAATAGGAAACTGGCTGGTATGTATGTAGTACCTTACGCAAAAACCGTAAAAGCGTAATGCAATGAGTTCGTTCGCTCACATTCTGAACGCCAGTTGGAACCACCAACGCTCAATAATTTTGTACACTCGCCATTGATGGGCTTCTGTTGAGCAGAGTATTTAATAACTTTCAATTAATTCCCCCTACCAAAATAAAAAAAAAATATTTCAAGCAGCTCTGTATCCGTATTTTTGACCCTTAGTGTGCTTTGACCTGTCTTTAACTATTAAAATTGAATTCTTTCTCATTCTTCTTATCAGTTGACCAGTGGATATCTTTGATACTGGTATTTTGGCTCGGGGTCTGTTTTCGGTGAACGGACTTGGACTTGGATTTTCGTAGTTTTCCCCTTGTGTAACTTGAATACGAGCTAATGTCCATTTGAAAGTCCTTTCTGAAGGTATTCCATCTTATGGGCAGATGGTTCTTGTTTATATTACCGTAATTAGTTAACTAACCATTCTGATTTAAGTAGAATCTGCTTTTGCATAAATACAGTGATCGCAAGCAACTAAGACATTAATTAAGGTAAAATAACACGCGGAACAAATATCAATTTAAAAGTAAAACAACAAAAATCAGTGTTATATTTGCAAATTTTCACAGGACTAGTTTTGATGGTTTTACGAACCATCATCCACAGCTGCCAAAGCGCAAACGAAAGAGGTAAGATATAGAATGACACTGAGGTATGTGTTAGAAAAAACGAAACACAGAAGTCCTCTGCTGCCCAGCATTGTTAGTCCGAAAATCACACTTTTCGTTTTTCTGCAGCCAAAATTACTCAAAAAACATCTTCTATTGGTGAACTAGATTTTCTGAGGGCGTTTCACATTCAAAAAAATCTTTCTGTTTTAGTTAACGACCCTAATTCCAATCCGTCTTTACCTTCAGCTTTTAAGGAATTATGTTTTAATTTTCGTGTTTCATCAATAAATAGCGCCAGTAGCTGAACTTCTGTCCAGCCATTCTTATCTTATCTCGTTCATCTGCGCTTTGGCAGCTGAGATGACAGTTCGGTAAAACCATCAAAATTAGTCCTGTGAAAATTTCCGAATATAACGCTGATTTTTGCTACCAGTATTTTAAAACCTAGGCTATTCGGTTATAAAAACATTAATGTATCGACTTGCAGTAATGGCTTAAATAGCGGGGTACCTATTTTTTAATACTTTAAATTATGTTAAAGCATATTTTGTAAATTTAGCACTTTTTATACTGTGCGGGGTTGTTATATTTTGAAGATTAATTATTATAGTTATATTTTCGTATTTGTCTTATCGTGAACTGGTTTCTATTTTTGTTTCAAGGAGGAAAAACGTAATTTTTTTCCCCCACAAGCGTTATTAGTCATTTAACTAATCGTTACGCGGAATGATTTATGTTGTGACTTATTTACTTGTGTGACAGTAGCGCAGATCAAGTCCGCTGATTTTATCCTCTTTTTTTAATTAATCAACACTTTTTTATAATAGGATGCTATGACCTTGAAAATAAGCCACTGTTTGCTGTTCTGTAGATGACAGGTCCCAAATTATAAGCACGTGTCCAAAATGCAAGGAAAAAATACAGCAGTAACAGCTAATTTATATTCTTGTTCATAAAAACAAGAGGTTACGTATCGCAAACCAATCGAGTTTACATCAAACAAAAGCTCATATTCGACAGATAATACCTAAGTACCGATACTTGTTCCAATAACTGAATAGTCTGTTAAATATCGTATGTACGGTTTCAAATTGACGAACGTTTTCAAAGACAGTCTAGCTTAAGTCTCGTATTTGTCGCAACTTAGGGCATGAGTGTGTGGCCGTTTAACTATAACCGTTTGATGCTACCAAACCAATGCAGCAAGTATACCACTTAAAGAATCGCTGACAGCCACTGAGTTTCGGTATTTACTCGAAAGATTTATCAATGGATACAAGAATCTGCCTGAATGCTAAGCGGTCCATCGTCAACATTCCTTTAACTATACGGCATATGCGGATCAATAAAACACGGTTTATGTACATTTGAAACGTTGTTTAGATTTTACAACAACAAAGGCAAATTTCATTTCGGCATAAATTGTGATTAGATGGATGATTCATGGACATTTGATGGTCTTTAAGGACGCTTCTGCGTTGTCTAGATTTCTGTGCACGTCTGCCGAACCGTCGAAAGGGATTTTTCATCAAGGTGGCGGAGTCCTTGTTTCTTCGCATAAATTCAACAAACGTATTGTAAGCAGCTGAACTTTACAGTTATCTTGTATCACTGTAGAGACTTTTGAGAAGTGGGAAAAATTTTTAAAGCTGCATTTAATCTTACATTTCATTTAATGGACGGTAATTAATGTTGTCATAAGTCTAGCTTTGTTCAACAGTGCTTAGAATCCGAATGTATAACTGGGCACCTTAGTGACCACATATTCCATTTGCTTACAACCTGTAATCTTCCATTACTCAGATTTGGACGGCTTAGAAGAGTACTATGCAAGAATGTTATTCCTAACTCTAGGAACTATGGAGCCGCATGCGGAATTGCTCTAGGCATATGTTCATGGTATTTATCCATACACACATCATTCATACAACCAGTAGTGCTATGTGACTTATGTTCCTTTGCGTATTTTATATGGGTGAAGAATATTCAGACTTTGGTTTTGCTTTAAAATTATCCCCAATAGAGTTTGTAATTTAGGTAAAAGGGCGATAAATATATCTAAAAAATTATAAAAAGATAAGCAGATAATCTTAAACACTTTCAGTCGTGGAATTTTTTAGACACGAGGGGGGGAATGTTACTTGTTGGCAGATCTCTCTTGCATCTTGCAGTTTGTTAATAAGTTCTTACTTGAGTTGTAGAAATTAAGATGTCGATTTGCTACCATCCGTTCTTAAAGTAAATAGTCGAGTAGGAAAGTAGGAAAACAAATGCGAACAAGAAGTCATATGAGAATTCTGGCGGTGAATAATAAAATATTCGGTACTACCGGATAAAATACACCTCTAGATTAATCTATATTGTATGTACTATAAAAAAATACACTACTCCCGGTGGCGACCAGGACCAAAAGGGTTAATAGTTGCTTGCGCGAACAGCACCGATTTCTTTATTTGCTCTCATTTTTACATGCAGTTGCATATTCAATAAAATCTTAGTTTAAGCTATCAATTTGTAAGAAATAAGAAAGTTTACATTATTGCAGTATTTATCATGTTTCGGTCTTTACACAGAAGCCTTAGAACCATCGAACTGGTTTGATTGGGATGTTTTATTTTATTATTATTGCGCCTGCTTCACCTCTCAATGGGCACTACAGGTCAGTCTGTCATCCTGATCATTGCACCAGCAACATTTTTTTTTGGTTGTTTATCTTTTCAACCTTATTATTGATAAACAGATTTAACTTTAGTGTATTACTTTCGTTGGTGCTCCAACTTACAATGTTTTGGGTATGTTAGTACAAAATTAGCAAAATGGGTTAGTTAGTTTAAAGATATTTACATATGTTGATTCGGATAGTATTAACGTGAAGCTGATGATGTCAAAGAACGTTTTGAGATTTTATGTTGAGTGATAGATTTTCGTAACTTTTTTTTTTTTTGGCTCTAATTCCTCAAACATAATACTAGATAATCTTCTCGGTTATTTTTTTTTAAATAAAAAGGTTTTAGTAAAGGATTACTCATATTCCGCTCTTAAAAAAGAACTGTTAATTATATCCTCCCTCTAATAGAATTATTAATAATTCTTACTTGAGTTATAGAAATTAAGATGTCGATTTGCTACCATCAGCTCTCAAGGTAAATAGTCGAGTTATGTAAACTGAAAATAAATAGCTGAGATTTATGTAAATTGAAATGATTGGTAGCTTTCCTGTCATTAAACTACATTATTGCAAATAATTTGCAAGACAAAATTAAATCATGAATTCAAAATGAATTCTGTTTCAGTTTTTTTTACAGGTATCGCACAGTTACTCACTTTAAAAATATTAATTTTTTTCTGAAAAATAATAAGCATGTGGCTATCTGAAAGTATAGGCAGTTATTCTCTGTAAGCATTTCCTTCCTCTTTTTTTAGAGTATCCGAATGGACACGAAATAGTAGCATAATGCAGAAATCTTTTGCGCGCATTACAGTTAAGAAGAAACGGTTATTGATAAAAATTGTCTGCCAGCTGAGGGAAGATGCGCGCACGTATTTACTTTCAGTGACCTTCACTACCTTTTCAACACGTTTTGTTATTTATCCACTATTCAGTCATATCGGTAGTTGTTTTCTTCGAATCACCCCACCTACCTGAACAGATATTTCCGCGTTTCGTTATTGGAGTCGCGGAAAATGCTTTGAAAATTTTTGTATTTTTCTTTTCGTATCTTTTTACAAGTAAATAAAAACCGTTCGTATTTATAAAATTTTTTTGCAAACGTCTTGTTTATTTAAAAAATCAGTTTGGACATTTTAAAATTTTATTTTCTAGTATACGCACTTTCTTTTAAAGCCGTGCTTAGCTTATTTTAAGTTCTTCAGCAGAAGTGCAATAGAAAATATATAAGTTTTTTTTATTAATGAATAATGAGTGAATTAATTTTTAAAACTGGAATTTTAATACCGCAGTTATGCTATCATAGTTCGAAAGGTTAGAAATATATTGAGCTGAAGCTTGCTACGACTTCAAGATGACTCAGACTTTTACTATTTATATTTATGATGCTATGTGTAATCGCCTTCGAATCTGGGCAGATGTGGTTATTTGAATAATAAGTGGTTAGTTTATGTGTTAATGATTTCTTATGAACGAGACTGGACTGATGAATTACTTTTATTTTGGCCATCTTGTAAATAAAAACAAAGGGTTAAGAATTGTAATTAAGTACGTAGTGTATGTAAAATATGAAAGGAAATTAATAACAAAATTACTAATTTAGTTTGCAGTAACTCTTTTAATTCTTGATTTACCTTATGTCCTTGCGTCTAACGTGCACCTGTAATTTCAAACTACATTTTTTAATCTTTAGGTATATTTCCCGTATTTAAAGCTGTGTACGAAGAAAGCTGAAAGATAAATGTTGGACGCAAGTCTTTCATTAATTGACAAGCGATAATATGTGTGTGGGGTAAATGCTTGAGGAAGTAAATAACTGTAAAGAGGGTGGATTGTATTCAATGCAAGTTTTCTCAAGAATGTTGTTCTAGGGCTTCGGGAAAAGAGGGACATAATTTGGGGTAAGATGCACCCGTTAATTTCTGTCTTATTTTTTGTATTAAAAGTGCACGTTATGCGCTGGAATATACGGTAATTTGGATGCAACCCCTTGAAAGAATCTGCATTGTGTCACTGACGTCATAGTTCTGCAGTAATCCGCAATGCTGTAAACTCTTTCTTGCTCAATACTGTTTAGGATTCAACAAAGGATACCGAGGCTATGTACGTATAGTCCGTGCTGAAGTACGCAGGCAAATTTTCTCCTCTGCTCTCGCCATGCAAGCATGTAATTCCAGTTTGCAGTTTTCATTTATTGTCTAAAAACGGAATTTGTTTTATATAATATTGTGGATGTGCACATTGCACTGTTTGTGCCGTGTTACTCAAGAAGATATGTGTTATGAAGTTAGTCGTCAGAAAAAAAGTGGCATTTTAACTATCAAACTAGTAGTTGGGCTTTCCAGAGTTCCAGTCATCTACTACTTAATGTGTATTTCAGTTATTTTCTAACTTCGTTCCAACCGCAACTGCAAAACAGTTCGTGCCTTCTCTAGTGGGTTCTCCCATCGTACCACCAAATTAACGTTTAGCAACTTAAATTTTTGAGGAGGGAAGAGAGGGTTATTTTTGAGTAGAATCTCGCGGTCCTTGAGTTCCGAGCCTATTAAGTAATCGCTTTCATGTATGTAGTAAGTTGTTTCGTATATTTCTGATAGGGAAGATCTCAATCAGGTCCACGAATCCGTCATGGCCAAGAGGTAGTTTGCGCTTGTCGATGGCCATTGCCTCCTGCAACTTAAAGATGACATTTCGACATTTGGTCAACTCTGACCCAATTGTGATGGACAACCTATCTCTGGAAAACGGGTCCGAAGGTCTCTTGAACTTCGCGGCTAGATAGTGTTTTGAATGCCAACCTTAAAGACGCTGTGCACTTAAAAGTACCCATGTTTACTCTTGGATTCGAAATCGGGCCCAGGGCTACCGCAGTCAGCTTGTCCACCACAGTGCCAACAAAATGGCTGTTTCATACAATGATTATTTAAATTATTATAGCTGTCCACTCCAAAACGTTGGAAACAGTAGTTACAGAAGCAAACCCATTGCATTCAGATAGTTTTGTTACAGTACTACAGCTAAAGAGCGAATACACGCAATATTCATTACTGAAACACTTTATCATTATTAATTTGACTTTTACTTTTAAAACGCAAAACTTAAGCTGTGATTGATAAAAGTGAAAATGTTTCTGCCAGTTTAAATTGAATTCTGCGCAACATATAAAAGTTTAATTCAGTTTTTGTAAATAACATGCTTATTTACTAAATTATCGAACACTTTTGTATTATTCAAAGCACGGAATTTCTTTCAAGGGTTAGGTTAGGTTATTTAATTATGACAAAGCACACGATTCTTTCAAGGGACTGAGTTCAGATTTAGTATTAAAGTATAAAATAACTTAAGAATTCATTCTGTATAAGAAAGAAATATTGATTAGCTACAGAAAAATACAAGAATATCAAGATGATTAGCTACAGAAAAATACAAGAATATCAAGATGATTAGCTACAGAAAAATACAAGAATATCAAGCAGGTTAGCAAAATCTAGGAAAATTTAATTTATGTAGTTCAAGAGAAAATTTCCAACCCTGTATTATGTTTGTATATGTATGTTGTTGTGCCATTATAGCATATAAATCATTCCCAGCTGAAATTTAATTTTTGAAAAAAGTATGCTCATTATTATGACATTTAGAAGCATTTAAAAAATACTTCAGAGTAACCAAGATCTCTTAATGTGATATATCCGCCATTCTTTAGCAAAACAGAAATAATTTTTAAAACTTAAAATTATAGCTTTGGGAATAAGGACACCGAAGGGATTAACCCCGAGGATGTTAACCTGCCTGATTAAACCGGTGTGACATCTTAACTACAGTCAGTTATTCGGTTGAATTGTGCATCGAAAGAAACATTTCGGAAAACTTCATTTTCGGGGTATCTGATTGCTTGATTAACAACTTCCTTTCTAGACTAACGAAGCATCGTTATCGTATCAGAAGTATTTGGTTGATTAAGACAAAAGAAATACGATTATCTACGTAAGAAAGGGCTGCTTTTGTGGAGAATTTTCTTAAGAAAATGGCATCTGCTTAAAAGTGTACTTGGGGAAAACCGTCATGCAGCCATGTCGTTCGCCTGGATTGCCATAAAATATCGTATAGGACAGTTGGCGCAAAAAATTTCTAAATTTTCACCTTTATCCTAAGATTGATCTGAGGGAGAGAAAAACTGAGCATTCATAAGAAAATACGTGATTTCATCTCCCGTGAAGCGTATTTCATTTAGCAGTTGTGTCAGGATTATAAAAAGCTACGCGTTTGACAGAGAAGTATTAAAACTTCCTTTTTACTCTTATTGTTAAAATATAGAACTATGGAATGTTTTGCTATGGTAACAGGATAATTTTTTCTCCCTGCAGATAAATCTTAGTATAATAACAGGCAGTTATTAAAATTCGCTTAGGAGAGACGTCCGCAGAGAATAAAAAAGTCCATGGAGTACGTACTTAAGCAAGGGTCATATATTCGCAGGTTGGTTATCTCTGGTTGATTGGGGTAGCTTTGATTATAATCCTTAAAGCTTTTGTAAAATGAATGATTCTGTTTGTCGTAAAACTTACGCCAGTAGTGATGTTTGTCTTAGTATGAATGTAGCGTGAAGAACAAGCCAAATGATGTCAACTTTTCTGATAAATGATGCAAGCGCTTACCGAAAGCTTGCTGTTGCATTATATTCTATAATGCGGTTAAGTTCAGAGACTATATGTTATAGTATCTGAATTTTTTTTATTTATTTTCGGGTATCTTATTTTTGCCGCTTTCAAACCGTTTTATTTGAAACTGCTCAAAGCACAGATTTTACTGAGTGGAAAAGGGGTGCTGTGCTAAAAGGACAGGAAATTATGTCTGGATTTTGCTAGAGTACTTTCATGCTCTCTCGCAAACTATTAGCTGTCATTATATATATATATATATGTGTGTGTGTGTGTGTATGGAAAATAACTACGTTTCTAATTATAAATTAGAGCCCATCAGCGGCCGAGTGATAAAGTCGCTGAACACTGGTAGTTCGGACCGGGATTCGAATTTCTGCGAACGGGCTGGCTTCATGGGCGTTTTCGTGGTTTTCTCCAAGTGTAAGGTGTATACGAGCCAGTTTGCCGTATTTAACAATAACCCTTTTAAATCTCCACTTCATTCTATGAATATAACTTTTCTGATATAATCCTTACTTCCTGTAATTTTGAAAAGTGATTCGTCGTATGATCTCTGTTGCGTAATTTTTCCTGGAATAGGATGAAATGTTAATCTGCTATGTATCTGAAATTTAATTCGCTTAATGTAACTATTGTAATGTGAGCCGAAATATAATCTCTCTGAAAAAAGCCTTTTGCTGCCTGGTCTTGCTCTCTTTTAGTCACCACTTTTTGCTCGCTCCTTTTTGGTTGCCCTTTTTTCCCCCTTCTTTTTCATTACTCTTTTTTTTTCCCATGTGCTTCGTCTTGACGCTTGCCACGCAGTTTACTCTCTGCTTTCTCCATTGTCTAGAAAGATGTAATCTGTACAAAATTGTGAGGTGCATCTCGCACCCATAAATGATGCTTGTGAATCTTTTTATGCGCATAAAGGCTTGCATAAATACGAAAATAAAATTATGTGTTCAAATCATCCGCCATATCTGCAAGTTTTTGGTTTATGCATTCATCTACGACGGCAAGTTATATTACAAGCTTTCTTCCAAGTTATTTTATTGCGCACACACACACGCACACGCACGCACACACACACACACACACACACACACACACACATTAGGTATTTCATGATTTAAATGTATTTTTATTTAAATTAGTCAGATTAAATACTTAAAAAAAAAATTCTTAACAGCGTTTAGTGCTTAAAGTCGTTTAGTTTGTTATTGAGTAAGAGACAGATTAATGAAAGTTAAATACCTTACGCTTAACTGAAGGGCAATAGCTGGCATGTGGAAGATAAAAGTGTTTTATATCGGGCAGTGGCAACTCGCAGCTTTGAAATAACCGAGCTTGTTGATTAAAATTGAAAGATCTTAATTTTGCTGAATGGGCTGGTTTGGCATTATGGATATAAAAATATTTTATTTCGAACAATGTTGTCACTTCTTGTTTCCAAATCGCTGAGTTTATTAATAAAAAAATCTTCAAATTCGTACAAAATATGAAGTAAATAAATAAATTCAGACTTCGAGGTGCCTGTTGTTTGAGTGGAATACTCTCTCTCTTTCTATATATATATATAGTATGTAATCAAAATTCGATTGCTCTAGATGCAGTCGTGTTGGTGGAACCTGCAGTTGTCACTTCCCGCTGCCAAATCGTTGAGTTTATTAGTCAAAAATTATTTAAATTCATTCAAAATATTAAATAAATGAACATTAACAAATTTCATTAAATTCATGCAAAATGTGAAGTAAATAAACAAATTCAAAATTCGGACTTCAAGGTGCCTATATGATTCGGTGGAGGACTATATATATACAATCAAAATTCGGTGGCTCTAGATGCAGTCACCGAGACCACCTTCGCATGCTTTTCATAATAATTTACTTACCTGTTTTGAAACTTAAAACGTATCTAGACTTTTATGCTAAATTTGCCATCGAAAAACACATATTAAAAGTTTGTATACTCTACATGTATTAATCGCTTATGGAATTAAGAATATCGTTTGAAATGATGAACCTCTGATTAACCTCCGAAGTTCTTGAAGAAAGATATTAGTTTCCTTTTGACAAAATTTTGAAGCAGACTAAAAAAGAATTGGTATTGTTACGAAATGTCCAGCCGCGGTAAGATAGCTTCCCTGCAACGCAGGTTTAGCATTGCCCCATTTGGCGAGAATTCGCCCATTTGGCGACAAAATTGGCGAAATGCTTTAGATGGATGGAGAATCTTCTGGAGCGAATTCTTACTGGTTTAGCTCAGAATGTTCTCGAACACAAGCCAAAAGCTGTATACCCTGCTGGTACGCGGAGATTGCGGAGTCCATCGAGTTTGATAGTCAGTCAGTCAGTGCCTAGTCGAGTCAGCTAATAGTCAGAGAGCAAGTGTCTCGTAGTCTAGTGCCGAGTTACTCGTCGAGTGCATCGAGAGTCTCTTAGGGCATTGCGAGTTAGTGCGTCGTCGAGTTTTATCTATCTATCTATCTTTTATCATCGTCGAGTTTTTGAGTGCGTTGAGCTCCGAGAACGACCGAACAGAGTCGGAAGCTGTATTTTTCGACCGTGGCTGGCATTCTGCAAAAACACATAGACTCGTCCAAAAGGGGCGTTATTAGTTGCTGCAGCGTGAAAAGTCACGTTGTAGAGTCATTATTTTTTTTCGAAGCAGAAGATATGAAAAATGTGCAACGCCTTCGCCGGGAATCGAACAACGGACCTCTCGGTTACGCGTCGAGCATGCAGACCACTACACCACGAAGGCATGCGAAGAAGGCGGGAGAAATACCTTATAACATGAAAGTCTTCTCTGCTCCGGAAAGAGGTATGCTGGCGGCAAAGAAAGTCCCCATCCTTCCACCCTATTTTGAGAATAAGTCGGTCCGAATGGCGCATGCGTGTTTGTGCTCATGGTCGCGGATGAGGCGGCCGAACTATACTGTAGTGTATCGTCGTGTGCATCACTTACTAATTGTACCGTGCAGAGTCTCGAAAGTTCGTAAGTTCCGAGAACGAGTCAGCAGAATCGGGAGCTGTGCTTTGCCGTGAAGCCGTCGTCACCGTTATAGGCTGATAGCGGAGGGTCTCGAGAGTACGTTAAAAGTTCCGAGAACGACTGGCCCGAGTCAAGAGATGTGCTCTGGTGTTTTGCCGTGAAGCTGTCTCCACCGTTATAGCCTGAAGGCTGTTGCGCCGATTGTTTCAGTGTGCTTGTCGTAGTTCCTCGACGACTGTAAACGTGATTTTGGAACTGTCTTGAATAATACTGGCTAATAAATAGTGTTTTGATGCTTCATTCAGTGTCGTCGTTATTCACTCCAAACCCACGAACCTCTTAACGTACGTACTAACAAAAAAAGTAACAGTATCGATGACAGCGATTTTTTTAATGCATACTGTTTAAAACGCAAATTTTCAAACTTCTATTTAATCTACAGTGCAGCAATTTATTGATGCATGATTTTGAATAAATTTTTCTTTTAATTTATGCTATTTAAAAATATTGATTCCCTATGTTTAAGGTACTTGAAATTTGTGTTATCGTAAATATCGGAGTTGGAAATTATTTCGGCCTATAGTCTAATAAATCTTTGAGTTCGACCTCTGCTGTTGAATGAAGTATTCTTCATGTACAGTATGAATGTAAGCTAGTTTCTCTGCCAAAGTCTTTCAAGAAGAGAACCACCCAATTTTTGAAGTCTTTTAATGTTTGCCACAAAAATTACCCAACAGTTGTTACAATAAAATTAATTAGCTTTCCAGGATTTTGGTAAAAATGCATACACCAGGCAATTAGATATCTCTTTTCTGTTATGTATTATTTTTATTATTAAAAAATGAAGAATCTGTAGCGTACTAGTTGCACTGAGGAAACACGAAGGCACATAGAACTACCAAGTTTTTACACACATAGAACATGTGTACTTTTTTTTTGATGAATTTCGATTTTTTCCCCCCTGTTTTATGCTTTGTGCGAATGTAATTTATTTTTGGTTGACAAACGCGTCCGTATAAAAGCAATGTTGCCCCTGGCGGAAATAATTTTTTTTCCTGTACGCCAGTGTATCGGTACTTGGCAAAGCGCAAGGTGTTTCTTTCAGATTTAATGTGTTATTGAGATTTACTAGCGGTCGAGCCATGAAGTCACTGAACTGTGGTAATTGGACCTAGGTTCGAATCCAAGCTAATGGGTAGGCCTCATGTGGTTTTTCATATGTGTAAACATGGATGCGAGCTCGTTTTCCTTAGAAAATCTTCCACGAAGGCATCCTTTTCCTTAGGCAGGTAGCCCACATGTGCTTTGCAGTAATCTAATAAATCAAATCAAACTGTATGTTTATTGATTCACAAGCTAAGCAATTTAAAGCAGTAAACTCAGTTCATGATATTTATTTTACTTTTTTAATATTATATACGATTGATTTAAATAAAACTGCCTTAATTCATGACGTAGCGAGTAATTTTTATAAACATTTTGTAGTTTTGAAATTTTAGTGCCATATGATATGCAATTGATACGGAATCCTTTTTTACTTTCTTATACAAAGTAAAAGGAAGTATTGTAATCGCGAAAAATTTCGGGTACCATATTTCAACGAAAACATTTCTTTTGACCGCTATCGATTGCAATTGAACGATGTTTTTTGAGTGACATCCGTGCGTAAGGACAGAATAGAACCCTTTCTTACGTAAGAACAGAATAAAGCACTCTTTTTTCCCAAAATAATTATAAAACTGATTTAAAATGGATTCTGAACAGTTTTTTTTTTTGTGGCATCTGTGCGTACGTACGTACGAACGTATGTATGTATCTCGCATAACTCAAAAACGAGTAGCCTCAGAACATTGAAATTTTGTATATAGGGCTGCAGTAACACTTAGATGTGCATCTCGCGTTTTGGTTGCAGTCAGCCGCACCAAAAGTATACATATATCCACTTTGTTACTCGGTTCAGTTTCTTTATTCGTATAAGTTTGTAAATTGTGCTTTTTTTTTGCTTTAAAAAAATTGAATTATGTTGTTCTTATCTTTCGGTTAAGATTTTTATGCCCTTAATGCAATTATTATGGAATTATCAAAAATTTAAAAGTTTTTTAGGTGAGGCCAAGCCTAATTTTGGGTTATGATAGCGGCCATTATTTGTTTACATTTGAAGCTTATCAGAATAGTGGATTTGTTGCCAATCTAGAGAAACTAAGCTTCGCAACAACAAAGTAACGTCTTTTCGTTCTGGAATTATCATTTAAGTTTTTAATTTTTTTTTTTTTTTTTTTTGCGTACAAATTGTAATTTTAATTGTAAAATTGTTTTTTTTAATTGTTTTAACTGTACTTGGTGTTTTGTGTTTTCTATATCTTTCAATTTTTAATGAAAATATTTTGAATTTTTATGTATTTTTTACCTTACCGCGAAGTGAATTAATTACTAGCGCATGCGTATTAGGTAAGCGGCGCTGAAAAGTCTGTGAAAAACTTTCTTTTTTATTTGTTTAATTTCTTTTATGCGTCGTTTTAGATTTATTATAGTATTTGAATAGAACTTGTGATAATTCTTCAGATTCTATAATTTTTGCTCATAATGAATCACTTCACATAAAAAGAATGAGATGTAACGCTGTCAAGTGAACCTATCGCCGAAGTTTGGCTATGGTAAGTAAGTATATCGAACTTTAAAGAGTGCATTTATTCCATTGTGGTTTATGCGCTATCGACGAAGCAGACTTAATTCAAAATTCGTTAACTGTTAATTCAATATGTTTAAATGAAATGCAGGAAAATTGCGTATGAGTTAATATTCCGTGCGAGTTATATTCCGTGCAAGGAAATCATGTAGTGAACACATGAGATTTTTTTAAATACTGTTAAAGCCTTTCACAATTTTTTTTAAAAGGCAAATTATTTTTCGAAATGTTATATTGTAATTTGAAAACTTTCGATGGCAGTTAGGCAGTTGCCCTGCCTAGCTGGATTTTTGCTAATAATTGTTATGAAACTTCTTCAGTATTTATTACAGCCTGAGTAAAAACTTTAAGGCCAGTAAAAATTTTTGAGAAAATGTAAAATGAAATAAAAGGGATTCAAATAATATTAATTATTAAAGTTTATTGATAAGAAATAAATGCTATAAACATAATTTGTAAATACATAATTATGAGAAACATGTGGTTATTTACAAAGTTAGTATTTCTGCTTGAGTAAAAACTTTAAGGCCACCACTTATTTTTTAAAAATAAATATAATATAATCGTGTAATTACCATTGCAACTACTAGCTTGTGACACCGCTGCAATTTTCATATTTGTCATACGTTTCTTCGAAGTATTGGTGATCTTTGTGAAGATGGCGAAGGGTAAGAAGTTAACTGATCGTGAAAGAGGAGAGATCGAAGCTTTGTCTTCAACAGGAATGAGTAGTCGTGCTATTGCGATAAAGATAGGAAGATCAAAGACTGTAGTCAACAATTTTTTAAAATTGAAAGACAATTATGGTAAAAAGAATACTGG
>KK120899.1:1053689-1073074 GCA_000611955.2 Stegodyphus mimosarum | reverse complement strand
ATGCATGTTTCTCGCATTGTGATAAAACCTAGAGCCATCGAATTTTGAATGACGTAATCCTACTGCGAATATGGGCATCTGGAAGCCCTAATTTTGAATTTGAAATTTGCTTTATTATCGATTTTATGTTTTGTAACATTTCAACGAATTTCTGATTAACAAACTAAATGATTTCAAAGCGAGCAATGGCAACACTGTACGGAAAAAGAAAAACATTTTTATCTCCAGCGCACGAGACTTACGGAAATTCTAAAGATATGTTCATTTTAAAATGATTTTGCGATATTGATTTTGAACTGAATTTTATGGTTTGAGTACGTAGTACATGATATTTAATAAAAAAAGGTAGCACACGAAACGTTAAAAAAACACGCGTTTGGACGTAATTTAAAATCTGAAATCTTTCAGATTTTTTTAATATTTTTACTTTTATTTAAGCTCAATAATTATCAATCAAATGGTATTTTAATTTCTCAGTTTAAATGTTTTCATTTTCTCAAAAATTTTTACTGGCCTTAAAGTTTTTACTCAGGCTGTATGTTTAGTACACTCATTATACCTATATACACTCAGTATTTCGACTGACTGTATTATTTTTGGGCGCAGTGGCTAGGGCGTCGCGCAGCAGCACCACAGGTCCGGGGTTCGATCCCCAGGCTGGCCAAGGTGGACTCAGCCTTTCATCCCTTGAAGTGGGTCGATAAAATGACTTCACTTGAAAATGAAAAGTTTCCTTAGGGACTAAACACCGATGGTCGTGCGACAAGCTGACCACTTGTTCAGGGCATATGCTCACGGAACCTTGGGCTCACTGTCAGGTAAATAGATATTGGGGCACTGCAGGCCATGGCCCATTAGAGCTGTTGCGCCACTGAGTTTAGTTTGTATTATTTTTGGTTTTATAATTTCTTTTACACTAACTTTTTTATTACTCGGGGGGTTCGGGCATTGGTTTCTCTGCTCTTGCTTGCGGTTTATATCATTTCGCGGTTTGCTGAACATGCTTGGATGTGGTTGCTCTCGTTTGTGGTTGGATTCGACGGTGCCTATATGTCACAAAACCGTCCTTAAAAGGCAGGGCACTGTTCGACTCTTAGTATCTTATGCCTAATTATCTCCGTCATCATTTTCGATGTACTTAAATAAAATTCCATTCGCCTGGGCTCGAACCCAAACGAGGTTTAATTACCAGTACTCAGCGGTCTTTAAAACTCTTGGCTGCTGGTGGGACCTAACATGAAATGCGAGGAATTTAACTCATAGGTGGATATTGATGAAAACATTCATGTTACAACACTGATTACAGAAAATTTAGCCAGCCGTTTTTTGAAACAAATTCAAGCACATCGTGTGATAAACTTTCTAAAGATGAAGATGATGAAGTCAGCGAATTCTGTACAAATAATGAGATGAGGAATGCCTTCCGAGTATGAAGGTTAAGTGTACAGCATCGGTCAGATAATTTCCAAAAAACGTTATGCAAAGTTTATAATCTTTAACTACATAAACTTTTCGGATAACCTTTTTATAAAAAACATTATGAACAGTTCATAAATGAACATTTTTCTAAATAAAGTGTCGTAAACATATATTTATATAGATTTTTAGTTGTATTCGCACTGTATTAGGTGTTAAATTCCTTTGCTATTTTAAAGGATTTTTTTACTTTATCGTTTAATGTTACGAATGTTAGACAAACGCGATCACATTAAGCGATGCGTACTGTAGTAATGTATAGTGTATTTCATAGAGACCACCGGAGTCAGATACAGAACTTACCAACCAGAAACTGAAGATTTCTATTGTCATTACGATTATTTTATCTAAAATTGCGCACGTAGAAGAAAACGGGAGGGGAGGCGCATTTTATTGAAATTCTTTTTTTTTTCTTTTGCCCTTGACATACATTATCAGGTTTCCCGGAGAGAGGGGGACGCATGTCGAGTTTTTTTAAACTGCGTGTGAAGTTTCATTTGCTTTGTTTCTTTTATTCTCCAGTGTCAGAGTGTCTTCGGTACAGATATTTTGTTGACTAAAAAATGGAGAGGGAAACAATGCGTACTTAAGGTGATTGTCTTTAGAATTTTTAGTGCACTCATAGCACAATGGAATTATGCCCTATTCGGGACTGATATTTTATTGCTCTTAAAGATGTCCGCTTGCCGTCATTTTGAAGTTACGGTAAGAGGTCACAAAAATAGTAATGAATCATTTTTATTTTCTAAACCGTTTCAGGTAGGATATATATATATATATATTTTTGGGCGAAAATTCATATTTATCTGATGGGCTGTTTTGCTGATGTTCTGAATTTGCATTCAGAATTTTTTTTTTCCTTAGTAAATTATTTTTAATTTGATACGCTTTTCCTCCGTTTATTAGCCAGATAACGGTATATTATTGTCGTGGCTAATGAAATTTCGAGAATGTTTGCTTCAAAATATTTTGATTCACTAATTGCGAATTACAGAATCATAGTGACCTATTTTGATACCTGAGACAAATACACGCACAAATAATTTTCTTTTCTTTTAATATTTGGAATGTATCTTTTCAAGACCACGCAGTTTATTTATTGATTTTTTTTGTAATATCGGGGAAAAATATTTTGGAAAGTTTTTAATTTCATTAACATCTTTCTAGGGAAGGTTCTTAAAATTCAGTGTATATAGAGACAAAAATCACGTTATGTAGCCTTTCTTGTTTAACGGAAACCTGAATGAATATTCATTGTCCAAAACTATAACGTCCTCATCAGTGTCTGAGCGGTTGAAGACTGTTAAATACTTACTGATTGTTTGTGTCGGTTTCGAATACAAACGAACGGGCTGACTGCATGGCTGGTTTTCATGCTTTCCCTATGTATAACATAAATACGAGCCAGTTTCCCTCAGGAAGTTCTCCATTAAGGCATCCTTTCCTTTAGGCAGGTAGCCTCGTGTGCTTTGACATATTCAGATAACCAAAAAAACTGTGCAGTTTCACCTATTCATTAATTGAAATACTGGAGGTGTGTCTTGCTTTTATTTGTTTGAAACCTTGCATCTTTTTAACAGTGGTAAGTTTAACAAGAGAGTTTTTCTTTTCTTTTCTTTTTTTTTAAACATTTCAGGTACTGATTCACATGTGTAGGAAAAGTGTAGGGAGCGCTAAATATTTTGAGGGAATTTAATGGATTTGCTTTATTTGATTATGGCAAAGCATTCTAGAACTATCTGCACAAGGGGAGTGATTTCTTCGTGGAGGACTTTGTAAGAGAAACTGGCTCGTATACACGTTACATTTGGAGGAAAGTAGGAAAACGTCCATGCAATCAGCAGGATTCAAATTCTGGACCGAACTACCAGTGTTCAGCGCCTTCGCTGCAGTGCCGCTGATACGTGGAAATTTAATGGGAAGTCCTTGGAAATGTTATGTCGGAATAAGAAATAGTAATCATTTCTTATTTCATATCTTTGCTCCGTTACCTTGTGAATAATCCATAATGGTATATTTCTGTTATCTTTTGTATTCCAGGTGATGTGCTTGTTTTTGGCTATGGTGAATAAGTGCATCCTGTTCAAAGTGAACTTCGAAATGAGTATTTCCTTTAAACAGTTGTGTGGTAACTTGCTTGCTTAATCAGTTCAAAGTTTGCCTTTAATTAACAAAGCACAAAGGCAGCACGCATCTGAATAAATACTACTCATTTTTCATTTATCATTTGTATCACGGTTAGTTTCCAGCCACATTTTCTTTTAAAAGAGTTTATTCGATAGTAAATGCTTGTTGTATATCGGACATACACTGCTGAGCATTGGAATTTCCGCTTGGAACTAGGCTCACGATTTTCGTTTGTATAGGTATATGTAAGATATACTAAACTATGATAGCTGCTTTAAAAAAATAATTGGCGACGTCAAAATTAATATTCTAAATTTGGTGCTCTCTCGCTAAATTCAACCTTTCAATATGTAAGATATAACAAAATATGATAGCTCTTTAAAAAGTAATTGGCGACATCAAAATGAATATTCTAAATGTGGGTCTCTCCCCCTAAATTCATCCTTTATCTCAAATTCGAGATCGTTCGAAATAACGTAACGTTTTAATGCAAATATATCCTGCTCATTCAAATAATTGTGAACCAAAACTTTTCTCTAGCTCGAACTGAAACTATCAAACTTCCTCCCGTCTTCCTTTCAGCTCCTATGTTCTTTTTTTCCTGACTTCTGCCATGCAAACATATCTGCGCCAGGCGGGGAAGCCTGAAATGACATCGCATCTTTTCATCTGTGCATATAAGAAATTATCGTAATTGCTATGATTAAAGAGTACATTGTCTACAAGGAATTATTCTAGTGTGCCTGCAAATCTGCAAATAAAGATAATTGGCTGAATTTAGTTTGGAATCAACTATTTCTTCTAGCCTTACAACTCAGCCATCTACGCAGTATCAAAAGCTGTTAAAAGTTCCAATGTTTTCCTCTACACATTTGGAATCATTACATATACATACATATATATATATATGGCTGGAGCTTCTTTACTGTATATGCACTAAGAACTCATACGAAAATTGGGGAAGCTCTTCATTATAAATGTCTTATCGTAAAGGTACAAGCGCCTTTAATCGGTCAGTGCTGGCCAAGACGGTAGCGTTCGCGCACTTAAGGAGATCAGTTTTGAAAAAAATAAAACTTCCATAAGGACCTGAACACTTTTAATGCCAGACTTAAGACTCGACTTAAAGATGCCTGCATCCTTTAAAGATTGCTTTCTCAAGTTCAAAACTGATCTTCATATGGGTGCGAGCAATTTTTATGTTGGTGCGCCCTTGTGAACATTTGTCTAGGGGTGGAAAAAATATTTAAAAAATAACCATTATTCTCTAGCGCGCAAGGCTGTGTATCGGAAATTCTAAATGTATGCTCATTTTAAAATTATTTTTCTACATTGCTGTTGAACTGAGTTTTATGGTTTAAGTGCGAAGAACATGATATTTAATAAAGTTAACCCACAAAACGTTAAAAAAAGCTCCTTTAGGCGTAATGTAAAATCTGAAAGCTTTCAGATTTTTTTAATGTATAGTTTACCCCTTATACTAATTTTGATTTCATCATTTCTACATTGTTAGCCCAAAGGAGCGTTAGCTCAGAAGGGCTATTAATTTCATTTTGGCATTTTGCGTCGATTCATTGTAAATGTCCGTATCACTTTTCAGAATGTCGCCTCCAAATATTATTGCCTTGTGGGGGTTACTAACCATAAGATACATTGTTCTCTGAGGCCATCTACGCTGTTTATATCACTTTTACATAAGTCATCTACATTGTTTGTTTGTATCAGCTCTACATAACTCATGTGATCTCTGAGGTCATCGGAATATATTTTCTTACAGTTGCTAAAGTTTTTTTCTTTTTCTGTTTTTTTGCAGCTGTATAGAAATTCGCATATCATTAAGGATCTTTAATGCAATAAATCTGCGATTAGTCGAATTTTCGATAAATCCATTCTCGCTCCTATCAATTTTGTTTCTATTATATTTGTAATCTAATTCGATGCGAAGAATAATGTTAGGAGGGGTGACGGACGGTATTATGTCAGACAACTTAAGGTAACAGTATATTCCGTTAATTCTATAGTCATTGTTTATCTGTTTGCTATGCCTTGTTTGTAAAAGCAATTTTGAGATTCGCATATAGCAGCATCGCATTTGCTTATGTATATACGGACAGCATGCATTTGCTGAATCATGGTCTAAGATGAATTAACTTTTGTTATGAAATATGACTTACGAAAATTATTGAAAATGTAGCTTTATTTACAGTCTTGTTTCAGTAAACTGATTGTCATTAAAGGAAGGCTGTATTTTTGCTTCTGAGTGAAATTACCAACATTTTCTGTGGGAGAAAAACAAATAAAATCTATCCTATGTATCTTTGTTTTCTTAAAATCACTGTAGCTCTTTTACCTTTTAAGTGAAATTGCTGATCATTGTTAGTTCGACCCGGGTTCAAATTCTGGCAATGACCTGGCTGCATGAGCGTTTTCATGGCTTTCTCTATGTGCAACGTAGGTAGAGCCAGTTTCCCTAAGAAAGTCCTCCACAAAGGCACCCCTCCTCTTAGACGATCTTCGCGAGCTTTGGCGTAATCAACAAATCAGTTTTTTGCTCTTTAGGTTTTCAACTAATTAGTAAAGTAAGAAGCTTCCGCTTATCCTAGAATGCCTGAATTGTTTTACATGAAAAACTATTGGATTTCAGTACGATAGATAATCCTCACGAAACTTCCAGAAATGATGAAGGATATGAACAAAACAACTGGCGCACAGTGCGGCATTTCACAATCGCCCGCCACCTAAGACGGCCGCAGTATGTATCTTCAGTGATAGATTACGAGCATAATTAGAATTTGAGTTTACAGTATTTTACTGTTATGAGACTTATTCCTGGCAAGCGGTATGCGTGTTGTAAGGCAGCGACTGTTGTTTCAGTAGTTTAATGCAGAGCATTGCATGTTCGCTAACAAGTAGTTACACTATGTTGTACGATTAGCAATTTCTCATGTCACAGTACAGATATTGATAGCTAATATGTTTTTAAATTCCCGACAGATGATACGGATCCAACCTACGTTGACAAGCGTTTTGTAGGAATGCCAATTTTTGGTGAATACTAGGTACTTAAATTCAGTACTTGAAAGCAATGTGTAAAAGCTATATACAGTTGACTCCAGATTAACCAAGTAATAATAGAGACCGTCCGCTGTTAAATCAAAATCGCGGTTCATCTGAAGGCAGTTAGAAAAACGTAGGAAAGATAAGCAACTTATATTATATAATTAACAGAAAAATATAATTAATAATTTGCCATTATTTTCAAGATGTAGCAGGAGGTAAGTTCACTTGGTTACATAAATTAATATTCAATTCTCTCGACCGCGTATTTTTCCCTTTTCTCTTTCTTTGTCACTTCATTATACGCACGCTGTTTTTGTTTACGTTGCGCTTGTATTTCGATGAACGTCAATGAGAAACGGAAAATAATGGTTCTGTGCTCGATTTATTAATAAGATTGAGAGGTTTACTTTTAACTGGTATTTAAATCATGCTTGTGTATTCCGTTTCACGAGCAATTAAATTATGTAACATGGATAAAAATAATTTTTCAGATGTCTGCTAAGTAAAGATGCCAACTGCTATCAGTCCACGCATTTTTTTTTTTTTTTTTCCCCGCATTTTTTTTTTTTTTTTTTGTGTGTGTGTGTGTTTTCGGTAGACATTTCTGTGTTACGCGGATGGCTACATGGATGGCTTGTGATAATAATTTTCCCACTGATACAAACTTCTTTTAAGATAGGGTTTGGGTAATCTACAGTGGCTAAGACCACTGAATACTGGGAGTTTGACCTAGTTTCAATTCTAGGCTAACGCACTGGCTGCTTGGTTGGTGATTTTTTTCATGTTTGTAACGTGAACAAGCCAGTTTTCCTTAGAAAGTTCTCCAAAAATGAATTTAAAGCAAAGTGACAGATGGAAGAATAGCCAATCAACTTGATTTGCGAGGTTGTGTTTTCATTTGATGTTGTGATAACGACAACCTCCCCTCAACAAAAAGAGGGGGAAGATTATCCGCTTTATTGCATTTTTAGACACAGACTATCTGCTTCCTCATTCTTGAAAAAGCCTCAATCATGAAAAGAGCGTGCTCATTTTCAGGGGGGGGGTCTGCTGTGCCCCCTCTTCATAACGAAGGATCGCTTTCCTGCCTACCACAACGTTTTCGATTTTTATCTGCGCCAGACAACAGAATCTCCCCAATTATACATGTTATAAAAGAAAACTTGCGGTGTATTTTGTGATCTGCTCTAAATCGCGTTGCTGTTGTAATTAGATCCTGTGTACGGATCTAACGAGACACTGTATGTGTAGTTAGGTAAATTCTAAACTTGCGTAAGTTTATTGATCTCGGACTAGTCTAGCAGACAGGCGTCTCATTTTTTTTTTAAAGGGCAAAATGCGATGTGCTTTAAATAGCATGTTGGCTTTCTCTTTTCTCATCGTTCATTATTATTATTTAATAAACCAAGAGCTTTTATAATATTTCAATTGCATAATTACACGAAAATTGTTATACTAAAATTTGATAATTTCTAATATAAAATATTTTTTAAATGTAATTTTAATGTATACTAATTTTGTATGTATGTAAAATATAAATTCTTTCATAAATCATTTTATGCCTAGTTTTGATAAATTAATATGCAAACCAATTTTGATAAACTAATACATGTAATTATATATATGTTGTTTATGGGCATCGCTATTGAATTACTATCATCAATACTTAGTTTTATCTTCATTTTTTTTTTAAACGCTCATTTGTTCGGTTACTTCTGCGTTTCTGTCATTGTATACTGTTAGTAAGTCGAGCGGGTACAGATCCTGGCGAACGAACTAATCTGCAAGGTGTTCTCTTTGCCCCTCCATGTGTAATGCAGATACGAAGGAGCTGCTTTTTTTATACAGACGTTCACGAAAGCATTCCTTAGATCAGAGATCGGCAAACTATGGCCCGCGGACTAAATCCGGCCGGCAGGATGATAATGATTTTTACATGAAAAATAAATCGCATTACGCGCTATTATGGAATGGCTGATGTTGAATTGAAAAGTTGGAAATGATGACCGCGAGTGGCGCTACTGTCGTGTCATCTCATTTGTCGTTTTTAAAAGCCCCTTCCCCCAACTGGTGCATTGTGCACCGAGTGAATGTGTTGACAGTCTTGCTATAGCGTGATATCGTCTTTCAAGGTATTCTGCGATATTTTGTTCTTTTTATTTCATTTTATTCATTACCTGCCGTGTGACTCAAAATCAAATAAGAAGAGAAAAGACGTTTAATGTCGTGCCGTGAAAGCAGAATTGAGTGCCAATTATTTTGTCATAGAATTAATAAAAAAGTTTTATGTTTAATATGCAATGCCATAATAGCTGTGCGAAACGAATACAGTATACTGTGACGTCATTACCAAACTAAGCACGCGATACTGTATTCAAACCTCATAGAAAATGAACAATCTTTTAAAATTTGAAAGTTTGAAACAGAATGTGTCATCGCAGCGCACTTTCTTCGTAAAAATAAAGGAGTTATAATGGAACAGTAACTATCAGTCATATCAGTCATTTAAAAAACAAGGCAACAAATTTCAAATGGTTTTCGTTGGCTGTGTATGAGTCGACAGATATTACTGATACTGTCCCCGATTGCTGGTGTTTATTCAAGGGGTCAGTGTTGAATATAAGGTGATTGAAGAAATAGCTTCTGTAATAGTGTAAATGGAGCAACTACAGGTGAAGATATCTTCAAAGAACTCGAGAAAAGGCTAACACAATACAATTTTCAATGCAGTCAGTTAAAGTATGTCACAATTGATGATGGGAAAATGTGTGGAACGGAGAAAGGATTAGTTGGACAAATTTTTAAGGCTTGTGAAGATGCTAAATGTTTAAAACCCTCTGGTAATTCATTGTATTATGCGTGGATTTGTATTATTCGTGAATTCGGGTTCGTGGAGTTTGAGTTTATTGATGATAATAGTTGAAGAATCAAAACATAATTTATTCGCCAGTAAGAACTGTTACACAGGACAGTTGCAAAGCCACGTTTATATTCGTCGAAAAACTACGATAAACACACATACACACAACCTTCAGACTGTAACGATGAAGCAACATAGCCATCATACTAGTGAAGCACTTCACCACAAAGCACTAAAATACAACTCCCGACTCGATCGATCGCTCCAAAGCTAGTTTTTGAACTCAAGCCACTACTACTCCACGCTCCCTGCAGGCAGGGTATATATAGCTTTAACCTATCTTCGAGAATATTGCCGAGGAAAACCATTAAGAATGTGTTCTAGAATATTCTCGTTCGGTCTATGGCATAGCATCTAATTTATCACCAAATTTCGCCAAATGGGCGATTTCGCGTCAAATCTGGCAACTCTGCTTTTCCCTGCCACTTTCTGGCAACCCTAACCCCGCTTTGCGGGAAAGCTATCTTACCGCAGCTGGCATTTCGCAACATTATTATTCACCAACAAACTCTTTGTGGGAAACACTTCAGTCTCTCATGTGTTATTGAACCAGTTGTATCTGTAGTTCTATCTTCGTTCGCTCTTGTGGACTTACCCATCGCCAGTTTCGTGAATTTTTATTAGAGATTGAAGCTGAATATCATGACTTGCTGTTCATATAGCTGTTCGATTGCTCAGCAATGGAAAAATTTTATTGAGATTATTCAAACTGAGAGAAGTCGTAGCTTTTTTTTTATTTTAAAATGAGAAAAACTGCTTACCATCTTTGTTATTGAACAACAAATGGCTATGGAGCATTTGCCACTGAGTCGTGGGATATCTCAACGAATTCAGTTAAAAATTACATAGGAAAACAGTGCACTCATATGTGAAAGTATAATGTCCTTAAAAGACATATTGCCGAAAATTTGCATTGTTTGAAACGCAAATAACACTAAACCAATTTGACAATTTTCTATGTTGTAAAAGATCTCGAATGTTAACGAAACCCCCATTCCCAAAGAGATTTGCGCAGGATACGTTTTCTGAACTTAACTACAGTTGTAACGCATTTTGAGGATCTGGATACAAGTGCAAAAGATATTCCCATGTTTCAAATTCATAGATAAAGATATTCTCATATTCATTTCGCTGTGTAATTTAGGACCTTCAACTGGAAGTGACTGATTTGCCAAATGATGATGTATTAAAATTATGTCTAAAGAAAAGAATCTAATTTAGTTTTATAAATATCCTTCAAAGATAAATACGCTCAGTTAAATCATACGCACTGAAATTGATATCCGTATTAGGGAGTATATACCAATACGGAAAGATGTTTTCGAAAATGAAATAGGTAAAATCGCAGTTCAGAGACCACTTTCAAATAACTCTAACGGTAGGAAGTATTAATCTCGAACTCCAGTATGATGAAATATTATCTCAGGAAAAACAATTACATTCTTCGCATCTTTTATTTTAATCTTTTTAATAATAATGTTTTTTTAATATGTAAATGTAAATATTTCATTGGATTGTTAAGTGTTAATGAAATGTGCATAAATATTATCTAAAAGTATTCCTTCATAATAAAACGAATGAACTTCTTCATGTTTGCTAATTGGCTGAGTCTAAAAGTTTTATAATCTGACCCTTTCTAAAGGAAGTTTGCCGTCCTATGCCTTGGACAAATAGGCTTGTCATATTCAAATAAATAAATATATTTGAATCCCGATATTAGCTAAATTCAAATGTAGCTTGAAAAATTTGATTAACGTATGCATTTTCCCTTATTTTGTTATGGTTTGTAAAATATTCGAAATAGATATAGTTATCTACGGTAGCAGCTTTCGCGCCAAAATATAAGTATTGTAATATATAATCGTCCTCAACAGCTGCTATTTAATATCGTTTTTCTTTTCCAGCTCTGGGATAATTTAAAAGATAATTTAAATACGCTGTTAGAAATACAGTGATTCTCTTTTTAAAACCACTTTTGGGCGAAGCATTTAAAAGAAAAGAAGTCAAGTTTGTAATAAAAAATCCAGGATTAAGTTTATCAGTAAAGGAAAGTGTATCTTGTTTTTTAAGTGAGTCAGTCATGTTCAGATTGAGGAAAATCTGTTCAGGAAAATGAGAGTAATTCCAAATAAATAAATGACTTCGTAAAAAGGAAAGTATGGGTTTAAAAGTGATCGGAAATAATTGATTAGCTTGAAACCGATTTATTGTCAGTCTACATCAACTGTCACACAGTAAGTTTTTGAATGTATTGTTACATTTTTCTCTTCCTCTTTTTTGTGCGTACGTTAAAGGGTTCGTGGATTTGGAGTGAATAACGACGACACTCGATGAAGTATCGAAACGCACTTTATTTTACTAGTATTTTTCAAGACAGCTCCAAAATCACGCTTACAGTCGTCGAAGAACTACTATAAACACTCTGAGACAATCAGCGACACGGCCATCAGGCTATAACGGTGAAGACGGCTTCACAGCAAAGCACCAGAGTACATTTCCGACTCTGCTCGGTCGTTCTCGGAACTCCACGTACTTTCGAGACTCTCCCCGCTGCAACTCGCGATGCACTCGACGATACACTAGAGTACAGCTCTCGACTCGGTTCAGTCGTTCCAGGAACTCAACACATTCTGAGATGAAACTCGACGGTGCACTGCCTCGCGATACTATAAGAGACTCTCTCGATGCTCTCGACGACCAGCTGGGCTACAACTGTCTCGTAACTGACTCGCATTGACCGAACTCCCTCCCTCTCCGCGTACCAGCAGGGTTTATTATAGCCTTTGGCTTGTGTTCGAGAACGTTCTGGGCTAAACCAGGAAGAATTCGTTCTAGAAGGTTCTCCATGCGTCTATAGCATATCGCCAGTTTTGTCTCCAAATGGGCGATTTCTCGCCAAATGTGGCAACCCCAAACCTACTTTGCGGGGAAGCTATCTTACCGTGCCTGGACATTTCGTTTAACAGTATATACCATATTAGCCTTTAATGAAATTCCTATACTGGAATCATAAGTAAATTCCAATCATCGGGTAAGTCTAATTCCAGTTACAATGTTTATTATCTTGATATATCGTAGATGGGAAATAATGACACTATAAGTAAAACTGACTAATTATCATATTCTTTATTTTAACAGAAGCGCTTTGGGCTTTTTAACACTATTTCCCTCCTCAGCTGTATCTAGTTGCAGCATCTCTTCTGTTTGTGGAACTTCATTAAGGAAGCGATAGTGTTGAATTGCGAAAAGCGCTTATAAGGTATTTCTCCCCCCTTCTTTGTATGCCTTCGTGGCGTAGTGGTTAGCACGCTCGGCGCGTATTCAAGAGATCTGTGGTTCGACTGTCGGCGAGGGCATTGCTCATTTCTTCAATTTCCTTGTTTCGAAAAATTCTTGAATGATACTACAGTGGTGCCCGACTGCGAAGGTGGTGAATGATGATTCTTCACCACCAGGATTTGGCGATTGGGTCCCCTAATTCCCATTCGCCCTTTAAAAGGGGGAGTATATAAGGTATTTCTTCCGCCTTCTTTGCATGCCTGCGTGATGTAGTGGTCAGCACGCTCGGTGCGTATTCGAGAGATCCGTGGTTCGAGTCTCGGCGAGAGCGTTTCCCATTTTTCATGCCTTCTGCTTCCAAAAAAATACCTAATGTCTGTACGCGCTTCTACTAAAATATGCATCAGTCTCTCTTCTCTATGATACTTGTCTTTCATTTAGTTGCAGATGAAGAAAGCGATGACGTTGAATCGTTGAAAGCACTTCTTTCAACAAAATTTGCTCGAGTCTTTCCTTCTGCGTTGTCTTCCATTTTACAAATGTAGATGGGGATAATATGAAAACGTTAATAGCATTTCTGCTAAAATAAAATCCACGCCAATTATCGTGTATTTTCTTAAGATTTAGTGAAGTCTAGAGCAGAGAGACTTGAGAGCTTCTGGTTTGGGATTATCAAGTTTGAGCTTAGAAACTTCAGTCGTTGAGCCTCTTCAGAAATTTTGGATCTTTATGCTCGTTATCGTTACGTTATACACTCACGTTTGTGAAAATTGCAACACCAAGAAGGAATCGTCATAATTGAATGCAATTTAATACACAGTTGAGTGGTAGTGGTACAAATAAATGATTAAATGTTCAAAGCAAACAAACAAGAACAAGAGATCAGAATCAGTATTTTGTGTGGCCACCACGCGCCGCAATAAGTGCTGCTACACGACGTGGCATGGAGTCAAACAAAGTTTGAATGTCTGACTGAGGAAGAGCATTCCATATCGTTTGTACGCGTACCCAAAGTTCGTCTGCAGACGCAACAGGACGAGGATCACGAGCAAGACGCCGACCAATGACATCCCACACATGTTCAATTGGCGACATATCCGGGGAACACGCAGGCCAAGGAAGAAGCTGTACCTGCTGCGCTGCAAAGAAGGATTTAACAATCCGAGCAGTATGAGGGCGGGCATTGTCCTGTTGAAATACAGCGCCTGGCAAGCTTTGAAGGAAGGGAACAGCTTCGGGCTGTAGAACTTCACGGATATACCGGTTGCTGTTCAGATTGCCCACAATTCGTAGCAATTGAGATCGTCTATGATATGCTATGGCGCCCCAGACCATAACTCCGGGTGTTCGTCCACTGTGGCGTTCGATAATGCACTCCGGAAGGTGGCGTTCACCGGCATAGCGTCTGACACGAATGCGGCCATCATGGTACCACAAATTAAAGCGGGATTCGTCAGAAAACACGACATGCTGCCAATCAGCACGCCAGTCTCTATGCTGATTGGCCCATTGTAGCCGCAGGCGGCGATGGTCGTGCGTTAGGGGGATCCTGTATAAAGGAGTCCGTGCGCGCAGTCCACACTGCAGCAGACGTCTACGAATTGATGAAGCACACAATGAAACACCTGTAGCTATTGACCACAGTGCTGCCAATTGTCTAGAGGAAGCTGTACGGTCCGTCCGCGCCATGCGGACCAGGTGTCTATCATCGCGAGCTGACGTCACATTTCGGGGTCCACTCCCGGATTTCCGAGTTGTCCGACACTCGTCCGTCCACTGCTTCCAAACGCGCATCACTGTGCTGCTGTTACGCTGCACACGAGAGGCTACTGCACGATACGACAATCCAGCTTCACGAAGGCCGATGATTCTCCCTCGTTCAAACTCTGTAAGTTGTTCAAATCTCGCTCTCTTTCGTCGACGAGGCATAAGTACAGATTGAGTTAACGTTTACCACTAGCAGATAACCACCGATAACCATACACGCCTCGCTACAGCCGTCTATTTATTCGGATCCATCAGCCGTTCAGAGGGCGCTGCTCAGCATACGCATGCGCTACGGATTTGCAATTCTAATCATTTGCATATCATGCGCTACTTTGCATTTCCTGAAAATTTCAGCTCACTCGCGTAAGTCCTTCATGGTGTTGCAATTTTCACAAACGTGAGTGTATTACCATGCATGTATCATTCAGTCACCAGTTCTTTTCAATATTTATTTTTAAATATAGGATTTTATATTCTATATCTTTAATTTTTGAGCAACTAGTTACTGAACCGATACGTCTATCATAACTACTTAACTTCAAACTGTTTCCGGTGTTAAACTGAAATCTCCCCGTATCAAGGTCAAAGTGTTGTTACTTTTTAGATTTTTATGTTTTCAAAATATGTTTTTTAATCTTTTCCAACCTCGATGATTAATTCCAATGGATTCGTTACTCCTGATTAAAGTGGATAGAAAATTCGTCGTCGTGTGAACACACTTTTAATTGACAATATTACTTCGATTTGTATTTATTTAATCTCGAAATTCAAGGATTAAAAAGAAAGTGTGGGAATTTCAAGGACAAAACTGGGCGAATCATTTGCGTCATACCTATCCGTGTAGCATTATAATTATTTATGCAAATGTAATCAATCTATAATTTACCTAGACGAATATTGACCTACTGGGAATCTGATATCCGATTGATTGAAATTTGACGTGTGTAACCTCGCTCCGCTGCAACGACAGTTTTCTTTTATGGTTTTAATATTTAATTTTTCTGAATAATGATTGCTTTAATTGTATTCTAATAGATTAAAAATTACATTCTGTAAACATTTTAATTTGCAATATATATATTGTTTTTCAATGGATTTACTTGTATTTTCCATCTGTGAGATTATCTCGCATATCTCCCGTCTTTTATCTTTAGAATTGATTTAGTTTATTGGATTTATTCATCGTTTAGGCTTCCTTCATCATCTCATTTCTTTATTTCTTGTTATTTTAAATATGCGCATTTTTCTTTTATCTTCTTCCGAGCCATGGCTTGTTGATTTTTTTCTGTATCGAACTTCCTGTTTTGCTTTCTCGCGACTGGAGCCGAAGAAAGTCCTTGTCCTCATTACCAGCAGTCTTTTCCGCGCTTCAGGAATTGTGTTTGATCCTCCGCGCTTCGAATATAATTTTAATAGGAATTTAAAAAATCTCTTCGTCTGGAGTTTCATTGAGATTTGAGTTACAGTCCCGCCAAGCTGTGCGTTTTCATTATCATTCTTGTTTTCTTAATAGTTTTGATTTTCCAAATTTTGTATTAGATAAGTGAGGTTGTGACAGAGTATTTAATTATGACATGTTATTACTTATTGTATTTAATTATGACACAGGGCACGAGGTCTAGGGAAAGGGTGTTTTAGTGGAGGATTTTAAGGAAAGCTGGGTCATATTCACGTTACGAATAGGAAAACCACGGAAATCAAACGTGCAGTTTGCCCGTACACTTAATTTTGAATCTAAGTCGAAATATCAGTATTCAACAGTCTTAACCGCTCAACCACTTGTGAGACCTTTTCATACTCGAATCAAAGATGGTTTAAAATCAGTTAATCTATCTGTCATAATCTAAAATTTGTACAAAGGTACATTGCGCGGAGGAAAAAAAAAAAAAGAGGCCAGTTCTATATGTCCCGATTGACGAAATTCAAATTGCGTTTTCCATGTCTCGAAGGCTCGACTTAGGATATGTATTAGATTTATATACAGCATGGGTTCCAATATAGGTATTTTGACACAAAATCGGACTTTTTCTGAAATGACATGCCAGTTTTTTTCCATATTTCGATTGTGCGACTCAAATTATGCCAAACTGCCGAGTTTTGTAAAAATCGCACGAGTAGTTTTTAAAATATTAGTTCTCAAATTTTAGTGATAAGTTGAGAGTGAAATATGAGTTATAAAATGAATGAGATGTAATGCGGTTAAGTGAGGCTAGCGCCAGAGTGTCGCTGTGGTAAACAAATATACTCAATTTTAAAGAGTGCATTTATTCTAATGTGGTTTATGCGCTACGACGAAGTAGAGTTAATTCAATGCAATAAGTTTAAATGAAATGCAAGAGAAATGCTTATAATTTAATGTTTCATGCAAGGAAGTCATGTGGTGTACACATCAGATTTTTATTTTTAGAGGACAATCAAAATCTAACTATCGGTAGAACCAAGCCTTTAAAAGCCCGTTTGTTTACAATCCCTCATGGTGTTCCGATTTTCGTAAAGTTTGTAATTTTGAATGAAAATTACTAGAAAGTAGCTTGATCACAAATTGCAAATACGTATCAGGAGTCTGGTTCTTTTCTTAGATTTATTAATTTTCAATTATGAGGGGGGGGACTGTTCAAATATAAAATGAACTCCAAAACTGAGCGATTATTTTTGTTGCAAAAATTCGTAACTGAGAATATTTATCTTTTGATGAGTACTAATAGAAGTAATTCGGATCTTCAAATCTTGTATAAGATGTGTATCACAGTGTCAGTTAACTCTATAAACTAAATATATGTATACTAATGTATGTGTATTTCAAGTATTTCCTTATAATATTTTGCCTCGCTGTTTCCTTTGCTTTTCGTGTATTAGTATTTGAAGTATAAAAAGTGAAACTCTAGAATGTTTTCCATTGTAAAGAGGAATACGCTATAGGTGTTGAGTCTTTTATAAAGTTAAGTCAGGCATTAGCTTGTCATCGGTTTTTGGTGTTGAAAAGTATAAGGGTAAAATATCGTGTCTGTATGTGTGTTAAAGAAAATATTGTTGTTTATAGCCAGGAGAGGGAAATTTATTGGAAAACGTGATTGTTAATCCCTATATAATTGGGAAAATGTAGAACGTGATAAATGATTGCTTGAATATTGATAGATTCGGGAGAGGAGATATTAAGTGTCTAAATGTTTACAAATAAAACTTATGACGAGGCCGATACCATGGCAGGTTGATACTTTCCCGTACATCGCTTCAGTGCTCGAAGATAAGAGTATCAGTTGACCTCCCCTTGCGCGCCCCAGAGCCAGTCAGTTATCACAGCAAGGCGACTTTTAAAAAAGAGGTTTAACGCTTCTTCGTAATGTAAACTGAAATCCAAACCACCTAAAAATACTCTTTTTATCTTGCAGCGACTTAGGAAAGATTGCTGAGCCAAAGAGTATGTATTGACGTTCTTTGGCTGAGCCAACCGCATGTCTAGTCAGGTATGCGTGGACGCATTGTATGTTCAATGTAGTCAGTTTAAGTATAAAAAAAAAAAAAAAAAAAAAAAAAAAAAAAAAAAAAAAGAGAGAGAGAATTTCGTTTTTCCTTTCGCACATCAAATTTTCTATTTATTCCTTTTTGTTTAGTAACTAAATTCTCCGTCTTACAAACTTTGCAGTAAGTCTAGTTAATCGCTAAGACTAGCGTTTTAAAAATTTTTTGCGGTTGTAGAATCTTTGGAGTATGTTAATTGACCAGTTACATGTGCATAAACTTGTCCGTCACTTTTTATCGCGGAATTCTTAGTGATTCCCTCCCAGCGTATTCACCACATTTTATTGCCGCGAACCCTTTGCAAATTTTCCTAACCTATTCATCACTTTGTTGCAAAACTCATAGATTTTTTGCGGAGTGTTTTTCATTTTCTGCTGCAGAGTTTGTAGCGACACCTCGTAGACTATTCTTCTCCTTTTATCGCGGAACTCCTAGCAATTTTTCTGTCCCACCAATGGCCGAGTTAACACTGAATATCGAAAGTTCGATTCTGGTTCTATCTGAGGAGAACGGGCTGGTTATACAGTTGATTTTTCCTTTGTGTAACGTGCATACGAGCCTTTACGAAGACCTCCATGAAGCATCCCCCCCTCTTACATTGTTTTCGTGGGCTTTTCACATAACCTAACCTAGCTATTTCCCACATGCAATTCATAATTTTTTTGAATTCTAAGATCCCGGGGAACTCTGCTTGAGAAACGCTTTGTAATGCGTTCTGGATGATAAGCAGTATTTCTCAAATTTGAAACACTGATGAAAACAATAATCGAGGCTTCACAGTTATTTTATATTAGTTATTTATTGAAATCAACGAGAAAATGTTGCATCAAATTTTTTTACCTCTATTTTTAATTTTAATTTTTTTTTGTTTTTATTATTATTAGCCCAAATGCTCTTAGCCAAGAAGGCTATTAGTCTCAAAACGGATTTTGCGTTGAATCACTATAAAAGTCTGAATCACTTTTCAAATTGTTGCCACCAAATACTATCGCTCTGTATTATATTTAAAGAAATTAAATAATAAAAAATATGCATGAACGTATGTATGTTTCTCGCACTGTGCAAAAACAGCGGTACCTAGGGCCATCAAATTTTGAATAACGTAGTCCTCCACCCGAATATGAGCACCTGGAAGCTCGAATTTTGTATTTCGAATTTATTTTGTCTAGTGCATATTTTGTAAAACTTTAACGAATTTTTTATTAAAAAAACTTGATTTCAAAGCAAGCAGTGGCAA
>KK120899.1:1027618-1053562 GCA_000611955.2 Stegodyphus mimosarum | reverse complement strand
AAAGGGGGGGGGGGAGGAAAGAAAAAGAAAACTTTCGGATTAAAAAGGTAATTTTTTTGTGTGAGTGAATCATGAGAGGGAGAATTATAAATTTGTTTGCGCCATTATAATGAAATTTGAAAACAGCAGCTTGCGTATCATATTTTGGTGTTCAGAGTATTCTTATTTTTAGTGTTAACAGCACGAAAGACCAGTTACTTACGGCAGTTTCCCTTAATCTAAAAAATTCAAATGACCTTTCAAAATAGCAGTGCTGTAACACAGAGACTGAAATCAATGCAAATTGAGTTGGGATTCCTGGCACGTGTTTTCCAATAGCATTTCAAAAGTGCGGAATGGGAATCGAAGGAAGAAAAGCAGTATTTGGAACAACATTTCATTCGTAATCTTTTTTTCCTTTTAAATGATTTCTTATTCAATTCTCTGTAATTTCCTTGTTTACCACACTCTCCACTTGCTTAGTGTTTCACTTTGAACTGGTTGAAAGCAAATTTGAAAATCGTCTGGTTGAAAGTAATCAGCTGGTTGGAAAGGTTGTTGGAAGTTATGAATAATGTAATAAATTTATCGAAGCGAAGATTTCTGCTGTTGTTTTTGCAAAATTTTGAGGGATTTTTTTTAGGTTTCACGAATGCCAGATTTTTTTCGTGTATAGCAAAAATTTGCGCGAATTCCGTATTCTTCTTTTTAATATTTTTCGTTAATTTTCATAGTGAAGTAATTTTACATTATTATTCTATAAGAATTTAGTTAAAATATATCCTACTTCAAAATTATCAATATTTTCAACTTCAAAGTGCTTGTGCTATATACTTCTCGGAAAATGAGAAGAAATATTTTTGAAAGTCGTAATATCGGCAAAACTGGATAAATTATCTATATGTATGTTTGTGTATGACAACATGTTGTGTTCTGTTGGTGTCGGCAAGACGCTTCGATACGGAATTAACCTTTTGTTAAAGAGTTGTTTTAGAAAAGAAAATTTATGTGTATAGAATATAGTGTATTAAAACGCCATGTACTTAGAATGCGACTGGCTTACAGAGGTAACTTTCGGTTTAAATTATGTATATCAGTGCAAGTTCCCGAGCGCGAAATTGTTAGCAATTATTGATTTTTGGCAAACTCCGCTGTTTATTGCAGGTATGCCTCGTGAATTTTACTTTGTTTCCCCCTATAAAGTTATTACTATGCTTTCGACTCATCAAGTACTGAAAAAAAAAAGTATGTTGTTTGATTGTGAAATATTTAATTATTTGTGTTTTTGAAATTCCGGTATTTGATTAAATTTAGAATAAAGGTTTCCAATTTTAAAATAATTTTTAATAGTCGAGAATAATTCTCTTTCAAAGCAGACGATTTTCTTTGAAAGAAAATGGATAAAAAAACAAATCTGGCAAGTTTCCAAATGAAATTTCACCCCAAGGGCATTTACTTGTTACATCTGACCTTCCGTTGTTTCACGGATCTTTTAGAAATTCAGTATTTTATTTTCATTATTCGCTCATATTTCTGCTATAGAGGTGTTATAGTATATTAAACTCTCAAGGCCGCGCTCCTGAAGCGCCAGGGGGTTCTTGTGTTGTTCAATTACGGATTGCAGACGATACCCGAATAGTCCTTGTAAGCCGACCGGTATCCGGACCCGCTCTCACCTGTCCTAGAGGTGAATTTCATACTTTTTTATAAGTATTATTTGTTTACTCAAATAAGTGTATCTAGTATCCTAAATAAAGGGAAACTATCTTGCTCTAGTCGAGTATGTGATATACGACTTTAGCATTGTTGCATGGGTACGGATTCGTAATAGATTGACTGCACACAGAACCTAGCTTGATAAAATTAATTTTTACCGTGTTAACAGATACTGGAACTTTCCACAAAAATGGTCGTACCACTCTTCACAGTATCACCGAGTACAATCGGTAGTCACACCTCAAACTACTACGAACGTTAAACTCAACGCAATGCAAAGCGCATCTAATGAGCGAACCTACTCGGAGATAACCTCAGTACTCCTAATTTACGCTGAACTGACAACTGAGAAACTGGTGCTCTCTCTGGTCTTATATAGTTTTCACTCGGCCGCTGCGGTGTTTCTAGTATTTTGTTTCTCGAAATTATTGTAAGGCATGTGAGGGCTGGATACGGTTGCAGTTACATATAAAATCAATTACAGTTATTCAGTTGCAATACCTACTACGGTGATAAGAGATCGGACCAAAATGTCTCTAAAATGGTCACCAAGTTTGGCGATATCTCGTCAAATTAGCGAGATAGCTATTTACTCAGTGTTAAACAGACTTGCCCCTGTATTCTTATTTTTCCGGTAGGGCATCGTTTCTCTGAGCTTTTCATGCTGCATTAAATAGAAAAGTTCCACAATTTTCCATATAATTTGACTAAAATTATTTATCTAACTGACAGTGTAATAATAAAGTAAACAGTGTGGGAAAACCTGATAATGTTTATAAAAAATAGCATATACTTTCGACATATTATTAACCCTAGAATCCATACCGGAGTTGTGCGCAACCCAACGCCTTCTATTTTTGGGGCCTTTATTTTATAATCCGAAGGTTAGGTTATTTGCATATAGAAAAGCACATGAAGGCTATCTGCGTGAGGGAAGGGAAGCTTTCGTGGAGGACTTTCTAACGGAAATAGTCTCGTATTCACATTACGCATGGCGAAAACCAACCAGCCCTTTCGCCTGAGATCGAATCCATTTCGAACTAAAAGTATTCAGCGGTTTTAACCACTCACCCATTCATGAGGCATTATATGGAAGTTGATTTTCTTTTTTATCTGAAAATTGGCAAAACAATTTTCATATTATGCGAATAGTTTTTTAAATATACATTTGGAGTCTGGTGCCAGCTTATAATACACTGTGCCCACAAAAATCCATACCCGGCTTTTACATTCGCAACCGTTGGTCTTAGTCATATGTTTATTGTTACAAAAATATCTTAAATGACGCCAAGATTCATGTTCTTCGTGCTTTAATATTTGCATATATTTTAAATTAAATGTTAAAAATTTAATGTTTAATTGTTTTCTTGACTTTCGTTTTATCTACTCATTTCTTTTTGAAATTCGAATTTCACATTGCATGATCAATGTGAGCAATTAAAGGAGTCAAATAATAATAAAGTGAAAGCTTTCATATTTTATATTATGCCCAAAATGTCGTTTTTTGACGATTTATGTGTTACTTTTATTTATTAAATATCGTGTTCTTCGCCCTTAAGCCACCTAAAATTCAATTCAACAGCAGTATCACAAAATATTTAAGCATATCATATCTTTAGAATTTCCGATAGACAGTCTCGCGCCGTGGGGATTAAAACTCGCGCCATTGTTGAATTTGAAATCGTTGAGTTTGTAAATCAAAAATTCGTAATGTTTTACAGAATATGAAATATGTAATAAAACAAATTCGAAATTCAAGATTCGGGCTTCCAGGTGCCCATGATCGGGGGGAGGATTACGTAATTGAAAATTTGATGGCTCTAGGTATCGTTGTTTTTCAATAATGTGACAAATATACATATATATTTATCCAGTTCTTCATTATTTAATTTCTTTAAATATGATACAGTGCGATAATATTTGGTGGCAACATTTTGAAAAGTCATTCAGATTTTTAGTGATGTAAGGGAAAATGCCGTTTCGAGACTAATAGTCCTTCTGGTCTAACGCTTCTTTGGGCTGATTAGAATTTTTCTTGACATTGATTAACGAATTTTTAATCGTTTGGAGCGCAATTTTGTAAATACTTTATGTTAATCTTTTTTATAAAAGAGGGGAGAAAAGTTATTAATCATTTGTTTCTTCGTTTTTGGTAATGACGATTTTACTCATTTGATTGGAATTTTTAACAGTTGCCTTCTGGGCAATTTTTTTTTTTTTTGTCATTTTCTGAAACCTTACTATCATTTAATTTGGTTTTTAGTTCTTCGTTTGATGAGTGTATATTTTCAGCATGTCTACGCTTCAAAGAAGGATAACTTCAGTTTATACCTAACTTAATAGGAATTTAAGTTATATTAAAAAATTATTTTTTCATTTCTTTTATTTAAAAAAAATTTTTTTTTCATTTTCTCTCTCCTTCCCCCCCCCTTTTCTTTTCATAGTATTCAGTGGCACTCCGCATTTATTTCTGCTTCAAGATATTTCTGAAACAAAGCTTTAACTTATTTATTTACCATTACTAATTTTGTTTGAAAAAAAAAAACTTTTTAAAATGAATTAAACGAAGGTAATTTCCCAAACACCAGTTGAGCGTGATGGCAAAGTACAAATGAGTTCCTTTCAAGAAAAGAAATTTGGAATAAAAAGATATTTTTAGTTACTCCTTAACGTAAAATTTTGAGAGAATGATCGCGCAGTTAAAATTCACCATCTGCATTGTCAGAATCATTGAAATTACCATACAGATGCTCCCGCTGAAATATTTGTTTATCTGTTAATGACGTCTTACGTTTGGCTGAGCTCCAGTTTCCATTGTGAAATGAAAAAATGACGTGGCTAAAAGCACGGATTGTGTTTTTATTCACAAAGGGGAGGGAAATATCATTCATTATTCCATGTGCCCCATTTCTGCGAAAGGTAGCTCAGTTGGTTGTTGTTGTACATTAGCTGTTGTTTTATTTTTAACAATGCTTTTAGGTAACTGTTTACTAGTATGTAAATCAGGCTTCCCACTGGGGTCGCTATGGTCTCTCTAGGGCTGTATAATTATCAAACGGGCGATAGCCGAATATTCACTGGATATTGATCAGCTTAAACAAGATACTATTGATTACAAAATATGTGTTAATACAATTCATAATCGTTTATTGATGTAAAGTTTTATCATACAAGTAAGTCAAGTCTTATTCAAAACATGTGGATATGTTAAGTTTTGGAATTTAAAAGTCATCCGAGAGTAATCTCAGAATTAAAATTGTTATAGGACCGACGTTATTGACTTTACCATCATCTTACCCAGTTAAAGCTAGCTTTAGTCAAGGCAATAACGTATCGCAAAACAAGAAATAGGTTGCATATTTCTTAATGAGGTGATTTAAGAATTAAGTCAAATCATTTTATGCGAAATATTTAAACAATGTTGCATATTTCTGAATGAGGTGATTTAAGAATTAAATCAAATAATTTTATGCGAAATATTCAAACAATTGCATCAATGCATCACACAGTTAAGTTTCATGTTGTTGCCATGAGAGGATGCAACTTTTTGAAACTATAACTCAGCCATCCCGTAGATAAAATCGAACTTTGGGCGCTGATTTGGAATCTGATTTGTGTCTACCAACTTGTTTATAAATGTAAAATCAAAAATAAAAAGATTCAAGAAATAATAAAATAATAATAGCCATTTTTTTTTTCAAAAAACCGTGAGCGCACAGCAACTGTATGAGCGATTTGTTGTTTCGAATCATCACAGTTTTAGTACATATATTCAAATAACAATGTCTGAAATTTCGTTTTGATTAGCTGAGCGGATAAGCCGGGATCAATTCATATATCAGGGAAATTTTTTATGATCACCCTGTAATTATAATACATTGTAATAATAAGTTACAAAAACTATTTCCTCCTTTTAATATAAGCAAATAAAATATGCCCCATCCTTCCCCCAAAAAAAGAGGGGAACCCTCGTGCAAAGAGTTTTTTTTTAATTATGAGAATAAATAATTCTGATAATAAAAATAATCATAATAAGAAATATATTAATAATACATTCAAATAATAACTGTGGCTTGAATGTGTTAATTATTGGAACTGTATTTTAGCGGCAAATGGGCTAAAATTAATCGAAAAATCGTAATGATTGTATCGAAAGGATACAGTGGATGAATAATACATATTCATGAATTTACTTCGCTTTTAGAAGCATGGTTTTGAACAGTGGTTCTCACCCGATATACTCGAAAAATTAAACTGCGAAGTTCGGATTATGTGGCGACGGTGCTTGAAAGCTAAAGAAAGTACTGAGCGGTTCCGTTATTCCTTTACTTCTGTTTTTAATTACGCAAGAGAGAAGACGACTTTTCTTACTCCGTCACATTTTGCAACTATGGCTCAGAAAATCGTGTGTTCTAAGTTTCAACTCGCTTGTTGTAAAAATATTGGACGAGTGTTTCAAAAACGTATGATTTCTGTAAGGACTGCATTCAAATTAATGTTCCGTGTTGCTAACAGGTGTATGTAAAACATCTTAGCGAGAATATGTTTTGCAGCTTTTTCTGAATTTATATTTTAAGAAATATTAGAAGTTGTGGTATATAAGTCGAATTTTTTTATTTGCTGACAAAGATTCTTTTCCAGGTGCCATCAATCTTAATAGTTCATTTCCTCTGAAGGTACAAGAAAGAACTACCTTTCCATGATTAAACAGGTTAGGTTATTTAAATATGACAAATGCATACAAGAACCATCTGCCTAAGTGGAAAGATGCTTTGGTGGAGAAGTTTCTAAGGTAAACCGGCGTATTCATATTACACATGGGAAAAGCCACAGAAACCATTCAGCGGTCTTAACCATTCAGTCACTGGTGATATGTTCGTGATAAAATGAAGACTGAAGAGTTCCCTCCCCCCTCTCTTTCTCATAGTTAACCATTTTTTTCGTAATGATTAACTATTAACATTTTTGGAATTAAAAGGTATAAGGTATATTTTTTGGACAATGAACTCTGATAGTATCTGAAATGAAAGCCAGGCTGGAATACTTATTGTTATAATACAAAAATATTTCAAAGAAAGATCTTACCTATTTAATCTCTACTATCAAATTGCAAGAAATAAATAATATTTACCAAAAATGTTTTTTATAGTGTGTGGTAATACTTGTTATACTTGTGAGGTGTGGCCTGGCTTGAAAAGATTGCGAAGCACTAATTTTGAGGATAACTATTAGTCTAAGTAAAAGCAAACGGAAAACTGAGATGGAAGTAATGACGTAGATGTCAGCAGCAATGTAAATAATGAGACCATCCTAAAAGTTTAAAGATACGGCGCCAACGAACCACATCCGACGCTCGAGTTTATGTGCGCGAAATTGTTAATACTCGGATAATTAATTTAAAATTATTGCGGAAGAAACTTCGGATCCCGTTTGTAAGTGTAGAACACTTAAGACGACCATCCGTTACCTATAATTTTCGTTTGTATATGTATCTAACATTTTCCTGTCTGGTGCTTTGTTGTTTATTATGCGTGTTAAGTTTTTTATTGATAGACTGCAATTTATTGGTCAAATTCGGTAGCAATTGAAATTTGCGCGCGACTCGAAGAGATCGCATTTCTTTTCCGAAACATCAGCTTTCTTGCGAAAATTCAGTTACTTATTATTTTAATTATTTACTTCCTTATTTGAAATAAAAGTTGATACATCAGAAGTAGCTACACTTCATGTCAGTACGGAGCCTGGGGTTATAATCCACGAAACTTGCCGAACTACAAGTAGATTTTTAAATCATTTTAAAAATTCTTAGTGTTTTGGAATTTAAAAATTATTTTCTCTTTTATAAAGTGGTTATTTCATGTAAATATTTTTTGTTGCTCCTAGTGCAGTGTTCCTACGGTATGCACATTTTAAAATTTTGTACATTATATTGAATAATTTTTTTTTCAATCAAACCTTTTTCTCGCCTTGGTTCTGATTATACTTGACAGACTTTAATAGGAAAAAATTGAAGAAATAAAATGGCATAGTGTTCTTGTAGAGTCATTCGGTTATTTTGGAAGCAGGAGGTGTGAAAAATGACCAGTGCCATAGCCGGGATTCGAGCCACGGACCTCTCGAATACGCGCCGAGCTTGCTGACCAGTACACCACGAAGGCGAGAGAAATACCTTATATACTTCCCCTTTTAAAGGACGACAGGAGATCAGGGGACCCAATCGCCAAATCTTGGTGCTGGAGAATCATCATCCACCACCCTTTTAGTTCGGGCGCCAGTTGTAGAATTATTAGGTTATTTTGGAAGCAGGAGGTGTGAAAAATGAGCAATGCCCTAGCCGGGATTCGAACCACGGACCTCTCGAATACGCGCCGAGCGTGCTGACCACTAAAACACGAGGGCATGCAAAGAAGGCGGGAGAAATACCTTATAATCTTTGCAGTAAAATGAAAAGCTTTTCATTCGAGTGAGGAACAGGGTAATGAAATAGCACGTTTTTTAAAACTCTGTTCTGAAAAGAAACAAGACAGATCGCTTTGCGGAGAAAGTACCGTTCGAAATACCTGATTCTTTCAAAATAAGCCGCCGTCAGCTTCGCAGTATTTTTCTTAAAAAAAAAAAAAACCCTCAAAGCTTTTAGATTTTACATTACGCCCAAAGGGGCGTTTTTTAACGTTTTGTGTGTTACCTTTATATATTAAGTATCATGTTCTTCGAACTTAAACCATGCCATTCAATTGAACAGCAATATCACAAAATATTTAAAAGAACATATCTTTAGAATTTCCGATACACGGTGTCGCGCGCTGGAGATGAAAATGTCTTTTATTTTCCCCCTTTACAATGTTGCCATTCTTCTCTTTGAAATCGTTGAGTTTGTTAATCAAAAATTCTTTAATGGCTGACAAAATACGAAATCGATAATAAAACAAATTCTAAATTCCAAATTAGGGCTTCCAAATGCCTATATTCGGTGGAGGAATATAGAATAACTATCACGTTATTCAAAATTTTATGGCTCTATGTTTCGTTGTTGTATCACAGTACGAGAAACATACATACATTTATGTAGATTCGTCATTATTCAATTTCTTTAAATATAATACGGGGCTGCAATATTTGGTGGCAACAGTTTGAAAGGTAAATCAACGCAAAGTGCCAAAACGAAATGAATAGCCCTTTTGGGCTAACAGTAATAAAAATAATAGTGGTTTATGTATATATTAAGATAATTAACGAATGCGCAGTCCAAATATGAAAATAAAAGCCAACCTTAAACCGTAAATTCATTATCTGTCCAAGAGTCATGGGCTTAAAATTCCATGTGGAGGAATGGCTTTCTAATTCACCACGTACGAAAATTTCTGCCGGCTCCTGAGATATCTGATTTCGAGTTTGATGTATATTGGAAGAATTGGAGTCGAGATGAGGTAGTCATTTTGGAATTAGAGTCAAGAAATTACCACATATTCATATTTTGGAGAATTTCGAGATTTCTAGTCCAAAACCTGTAGAGCTCGGAAGTACAAACTGGGTCATTAAAATATTATTTGTAGCACTTTTTTTTATTTCTTCGAATGCATATATCAACTTAACGATATTGACAGTCCACTCCAATAAGATTTGAGGCAAATTATCAACATCAAGTATTGTTTTCTGTTATCCTGATCGTGAGATAACCCATACATACTGTCGCTGCGCTAAGTAGAAGAAATGGCGCCCAGTTTGAAACTGTTTAATAGTACTGAGATTATTGTTATAGAAGCCTGTCTCATCACAATTTTTATTTCTGATTGGAATGATATTAAAAAAGTAAATCTGATGTTATTATGATGGGAGCCGCATTTAAAGGGAAAACTGCTGTTACGATGCGAGCCATTTGTGAAGGGCCAAAGATTTGGTCCTTCACAGTTTGGTTTGCCAATGTTATATAAATGTCATGCCTATACTATGAAATCGAGCTTGCATGGATTAGTGAAATTTACCTATTACATATAATTGCTAATGTTGGAGTAATCATGTGCAATAGACTTCTGTTGCTAACGCAGCATTTGAGTAAGAAGAAAGCGTTGCGGGATTCTCCTACCACCGAGTCTAATTTTGGATTCGATTTTCCCTCACCTCTATTCGCAGTACTTTTCCACCTCTTTTAAAAATATCATTAAACTGTCAACCTTATTTACTTTGTAAATAACATTTTCCCCTGGAAATTTAATGTGATTCCCCCCTATCGTTATTCATCCAGATCGTAGCTATTAAACGAATTGGCTGAGTGAGATTTTTTGGTTTTTCTCGTATGTACAGTAAATACTGGTTAGTTTCCTTTAGAAAGTTTCCATGAGAAAATTCTATGATAAGTCTCGCGTACTTATCATTTTTGCATTAAACATAGATTTGGAAAATGTCCTTCAAAAAAGCACTCCTCCCTTTAGGTAGGCTATACTTCTGTTTTGCGTGTTCCTTCGCTCCAAATTACTGGCTTATCATAGTACCTGAATTGGACGAGTAGGTCCTGATTTCTCCAAGGGTAGTGGATTAGATTGAATTATTCGGATTACGGTAAAACACGAGAAGGTTATCTGCCTAAGGGTGGACGGATGCCTATGCGTAGGACTTTTAAGGGAAATTAGCTCATTTTCACGTTACACATGGACAGAAACAAGAAAATTCCCATGCAACCGCTCGTTCGCTAGGTTTTGAGCCCAAGTCAAGCTGTGAGTCGTTTCAAGTGGAATTATGTTCATTACAAATCTGTCATTATTCAGTTTTTTTCTCCCCTTTCCACTAAGCCACTAGAGGGACCTCGCATGGAACGTTAAAATTTCCTTATTAAAACTGTTAATTATATTTTTTGTATTAAAGTGTTTATCTCCTTTTTGTATTTTATCTTTATTTATTTATGTAATAAAAGGCGCTAAAGTTATTTTATTGCTAAATGGTTAACAAAATGTCAGTATGTTTCTATTGTGCAGTATACGAAAAACAATAATAAATGTGAATGATTTTTAAGAATTCACATTTAAGGAGATACTGCTGTATTAAGTCGTAAAAAAAAAGTTCATGTTTTTGGTCTCAAGCCTGGTTTCTTAACATATTAAGGTAATGGTTTAACGTATTAAGAAAAATTCAAGCAGCGCTATGAGTAAATTTAGAATGCACTGATAGTAATTTTTTTCTGTTGCTGTCGATCTGTTTAATGTTCTTTAGCTGTTTTTGAGTAATGAAACAAGTACACTGAGCAGAAAAAAAAGGGCAGTTTCATATCTCCCGTTCTACTGGGCCGATTCACAAAATTCAAACTGCGTTTTTCATGTCTCGAAAACGCGACTTAGGATCTGTATTAGATTTATATATACCATCGTTCTAATATAGGTATTTTGACACAAAATCGGACTTTTTCTGAAATGACATGCTAATTTTTTTCCATATTTCGTTTCTACGATTCAAACTATGCCAAACTGTCAGTTTTGTAAAAATCGCACGAGTAGTTTTTAAATAAGTGGCTCTCAAAATTTTAGCTAATTAAAATGTTAATTCAATTTGGTATGTATTTATTAATATTTCCTTTTTATTACACTTACTTGATTCCTTTTTTCACTGTTCGAAATTTAGGTTCACTCCAAACAAAATTCACCCATTTTTTATGATTTATTTCTAAAATTTGTATTTTAAAATAATTTTTATAAATTAAAAAAAATTGAATTTTAACCTATAAAGTTTTTACCATCATCTTAAAGTAGATGTATTTATAAGCATACCTGCAAAAAATTAGAGCTTTTTATTCAAAATTTTCGAAGATATACGTGAATTTATATACTGGCGCGTTTAGAAATTTGCCATAGTTATTGAAAGCGATAATAACGAAAATGTGGTTTACGCACTTTGTTAAGAACGATGTGAATTTTTTCCGCTCATCTGCAATGTAAAAAGGTAGGAAAGGTGTGACTTTTTTCCGTCCTGCACAATGGAAGGGATAGGAAAATAGGCTGCCATGTATTAAGAAGTTTGCCAAGTGAATTATTCTTGGCGCAAACTAAAAAAAATTTGCCAAGTTAAATTTTTACGTAAATTTCGCACCAAATTTTACAAAATTTAATATTAGGCATAATTTGAGTCGTAGAATCGAAATATGGAAAAACAATTGGTGTGTTATTTCAGAAAAAGTCCCATTTTATGTCAAAATACCTCTATTAGAACGAAACTGTATATAAATCTAATACATATCCTAGTCGCGCTTTCGAACATGGAAAACGCAATTTGAATTTCGGCAATCGGCCCAGTAGAACGGGAGATATAGAATTTTTTTTTTTTCCTTCCGCAGTCTACATCGGGAGCTGCAAGGTTTTAGAATTCGCTGTATCTCTATAAAGCAATTTGTGATACTCTTAGAGTTCATTGAAATCGCTTTCAGTAATCACTTCAGATAAGCAGGGAAAAAAAAAAGTCTACAACTTGTGAAAAAAAATTAATGACGCATAACATAATAAATATCTATAAATAGCTCAAGGAGAGCGCGTATTAAGGCAGGAGATAGATCCTTAACACAGGAGAGAGATCTAAAATCTCCAAATCCCTCTGAGTAAACTCTGTAACGCAGTTCAGCTAACTCTCTTATTTGAACATTAACAATTAAGTCATCTAATTCGTAGTTAATGGAGCCCTATTTATAGTGTTACGCGATTATGACGTAGCGCAGTTTCTGGAAACTTCGGGAAAATTCGGTTGTAGAGTTACAAAATTGCGTTTTCCGGAATGTTCCCAAAAGCCTCAAATTGACAAAAAAACGCCAGGTCTTGCCAAATAGGTGGAAAAAAGGTTGCCAAGGTCCATCAAGATCGTTGTTGGACTGAGAATTGAATAATCTCTTCTAATTCTGTAAGAAATAAACCTTTGTATGCAAAATGTGTGGCCACAAATTTAATTAATTACATACAAAATAAATCCTAAAATGATCACTGTAAAAACATGCAGCAATATATAAAAACAATAAAGCCATCAAATGAATTTAAATATTTACGGAAATTTGCAGCAATGCGTAATTTAAAGTATGAATGATGAAAGTAAAGCTGGTGACAATCCAGATAGTAAATACGTTGAGACTTTGATCAGAATTTAAAAGCATTAGCCGTATTAAAAGTAATAATGTTAACTTATTAGAATTACATTAACTCTTCAAACAAATCTTTGTAAACAAACATTAACTCTTCAAACAGGTTTTTGTAAACAAACGTTAACTCTTCAAACAAATCTTTGTAAACATGCTTTATAATTATGCCTATAATTTTATTACCAAATATTAAAAAAAAAGATCTAAGTGAATTAGGTAATTTTGAATTCTGTGTAAATATTTCTTAGCAAACATTCTCGCATAAAAATTGTCAAACGCGAATGTTATTGAATTAGTGTGCCATGGCAACGCCTTTAGTATCTTGATATTTTTGTTTCTAATGCACGTTATGGGAAATCCGCTTTTAGTACATCACAAGAAAACCGTTTTAGCCGGACTTGCGCAAATATTTTTCTTTAGTCGCATTACCTTGCAGTACATGATATTTTCTGAACCGAAAATCTATTTTCCTGTGTGGGCAGACCTGCAGCTGTTGTTGACACTGAGAATTGAAACGCTCATTCACATCTACTTCGAGCTGCAGATCATCGATGATCGGCGCTTTTTTCGCAAAATGGTTATGTATCAAGAAGTTTTTATGCGCAGTAGAACACGCAGATGTTAGGCAAATCGAGTCTTTTTATCGTTGTAAATAGTATTTTCAGCATTACATCAGTGGAAAGGTAATTAAATAACATTTTTAATATCTTTTTTAATGTCTCATGAATCGATAATTATTTTTTCAGAGCAAATATCTATTGTCTATATATCTATATTACGCACATGATCGGATCATTCTTGACGTCATAAATGTAGACTTTTTATCATTGAGAAGTAATTTATAAACCGACCGGTGACCAAGGGGCTAAAGCTGTGAAACGTTATAGTTCCGCTAGGCTTCTGTTTCCAGTAGTTTGTAGCGACCGGACTAGTTTGGTTACTGTTGCTTTTGTTGCATAAACTAGGTTATGAACAACAACATTTAATGCATTTGTTAATAATTTGCGAAAAGGTTTGTAATCATTAATAACATTATGAAGAATATCAACTATCTAAATTAATATTCTGGTATTATAGTGTTACGAATTTTGTATAGTGTAACAAGAGCGACCTCAAGAAATGTCGAAAAAGTAACAGAGGCATGACAATTTAGGGTCCGGTCCCTGTATAACTGTAATTGGTATCTTAATTGAATAAGTGTAATTGGCCCCTACGTAACTGTAACCGTATCCGGCCCTTATTTGTAATTTTAATAGTATATGCCTTCCAATAATTTCGAGAAGTGGAAGGTACACAGGGAATTTTTTGGCCGCGGGGAGAAAACTGTATAAGACTGGAGAGAGCATTAGTCCTCAATTTTTAATTTCCGAATTAACTTCGGAGTATTGAGATATCTCCGTGTGAGCTTCGCTCTTTGCGCTTTGCATTCTGTTTAGTTTAACGTTCATAGTAGAAGTAATAACTGCTGATTGTGCTCTGTCATACTGAGAAGAGCTGTACGAGTCCTTTTTTGCACAGTTCCAGAACTGTAAAATGTTTCTTTGGGGAAAAATAAATTTTATCAAGCTGTCATCGGTTCTGTGTGCATTCAATCCATTACGAACCCCTACGTACACAACAATATGCACCGGTATTGAGCTAGCGATTGGGCTTTCAAAGGTAAGCTTAGTTAGATTGTCTTCATTAATCTGAAAACAGAGTTGTTGATAGCAGCACACTTTTCAGAATATTTTTTTCGTAACTAAGAGTTTCAGAATGGTCTGTGCTCTGTTGGGTACATTTTGAAGACCGAATTAATCGGGTCTTTTAAATTTTTCTAAAGCAAATGCATGCATGAGTAAAGCATCTGTTTGGAATCCTCTGATTTGCTAAGGCTGAACAAAAGAGTTGCAGAATCATGGGACGATGAGCCCACTGAAATAGAACTGTTTAAATTGCAGGCCGTTGCGCCGCTCTAACACTGGTGGTAATATTACGTGTTTTGTAATATCAAGTAACTGGGAAATTTACTACTACTGTTGTGGAAGAAAGAGTATGCCATTTCATACCTTAATAATGGCTCGACTGTTTGGCATCGGCCTTTAGATATCAAATTGTGTGACAAACACGCATGAAATTATTTGCCCGTTTATCGTTGCAAGTTAAAACAATTAGCTACATTAGATTTTCGTGCTTTACTACATGTGTAACATATATATAAGCCAGTGTTTTTCAGAAAGCCTGCCATGAGGGTATTCCTTTGCCATTAACCAAATAGCCTGAGTGTACTGTGCCTTAATTCAGTAATCCAGTTTAAGAAGTAATTCGCAACAATTTGCAATCTTAATTCTTGACTCGGGCTTTACTGCGGGGTTTCTCTCTCTCTGTCTCTCCCCCCCAGTCAAATTTGGTTAAAAGAAGAAATAATGGCTGTTCTTGGTTGCAGCCTCTCTGCGGCATAGTGGCATTTACAGTATATCCAGCTGAAAACCCTGTTAAGGGACTGGAGTTAAGGAAAAAGGGGTGCGGGATACTGGGACCCCATCCTTCTGGCGGACCTCTGGGCAAAGTTAGTGTGGAGCTCAAGCAGGTAACCCTCGTATGCTTTGTTAAATCAAATAACCTAATCTTGCTTTTTGATTTTTATAGTGCTTTTCACTACTTGCATGCTAGACGAATATTCTGGACAAATTTTGATAGCTGTAAAAATGTGGAATCAACGGACGTGGTATAAGTAAGAGATTGAAAGGATTTATGTTAAATGGTGCGAGGTTTTGCATCAACTAAGAGAGGAAGTTTAATTTTTTGATCGACATTAAATTATTATAAATATGATAAATGAAAAATAGAACTGTGTGTATTGCTTTAGCATTGCTTTAATTTTGTTACGAGAAATCTAAATTAAGCATGGATGGAAAACTTCACTTGTATATGAAAAGTTGATTTAAAAGGTGCCACATAGTTTGCAGCTGTCCAGGTTTTCCTTCTCATCTCCTGGCAGATTACCAAATCTTCCGGTTTTTAATTATTAGTCTGTACTAAGGAAAAGCTTTTCTAACAATAAATGGAACTTCAATTGCACAAATTCCATTTCCTCCTTCTCTGGTGATTTTCAGCATAATTATTCTTATTAAATTTTATTTGATTTAAATTTTTTTAATACACCCGCAGATATTTGTAGAATTTTTTTATGAAGATTCAACCGATGTTTAATCATTAAATATTTGTATTTAATTTTCTTTTACGTTAAAAACATTACTGAGTTTAGCCACATAATAGTATGCACATTATTCATTTTATTTTCATCGTATTTGAAAGTACTTTGATAGATTAAAGTTTTCTTGCCCTCCTCAGGATTTTCTTAGTGTAAAATTGTAAGGAAATTGTAAAATAAAATTAACTAGTGAATATAAAATTTAAAACATCCGAATTAAATATCAGTATATTTTACATTAGAATCACATAAGTAGCTCAATAAACTGAATCATGTATTATGAAGCGAATTTAAGTCTATTGGGAGTTCTTTTGAAATGGCATCTTTACGGAGGGCGAAAATTCTTGAAAACTCTCGTGTTCTCCGGAAGAGCCTTCTGGTTTTTCTTATTATCAGCTATATTTGAATAATGATTGACTATTTCTGTGGTTCCAGTTATGATTTCAAGGGTACGATGATGTAGGAGCTGGTAACAGTTTAGTGAATGACTGATAATTCATCGTCGCTATTATGCTCACAAAGACGATACCATGATACGACAAGTAAAAATGAATCAGAACTGCTACCGATAATACGTTAATGAAATAAATAAAAAAATGTTAGATGCACTTTTTAAATTATCCCCTGAAAGAAATGAAGCACAATTTCTAATTTGTTGAGAATTTCAAGGAAAAATTTTAAGAAATATTAGTGTGAAACATTTAAAAGAAATATTAAGATATTGATAGATTAAATCTATACGTTATTGAGTGGTGAAGAGTGGATTGGATAATTTTAGCTGAAAAATATAGTCGAAAGACCTGTACTGGAAGACTTATTAACGACTCCTTTCTTAGGAGTTTTAAGAGTATAAAGATTATTGGGCTTTCGGGAACAAGAAACATGAAAAATAAACTATGCTATCCCCGAAATTTGAGCTATAGATCTTCCAGTTTGCTAGTTAGATGCACTAAACTGTTATATTACAAGAGCATTCAGCACGCAATACCATAATTCCGTACAAGCCCACCAGTAGTGGAGTGTTCATGAGTGCTGATTGCTAGGGGTTCAAGTCGGTTATAATCCTAGGCAAATGGGCTAGCTGCGCGGTTGGTTTCCTTGGTTTTCTACGTGTGTAATATAAATACAAGGGAATTTTTCGTAGAAAGTTCTCCATGAAAGCATCGTTCCCTCCAGGCAGATAGCCTTCCTGTGTTTTGCTGTATTCAGATAATTTAACCATACAAGATTTAGATTTTTCCGCGGAATCTCTAAGTTTCTTTTATTTGATGAGTGTATTATAAATTAATTAAACTGACAAATGTATTAATTATTTACTTAAATTTGATTTGAGTCAGTGAAACAAGATTACGGGAAATAATTGTAGCAATTCAAAAGTAAGAACTTTCTTACGGTGCTTACAATTAAGTTTTACTTTACACACATTCTGTTGTGATAGGCCCCCACCAATAGCCGAATGTTAAGACCACTGAATAGTGGTAGTTCGACCAGGGTTTGAACCCAGGCGAACGGGCCGGTTGCATAGTTGGTTTGTTTTCCTCATGTGTAATGTGAATGGAGCTAGTTTCTCTTAGAAAGTCTTTACGAAGGCATCCCTTAGGCGCTTAGCCCTCGTGTGCCGTATTCCATATAACCTAATCTAAAATAACTAGCAGCGATAAGGCAGCAGTTCTTAATGTATGTATAAAATGTAAACAGTTCTGGATAAACATTACAAAAATAAAGAAAGAAGAGATAACTAAAATTTCAGGGTGTCTGTAAACAGGAAAATTCGAAATTGCACCCAATGCTAATGAAGTTAAGGGTAATTTTTATACCTTTTGTTTGAATGGAAGATGGTTTTAGACGCTCATATTTGTAAACTTATTCTTAGTAAGCCAAACCAAAAGCAAACAGTGAAATATAAAATTATTCATGTGATGCAAAGAATGCAACTACTAGTTAATTTCGGCGGGTCTGTATTCTTTGTTTCTTCTGCAAGATTAATCAAATGAACTTCCGGTAGTGAATCAGTGTTTTAGGCTTCTACATTCATCAAAATCTGCAGTTTTAATTGATGATTCGAATTTCATTCCTTGGGGATTTCGTTCCTTGGCATTTTGCTTTGCTGTCTTTTGCAATTCTTTAATAAACAACTATACTAATGCAAAGTAGTTTTTAACAAGGAAGTAGTTATATGGTTCTATGAAACGTGTATTGAGTATCTTTTGTTACTTAGATTAATGCTGAAAGTTGTTGCTGATTATTAGTCTGTTAATTATGTTGATGCGTTTATTATTTTGCTGATTCTACATGAAAATTGTGTATTTCATAAATTTTCTTCCTTATTAAAACCTTCTTGAAGTTAAACAATTTATTTGCATTTGCGCTATAATGGAGGTAAGATTATTTTTTAAATACATTGTTTAAAACGCTTGTATACGTTGTAATTTGAAAAGCGATTTGAACGAGACGAAAAGCTTATCACCAGCTGTCGTATAACGAACTTGTGTTGACGATGAATATCGAGCTTATTGATATTCGTGTAAGCCTTAAGAAATCCTTGCAAGTTGATATTGCGATAAAACTTGGCGTACGTGAATCAACGGTTGGCGGTTAAATCGCTAACATGATAAGATTGTGTATGTGTTTGAATTGGACACAATTACCGTAATGGGTCCGTTTACCTCATTCACGTAATACCGGCTTTAGTTGCATATTATCACGAAACCTTACAGTGACATCAAGTTAATATATTATGAGAACGAATTCACAAATAAAATGTGTTTATTTGTGACGTGTATTGTGACGTGTTTGTGTTTATTTGTGTGTATTATTTACTCTCCAGTTAACCTCATTAGTAGCATAAGTACATGCGCACTTTATAACACGTGTTATGAAAGGCATAAGCGATAAAATGCTGTCGCACGAGCTTAACCGGACATAGTTGAAGTTGTGCAACTTCCGTTGTTGTGTTGTTTCATTTGAAGATGTTGAAGATTCTTGACTCCTAACCTTGGTGAATCGCTAATTAGCGAGAGGTCTGTTCTGCAATTTTGCTAGATAGATGGCTGGAGATAATTGTGTGTCGAATTATTTCAGTGTAATATTACAGTTCTTGTGTTTAACTCGTATATGTTAGGCATTTCTCGCTTTTCATATGTAAGCAAAACCCGAACATTTGACTCATTGCTTAGCCGTTCGACATATTTCGTCATGTGGTTACGATCTTCCAACTATGAAAGTATGATACATTTTGTTCGATCCAGCAAATACATTACCGTTCTCACAAAACCAACCGAACATTATATATTAAAAACTGGCTTAATAAAGGCCTAAATATTCCAAATCAAAACGCTAAACTAAACAATAAACGGCTCTATAAATTTGAGGTCTTGTGTGGGTCTTTAGGTAATTTCGCGACCTCATTGAACGGAGCGCATAAATCGGAGATAATCCAGTGTAAAATAATTTGGCATATTTTGCCTAGCTTCAGATTCAGGTATAATAAAGTAAATGCATCGAAATAAACTTTGTGCAGTTAAATAAGTACAACATTTAATGAAAGTGTATGCAATGAATATTCGGTAAATTCTGTTCTTCGTTTATTTATATGTGTTAGGCTAAGAATACCTTCTGTTGTAATGCTATGAATATCACCCTCTACTTCGGAATCGGGAGGATTTATCTCTCAGTTGACATAATGGTAAAAGCGCCGGCTGTCAGTCTTGTTTGGGTTCGAATCCCGTATGAATATTTTTAACTGTGTGTTGTATTTTTGGTATGGAACACTTAAAATACCGTTAAGCCAAATGGTCACTTAAGAGTTTGGTGCTTGGAAAAGAAGGCTAGAAGACTTTCGCGTCCATTTCCCTTAGAAGCGTCTCCGTTAAAATTGGGACGAGGTGGGAAACTGATTCTGTCATCTGTAAGATGACTCAGGAGAATGAGTCAGAAAAACGCATATTCTGCTAATTCCTGCAGTTAAGTTCCATGGGGGTAAGACTCCTGAAAATTGGTGGTTTGACCTTTGTTTAAACCCCAGCAGGCTGACGCCAGCAAATACCCCTTACAAAACCTAAATATGAACTAAAGCAAAAGGGAATGTTTATAATTTGAGGTGTATGTTTTGCCGTAATTAAATAATCCAGTGCAGCGTCATTTTACATTCCGTCACAGAGAACCGCAGCGATACGGAATCGTCGTCCCACACATTACTTTTTGTGTCTAATAGATTCGTTGTCATTTTTTGTTCTGGTCTTTAGATTTCTTTTTAACGTTTCCGATAAAGAAGTTGAAACCATCCGAATTTCCTCAATGAAAAGGCCCACAATTCAAAGATCAAATATTTAACCCCTCCGTATATTGTGTGGTAGTTTGCATGTGCAAAGATAACCGCTATTCACTTTACTATATTTTAAAACATATGTTTTCTTCGTTTGGGGTACTTTTAAAATTCGTCTGCATGTGGAAACAACGTTGCTGCGACTTAATCGTGCGGCAAAGTTTATAGAACTTATGAAAGCACCAACTTACAAAACGCCTTGTGATAGCCTGTCTGAAAAGCTCCACCCCCCGTTATAATTCCTTATGATTCTGATTCTCCTTTATAAAAATAAAAAACTAAATCTTGGGGTCCATGGAAAGAACGCTGTGCATAGGTATTCAGACTGTTCTTAGTAATCATTGCGTTTAGAAGTTTCCTAAACCAGTTTTATTTATTTATTTATTATTTTTTTTTTAACATATCGACTTTTTTCCCACTTTGAAGCTCTGGTCTCTAACCTTTCGTAAGTCTGGAGGATGCGTTGCTTTTCCTTTCCTTTTACCTTTCTTTTAAATAGTATTGAAGTCTAAGCATTAAAAAAAAGTATGTTGTCATTTAGATAAATGTGGAAGCTATAAGCTTCTCAGCCATCGACCTCCCTTTGAAGAGGTAAATAACCGTATCTCTCTGAAATCTGTATTCTTGCCCTGAAAACACGAAAAGCTAACTGTGTGTAGTTTTATGCTTTTTCTTTCCCGAGTGTCATGTGCTTTTCCAGCATAGAGAACTCATGAATCATGATCTATGAATGGTTCCCTGTTCTCGCTTACTCTCTGAAACGGCGCCTGCACGTGAATGCAAACACTCAACGGTTGACAGCTTTGTTCTAGTCATCTGTCAATTTCTAAAGATCAGGTCTGTGTGAAAACTGTCTGAAGTTCTGTGAATCTGTTTTGCTAATGGTATTGAGCCGTGTGTTTGTCTTTTAATTCGCACTCTTTGTTTTCATACCCGAGATACGAAATAGTGCAAGTTTTATGCTTGAATTGTTGTGTTTTCAAAGTGCAGATCTTTAGAAGTACTCTCGGCAGGGCTGTCTTAACGGACCCTATAAGCATAGGAGCCATGCTAATCCATTTACATTTCATTTCTATGAGTGGTTGTCATATTATTATTTCTAGCACGCTGGTTTGCCCAGAAGCTGTTAATGCTGTTAAGACGGCACTGATTCTCAGGAGAAAAGAAATCTTATCATTAAAATGCTGAAGAATTGAACACATTTTAGTTGTTGTCCGCCTTTGAATGAAGGAGAAAGTTGGCAACCTATGTTGTGTTCCTGATCTTCAGTGAAGTTGATGTCATATTTTGTTTCTTTATTATTGTGAATTAAAACGAAATAACTATTATTTATTTGATTTGGAAAAATTAGCATCCTCTGTTTATCTAATTTCAAATTCTGAAGAGAGGCGAATTTTGGGGCTCATGTTAACCCTTTCTTCGAGAGGTGATGCTGTAACTCGAGAGGTGACTGTCGGTCACCACTTGGTTTGACAGCAACGATGTTTATATAGGCTTGGTTTGGGCAATATCTCATCCTGAGTGTATTCAGTAATACATGCGTATGAAGCAACTTCCAACCTTTAATCTTAAATACGTTTTTGGGTTTATTTATGTATATTGGGTTTATTTATATATATGCTTCTTCAACGTTAGTTCGAACTCGAACTCATGGCAACAGGAATATTGCGGAGCCCAATAAACATGGAATACGACGAAAGAATCCATTCAAGAGGAAAGATGAATTCGATTTTTCGTTAATGAAGAACGGTATTACGTCTATGCGTAGATTGCTTGATCTAGAGAAGAGGAAAGTAGTGATGAAATAAGAGGTATAAGAAGGCGGAAAATCAAGGTAATAGATAGTGAATGTGAAGACGACAGTTATCCGCAGGAGAGACAGAAACTTCAAAATGGATAACGTGCACAGTATTCGATGAAATACTGCAAAGAATACCGTTTATATGCGGCGAAAGAGCCGCAGAATCGAAAATATCTTATTAAGTTAGTTGTAAAGAAATTCATCAAAAATGCGGAAAATCTTCTCGAGTTGCTGTTTCATCCGAGCAAAAAAGTGTGTAAAGTGCAGAGAGTTAATTGCAGTGGTGCTATATGCATGTATGTTCATTAATTTTCATAAACTAGTAACTGTGCCAGTCTTGAATTTCCTTCAATGAAACGGGCCCTTCAATTTCTCAGTTCTCTACTACTGCTAGATATCATTTTTCGATATTTTCCCTTGCTTAAGATACAAGTCTATCAATCGCCTGCTTACATAAATTATTATTACCGGTGTCTTATTGCATTATTTTTTTCTCTTGAAGCATTATTTGCTGTCAATGATAAAGGTGTGATATTTGTAAAAAAATAAGTAGCAAAATTAAGCCTTTACAAATAATAGCGAGTACAAACAACGATTTTTCAAGAAATATCTTACTTACGTAGCAGTTAAAATGCTAATTTATTTGAGAATAAATTAACGAGTAATTCTCTTAGTTCTAATGTATAGTAGTGCACGGATGCTTTCGTAGAGGACTTTCGTAAGCGAAACTTGCTTCTATACACGTTACTCATGGGGCAAACCACGAAAACGTGTGCAGCCAGCTCTTTCGCCTGGAATCAAATCCAGATCGCCTGGAGTTTTTTTTATGTCAGAACTGGTAGTTCCATGTTTGTCCAGCTCAATCGCCTGGAATCGAATTCGTGTTGGAGGCCGCTGTTTGGCTCCATATTTCGCAAGCAAACTTTGCATTGAAGAAAAGGCATTATTGTGCTGATAAATGGAGAGGTGTATGACATGAATTCTATTCTGTCAGCTTACAGAATTTGTAATCTATCGTGTAGACGATGATGATAGCTAGATTATTACAAGGAATATGGCTTGGTGGTCATTGCTGGTTTATACATTTTTTTTTCCTTTCTTGAAATAACGTTTTTGGAAAACATACGCATTGGTGAGATTTCTAATAGCTGTTGTCTCATTTTTATTCTAAAATAGTAATATGATTAATAATAAACCTTTTTGAAATGCATTATTTCAAAATTAATCCCTGCCATCCATTTTTATAAAATGCAGACATATGCATAAAAGCAAAAGTTCAAACGAGGTCTTTTATCCATTTTGAATGAAGTCGAAACTTTAATTAAGCGAATGGCAGTGAAGGGATACTGTGTCCCTCTGATGAAAAATATAGTAACTTCACCATTTGTAACCCAAAGCCAATAGCATATTCGTCCTTTTGTCATGCTTGGCTCTGTACAGGTACCATTTTGTCCGCTATTGTTTTTATTACCTCTAAAAAGAAATAATGCGAGAACATATTCATGCTTATTTTTTTTCCGAGTGCGCATCTTGCAGCAGTTAGGAAAGTAGTGAGACTGATCACAGTCGTAGCGCCCTACATGCCAAACGAGAAAAGTTGCGTTTGACAGGGCGTTATAATCAACCTCTCGTATAACTTTAGTTCAAGCAGCAATTTTGAAGCATGCACATATACTTTGTTATTGCGCTTTTCCTGAAGTCTGTCACAAAAAATAGAATGTTCTGAGTTCTGATATGCTGTTAGTTTTATTCAAACTGGGGCACAACATACTATTACTTTTGCAAAAATTTAGCAGTCGTATGTAAACTGATTTGTCGAGATCACAGGTTTTCAGATAGTGTAAAGCCTTTTCCAAAAGTTGATAATCAACTGAAGACGATTCTTAGCCCAACAAATCTTTAGCAAAAAGAACTGATGACAGTGTGGACGAAATCAGGGACCCTGCGCGGTTAGACGATTAATTGACAACGAGATAAATCACATTGCGAAAACGGACACCAAAGACGCGAATGCGCGTTGTCTCACCCCGATTTTCGCAGTGGCTCGAAACGCCTGGCATCAACCTTTAACTTTTTTCCTCTGCTGACTATGCTGCGAAAAGTTGGTTATAGGAGAAGAGAGGTGCGATACTCTCGGTCCTCCCCCCCCGCCCTCTCATTTCATTCGGGGCGAAAGCTTAGCAGTTAACAAGATTCTTATATGCCTAGATGGATGCATAGGTGCCGACCTTGCTTCAAGCTGTGCCTGTACCCCTTACTAGCCGCCCAGAGGTACTGTGGTTAGCAACTCTGACTGTCGTACCGATGAATCCGGATTCCAATCCCAGAGGAAGTATGAATGTTTGTAAGCGTATACTGTATGTACGGCAAAGGGCACTCCAATGGACACAGTTTTTTTGCACAGTTAGTGCGTTGGAACTGTACCTGTACGACGATGGTGAAATTCTGCTGCCCCGTTTGCTATCTATGCTTGTTCCCCATACTAAAAAGTTATTTAAAGAGACACCATTAAAAAAAAACTGCTAAAGTGGCCATGAACAATTTAATTTTGGAGTTCCAGTACTGCAACGGGAGCAACGTCTCATATGATATGTGGCTTCCCGAGAAAAATACTTCGAAGGACATTGAGTGGATCTGTAATTTAAATATCAATAAAAGTGCGCTTAGGGATATGAAATTAATTTCAAGAGATTTAGTGTCTGAAATAATGATCGCGTGTCAGAGATCTCCAGCTTTCGGATGCATCAAGCAACCCCTTACCAAGAATGAAGAGGCACGTTGATACGAGGAACTTATTGAATTAACGCCAAATATATATTTTTTTAATCTTTTCTTTCTTTTCGTGTGTATGGAAAGGGTAATCCATCATTTAATTTTAAAGGCTCATAACATGATATCGACCCCAGATAGTAAAGGGAGATTGCAACAGAAAGTAACAAGATTGGTAAAAGTGTGATTGATATATTACAGAAAAACGGTGAAAATTTCGTGCACTCCGCTATGAGCACGCAAGAAGGAGAATAAGAAGCGCCAGGGAATCTCGAAGGGAATACCTGTCCTTTGAGCGTCGTTCTTCGTTCTTCACTCTTGATAAAGAACAAATTGTTATGTTCAAAACCTTGAGACCACTTATACTGTGAGCAGTCTCGTGCATGTTCTAGGACTTTGCCTGTTATCTTTTTTTTTTAATGCTGTTACTACGAAGCTAGAAAATTTGTTTGCTCTTTATTTTCCCAAGAACAAAGTGTGAGGTACATGATGCATCGCAGAGAATTGGTTTTGAGTATTTCATTCCATTAGCACTTGGAATTTTTTCATAGCAGTAAGCGGTGTTCTTCAACAGTTTGGAGAAAAGCCAGCTCGGCGACAAAGTGACGGAAACTGTAGAATCTAAATTATCTAGCTTTGCTCTTGGGAATTTGTCCTCGTATCGAAAAGAACATGTTAATATTCCATTGGAATTCATTACACGTGGCATTTGTAAAGTCATTAAAATTCTTTTGGGTTTCATTTTTCAGGCCAAAACGTGTGCAAATTGAGAAATCTTTTTAGAAATTCTTCTTCTTCTTTTTTTTTTTTTAACACCTAAAAATACCTGACTTTCAAGTTATGCTGTGCTATGCCGTAACATGAATTGAAATAGTCTGAAGCTGATTTTCCGTTAATTTGCGTAAGCTGAAATTAGCATACCAGCATATGTTCTTGAAAGAGACGTGTGATGAAAATCATATCTTAAAGATATATTATTATTTGTATGCTTGTTATATGGAGGAAAGTTATAATTGTGCAAATAATTCAACGCACGTGTTTTTACCTCCCCCCCCCCC
>KK120899.1:1004135-1027597 GCA_000611955.2 Stegodyphus mimosarum | reverse complement strand
TTACTAGTAGTCTGATAATTCAGTTTAGCGCCTGACGTTTCTGAGGAATTTGTTTTATTCAACTTTTAGTATTGGATCTGAATTTCTTCTAGTTCCTTCATTCGCATTTCCGCTTGAGTTCAATAAAACTACACTGATAGAAGGAATATTGTATAGTATCAAAATCATGAAGGTCATTAATTGAGAAGAGAATAGCTTTAATTTGTAGAAAATTCGGGCTATAAGACTTGAGAAATATATATAGGCTAGATTTTTTTTTTATTTGCCGCAATATATTACCGCATGTTGCGCTTTTATTATCCTTGCCGCCTCTGAGATTGCCGATTTTTGAGAGGGGTTGCTATTCCACGCGGCGTAATATCTTTAGCTTTCTAATTGCAGTTGTACATTGCTTAAGAAACTGCTCTTTGAAAGCAATGTATGTGCTTCTCAATAATTTATAGCTATTTTATTTTGCAATAATGTATATGATTGATATAATTTCACACAGTTACTTGATAATTTTTATAAACATTGGCACTGTTCCTGTAGTGAATAAAAAAATATTTCGAACACACAAGTTGTGTACATCTGCCTAGAATACTGGTTCACAGTGATTACGTTTATAAAGAATCTACTCTTTGGTGTGAAGTGGATGTGTTTTGAAAGGGCATTTTTTGTGGGTAATAGGTACGGAAATATAGTATAACAGAGGATTATTGCAACTCGGAGGGAGGAGAATTCTGTCGAACGGGGGTTTTAAAAATTTTATGATTAACAAAATGGAAGGGACTTCTGTAAATACTTCAGCTTTTAAATAGATGAATTTCTGAAGAAGAGCAAATGTAACTGCTTTTACAGGGGGGAATTGAAAATTTAGTATAGGGGAAAAAAATGGTAAAATATTTCAGTTTAAATATATTGCGTATCATTAAAATTTAAAGGATAGTTAAGAGATTTTGTTTGAGGAGTTAATTTGATAATGAGGTTAAAAAGAATTCATGATTTGCTACGTAAATTTTATATAATCTTTGTTGCCTTAAAATAATGCCAAGTTTTCCCTCTTTCCTTTGTCAAGAGACTAGAGATGAATAAAAATAGGAGTATGCGAACAAATGCTGAATTAATTTAATTTGATTTCAAAATGGCATCGTCGTAGCAAACTGGAAAATGAATTTACTTTGTAGATAATGCGCGGATGTTTGTCAGTATACAAATCGGGAATAAAAAAATACTGAAGACGATAACTATAACATATGTAATAACAGAAATTTAGTGTGAAAACGTAGAAAAGAGGACGACGATGCTGGTAATCATTATTATTCAAGTATAATTCTCCGCATTATTATTGAAGCAAACAGAAACAGCTGAAGAAAAAAGCGCACGCCGGTTACATTAATTATGAGCATAAATTTCCCATATTCATAGCATGACAGTTGGCGGTAGAGATAGCAGATTACATCTAAACCTGACGAAAATGGGTGTGAGAAGAGAGAAAAATTCAGTTTGAAATTGAGTTGCATGTTATAATAATAATAATAATAGTATGTCTATTTAGATATACTTTTTTTAATCTCAATTCTTTTAAATTCTCTTCTCAGAAGTGTGATATACTGCGTATTTTATTCCTTTCAGTTGCGAAGAGTAAAACTATATTAAAAAAGAAATACGTTATGAACAAATGGGCGTTTTTTTTAACGGTTTGTGTGTTATCTTTATTAAATATCATGTTGTCCGCACTTAAACCATAAAATTCCATTCAACAGCAATATCGCAAAATAATTTTAAAATGAGCATATCTTTAGAATTTCCATTACACAGTCTCGCGCACTGGAGATACAAAAAAATTTTTTTTTTGTACAGTGTTGCCATTCCTCGCTTTGAAATCTTTGAGTTTGTTAATCGAAAATTCTTTAATGTCTGACAAAGTATGAAATAGATAATAAATCAAATTTCAAATTCGGGTTTCCAGATGCTCATATTCGTAGAGGATTACGTTATTCAAAATTTGATGGCTCTAGGTACCGTTTGTTTTATCACAGTGTGAGATACATACATACATTTATGTAGATTATTCATTATTTAATTTCTTTAAATATAATAAAGGGCTGTAATATTTGGTGGCAACAGCTTGAAAAGTGAATCAACGCAAAATGCCAAAACGAAATTAATAGTCCTTCTGGGCTGACGCCTTTTGAGCTAAAAAGAGGGGGAATAAGCAAGTAAATGTGAAATTTATTAAATAAATAAATAAAAAAATTTTTAAAAAAAGTAAGCGCTTAGAATGTTTATTTTATTAATTTTGATTTAACAGTTTATTTATTTATTTTTTTAATTCCATAGTGTCATTTTCTATACTTCGTTTTTAATTGATGTTATCATTATTTAATGAACAATCCAAATAAATAAGGAATGTTCTAGAAAATTTTATCAAGTTTTTGTTCAGATTGATTTGTATTAACGTTTCACGTGACCAAACCGACGTCATTGAATCCCGTTATTAGACATTCAGAGTTTCTCTTGGTACAAATTAAATCTTCACCTTAAGTGAGTACAGAAATGCCCCGAAAATATAAATAAATTCATGTTAGCAAATATGTAAATAAATTCAGCCATTTTGAGTTGTTATTGTGGAGGTTCCGGCATGATTGAAAATGTATTTAGTGCCAAAACTGTTTTTTTTTTATCTTTTAATAAAGTAGGGTAACTACAAAGGTTTTTGGAATTTTAGGAGCACGTGAGGCGCTTGCTTTTAAATGATCTCTTTACGATACTGATACGCGATATATTATAATTTTGAAGCTGTGAAAAGTTAGGATTGAAGTTGCAGCTGTCACGCACGTTATTTTGCCGGTTTGGAGCCGTTTGGCATAGTCAGGGACAAAGACCTAATTCGGATGCCGTGGAAAGAAAGAGATCACTGTCAGATCTGAGTTCGAACGGTGCCACGGTCAGCTGGATGGCAGCCAAATACGCCGGAAATGTTCAGCCTGCGTTTGTTTACCTTTCTTAACGTATTTTGATAGCTGTCGTATTGCTATAAATTCGATTCAAATAGTTCTTGTTTGATAACTAAATAGTCGGTTACGTTTTTTTAAGGCAGTAATTCCATTTTTTAGTGTAGCACTTTTAGCTAGCTTAAGTTCAAATCTTCAGTAATGGAAATTATTTGATCATTAAGTATTGATAGTAGTTGCATTGCTTAGAAGTTTCGCGATCTTAAAATTGATAAATCTAAAATGAACCTTTCTAAAAATACGGTTTTTATTCACATGAAGAAAAAAAAGAAAGAAAGAAAAAGAGGGGTGTGTGTAAAAAATCTATGAAACCTGTATTGAATATTAATTTTTTTTAATGTAAGGATGTAAATTATCTTTAAATGACATTTTAAAACTAATCGCTTGCAATTTATAGTAATAGTGGGGGAAAATGCTATATTGTAATATTTTATGTGCTATCTTATTACATAGAATGGTAGTTCTCCTTTTTAATATGTCATCATTCTTTCAGGTTGCCAAACAACTGTGATATAAAACAAAGTGATGCAGCTAGCCAAAGCATACAAACCCACCAAACTGTATCTAATAATCCTAGTGGAGTTGCAGATGTATCCTCCCAGCAAGAAGAAAAACTAAAAAATGTAATAAAAGTTTTCTCTTATTACTTTCTGTAATCATTCATTTATTTAGCTTTTATAATTTAAGTAAAACCAAAATCTTACATTTCTGTCCATTTATAGTATATATTTCATTTGTATATTTATTAACTAATTATTAAATAAAATTGGGGAACAAAATTATTTTAGGTATGCAAAGAGAGTTTTGTTTTAATTAAGGATAAAGAATAGAATAAGCAAAGTGATTGAAATTTGCTGATAATGTTGCAGATTATAAGAGGTAAAGCAGTGATTAAAAAGTAAAATTCAGAAATGTATACAGTCCTTTTTACTGAGTGATCAAATTAATAATTTAAAACCAGTCTCAAGAATCTTATTTTTATATTCTTTTTATATATTATATGTAAAATTGATATAGGTATTTATTCACAGGTAAATTTAGATTTAGAATTATTAAAGGAAGAAAGTATGGTGCAGCCAAATGTAGAATATGTAAATAATAATCTTCCCTCCAAGGTATACTGTTTTATTTATATTTTCTTAGTTAATTCTTTGATTATTTATTTATATTTAGAAATGTTTTTATAAATTAATATTTTTTAATACTATCAAGGATGCTGCAGAATTGGTTAAAGAAGTAAAGGAGCAGCCTCATCCATTAGAATCTGATTTAAACAAAAAGTAAGTTTTTAGATGATGTGCTTTAACATTTTGAATATTGATACACCTCTATTAACTCTGATACAGAGTTAAAAGAAACTTCTAGTGAAGATTTTATTAAATTAAAAATATGTATTTTTACTGATATTCTGCCATGTGGAATTTCAATTTGGTAATAAGTTTTGTAATTTTCCAAATAGAGATTGAGATCGTTTAAACAGGTTAAAAATTTTGATGTTTCTTCATATATCTTTCCAAACTAAATTGGTAGCTCACATATGCTACAAGATAACATCTCATGCTTTATTTTGGTATACCCAAACTGGTGTTATTCTTTTAACTGAATGTGTTATTTATTAAGGTATATTTACTGTTATTGAATGTGTAAAATTATTTTTATAATATCTACAGAGGCTTTTTGCACATTTTTTAGATGATTTTATTGTATTTACAGAAATTTTTACCTAAAACTTTTGTGTTTTAAATGTTGTATTTGATAACCATTATTATTTATTACCTTTGTACGTTATAAATTCCAAGACAATGTCTTTTGTAGTATCAGAAGAGGTATTTTATCCCATTCTTCTTGAACAGCTTTCTAATGTTTGGACAGTACGTTTTTTAAAAGTCAAAAAGTGCAAAAATCCATGGGTGACGCATCAAAAGATTTAGTAGGGATATGAGTGAAGGGTATGGCTTTGATACCCATTTCTTGTTCCATCCCCCCCAGGAAATTAACAATTGACAGATCTATATTTTACTTTTTTCTGATTGGCAACAGTCTTGCACGCTGGAGATAAAATGTTTTATTTCAAACAGTGTTATCACTGCTTGCTTTCAGATGGTTGAACTTATTAAGAAAAAAATTGTTTTAAGTTTAGAAAATGTGAAATAAATAATAAAACAAATTCAAAATAAAAAAATCAGGCTTCCAGGTGCAAATGTTTGGGTGAAGGACTATGTTTGGGGTCTAAAATCATATCTACTCCTTACCTATGTTATTCAAAATTTGATGTCTCTGGGTACTGCCATTTTTTCGCATTGTGAGGAACACACATATGTAAAGGCAGGTTAATTATATTTAATTTCTTTAAAAATGTACAGTATTTGGTGGCAACAGTTTGAAAATGATGCGCCATTTATAGTGAACCAATGCAGAATTCCATGTTGCAGATGAGAAGTTTATGTAAATAAAAAGTTTCAATTTTTATGCTGTTTAAAAATTTTATTTCTTTACCATTAATTGAGCCTTAATTAATTTAATACAAAAATTTCATATTATCATTTGTATAAATATCTGAAATTGGGCCTACTGACCTAGATTACTATTCATTGTATATTTTATCTCTTAAAGACATTTTGCAGCTGTATTTAGGGAGAAAATGTTTGAAAGTTGTTTGCATATTTTGGCACTTTGTGATTTCATATTGGGTAGAACAATGATTCTAATTAAATTTTAGCTGATTCCATAAAACTGTTAAATATTCATACTTGTGGAAATTTTGTCATAATAGCATGAAACTTTTTGCATTTTAATTTTTTGAAGCAAAATGATTATTTTACTGCATTGGAACTTTTGCTGTATATGACCAAAGGGCAAAAGTTCATTTTTGTATTTCTGCTGCTTTCCCATCCTCTTGTTTTTAGAAATTTTTAAATGCAAATTCATTCTTAGAATTAATATTTAAGAAAATAAAAAAAATCTAACTTTTTGAAAATAATCTCATATTATTAAAGCCATAGACTATTTTCCAGGCAAATAATTCCAAACTTAGAAAGCAGCAGACTTATGAATACTCAAGAAAAAGAGCAACCTGCTATGAAGCAAATGGCAAGTTCTGTTGCTGAAGAAATAAAGCCAAATCCTATGTAAGTTTCTGTTTGTTTTATTATAAGTTTGTTATAGCTGTTAAATATGTATTTTAATGTAAATTAACTCCCTGAGCATAATGACTGCTTTTATTAGATCATGATATTTACTTAGTGTATAGTAACTTGTTATTTTAAACAATATTGTTTTCTTATATTCTTTAATAATCTAAATATCCCAAGGAATAGAAAATTCTGAAAACAAACAGTAAAATAAGTAGTGTGCAGCTTTAAGGAAATGTTAACAAGTCTACTCAAGTACATGATACATTAAGCAAAATTATGTAATTTCTAAAAATTTGTATAAAATTATTTTAGAAATAGTATGGGTAATTAAAGCTTTGTTATGGAATTTCAATAAAGGATGGTCAACATGAAATCTGTTCCAGTGTCCTGTGCTCAATTAAACCCAGCATTTCTTTAATAAGGTTGATGTTAATGAAAAACAGCATTGAAATTTGAATTTGTGTATCCTGTTTTGCAAAAAGTGTATGACATCTTAGTATGAACCACTCTTTAGATCTAGACAGTATTATGCATCATGCTTTGTAATGTCCATGCCAGAACATGTGATTTCGTGAATTGCTTCATTGGCATTAGTCTTCAAGCCATCTATAGTTCATAATTTGTTTGCATAATTTTAATTTTCAGGTGTCTTCTGCATTTTTGATAACTTGCATGCTCATCTAATAGAGTTCTCTTGGTTTTAAATTTCTTCTAAAGTTCTAATACTAGATGTCTTGCCTCCAAGCTTCTCCAAGAATTGTTGGCATGACTTTATAAGTCATACTTTCTCATAGATGTTAACAATAAGCACTTAAGTTTTGCTCTGTATACCATATATTTTGCAGTGTTTTGTATGAAGATACTCATACGCTAATACTCATGAACAACAGCTGTACTCTATTGGACATCATTAGCCAGATGACAAACAAAATGAGACCAGCAGAAGGATTTCAACAGAAGACTGTTGCAACTAACTAGGATATCTAGCATCTACTCCTGTATGCTAGGCTAGAACTCAGTATTACAACTTTTCAACATCAAACTGCAGACACTTAATTTTTCATCCAATGAATATACTTTTGTTCAGATTTCATTTGCAGTGTCTTCATTGATATTAAAATTATCGATGAAATGCTATATCATTAGTGAATTTGACACCTTGTATAAATTTCAAAAGAAATCAGAATATATATAAGCAAAAGAAAATGCCATTGGGACAAAATGTTATTGTTGCTATTTTTTAATATCTATAAAATTTCCTAGTATAGAAATTTTGTAAAATTCTTATTTTAATATTGCTACATTATGTTTATGCCATAGCAAATTTAAGTGTTTGACATTATTATAAGTAATGTGCTGATTCAATCACCTTTCAAAAGGCTGACATTTGCCTTTTAATTCACCTTAATTAAACCTTAATTCTTTTTTATTTAAAGGCCACATTTTTAGCTATCAAAAAATCTTTTCTTTTCTTAATATATTGAAGTGGAGATATAGCAGTTTTTCTGAGAGATGACAAACCGGAACTTGCTGTCTTGCCACACCGGAAATCAAATTTGAAAGGGCAAATTAAAGAGGCATTTTTAACTTTTTTAACATTACTTTTTAATTAAATAATCTTAAGCATTTCAGTATTTCTGGAGAATTTGGCAAAAGTAGTTATGTATTTTCTCATTTTCATTTGACAACATGAATATTTATGTACATGTAATGTTAATCTGAAAACTTTAAATGCAATTTTGGATTTTTTTTTAATGATTTATGTTAGAAACCATGATAACTCTAAAATTTCCTTATAGAATCACTTGAAATTTTGCTTCTGTTGCTTCTTTTACACTCTCATAATTTTATTGGGATGCTCATTAACTAGTGGCAGAAATGCCGAAGATAGGTGTAGGAAAAAATAAAACTACTTTACATTACATTTCCAATGTTTTTAATTAATTTTTTTTTTTCTTTGCTAAGTAGGCAATTGTGTATTTTTAAGATGTATCAGTAGTAGCAAAATAAAAACTTTCTGCTAGATGTGTATTCTTACCTGCAAAATTATTCAAATTATCTGAGTTTTTATAGTAGGTACTTTATTTTCCTGCCAGTGTATTAAAAACTGTCACTATGATTCTGTTTCTGAAGTTTTTAATAATTTTTAAAAATGTATTTAATAATGAATGAACTAGCAACTTTCCTTTGTATTGAAATACATATAAATTTTGGAGGGCTTGAAAATGCAGCATCAGTTCCATTCTTTTATCTTTAACATTTTATACTGTTGAAAGTGCTCTTGTATCATATCTTCTTATTTGGACAAATTCTCTTAGTATAATTATCATTAATCATATAAAGATAAAAGTGCTTTAAACATCCTGATTCTGGGGGGGGGGATTTATTATTATTATTATTATTATTATTATTATTATTATTATTATTGAATGAATGATTTTCTTTCTTCTCAGTTCTTTAGATGTAAAGGATCCTCAACAGAATGAACCTATGTCATCTTCAAAATATATAGATTCATCTGCTAAACAGTCTTTGTCAGAGAGATCTGGTTTTCAAAGCGAAATACCATTGGCATCAAATTATCTTCATTCTGAAGTACCAGCATCTGATCATACGGTAAAAAATAAACATTCTGAAGAGAAATTAGTTGAAAAAATAATTGTTGAAGATGCTCACCACCAGCCACATTATGATGGGATGCCATCCTTTGATGAATGGAAAAAAATGATGCTAGCAGAACAAGAAAAAGGAGGTAATTATAGTATTTAATATGCATCACTTTCTGAAAATTACATAGGGTTTGCTTAGATATTATTGTATGTAAAATGCTTGAATAGAATAATTATTTTGCTAGTCGTATAAAATTGTATTTCTTATATCTAGAATCCAAAATATTAGCCCGTTCATTAAAAACCTATAATAGGAATCTTCATTGAGAAACGGTGTATTAAAAGTGCATGATTGATTTTTCTCTTGTTAATTATGTAAGACAATAAACTACCAATAGATTGTGTTAATATGCCTGCAGGATGCTAAAAAATGTGGGGAGCATTTTAGCAAGATGAGAATGCCCTTGCAACAGAATTAAGTGAGAATAGTGAAGTTTCTCAGTTTTTTTCTTCCCCCCCCAGAGAAGAAATGAAACTTTATACATCGGTGGGTGAAAATTCATATGATGATGTACGTAAAAGTCTCACATAATAGTGTCATTTAACTGAGATGATGATCAACATCGCTATCATTAAGGATTCTTCTCACCTGATTCCAGAAGTTGCGGAAGTTAACATTGCGACAGTGAAATGACGTGCTATGGGAAAAGCTAGCACATCTCATTTAAGAAAATGACTGTGCTGTTGGAAATTAATATTGGTTCAGCTGATCACATAATTCATAATAAATTGAAATTCTGAAAGCATCTGCAAAATAAGATTGTTAAAAATTACCATTCAAAATGTATGAAAAACATGTCAGTGCTGTCTGAAGACTGTCTTATGAATTTGTTCATGAAGCATTTGTGTAGGTATTGTCATTGGACAAGTGCAAGGTATACCTACATGTGTAACAAAGTTTTGAGATGATGAGGAAGTTTGGTTGATGGTGCGTGAGTGGCTGTGTGTTTGTCAGATATGATTCATTTTTTGCAGTATCTACATACTTTTCAGATGCTGATGAAAGTATATTGAACTAATAGATACAAACTGCATTGAACAGAAATACAATTGTTTCAGTATTTCCAATAAATATTCTGTAAACAAAATTCAAGTTTGCTGTTGAATTTAGTAATAATGATAAGCTCTTGTACAAAATTCTTCTGAGAATTTTATTCATGTTAATTAATATTTAGTAATAAGGGATTACCGGGATATTCCATTAAACATATTCCTTAACCATTCTTGTAAATGCTCTTTCTTCATACTCTTATTCACTCATGAATTCCTTCACAATGTTCCTTACACCATGCTTGAATGATTCATTCATGATGCTGGATGAAATAATTTCTGCTTGAGAATATGACGAATAGTTATTCCTAATACATCAATTCTAATTAGAATCATCTCATGAAAATCACCAATGAATCTCATCAATCATCTCGTGAAAATGTTGTTCCTAATACATTATCATGAGTTATTCCTAATGCATCCCAATGAAGTATGTAGATGATGTGTGTTAAATTATGGATGGGAGTAACCAAACAGATTATTTTGTGGTAGAATTTTACCTAGAACACATTTTACTGATCATGCCATGTTTTTTACAGGTAAACACCACACATATATCCAGTATTTGATTATGTGTTTCAGGAAGATAGCATTTGTTAGATGAATTGATTCTTATTCATATATTGTAAGTTTAAAGCACTTATGACCAATATAAATCCTTCAGATAATGTTGAGATGTGAGCTTTCTTAAGAATAGGCAAGCTATTTGCATTACTGTATAATGGGATATGCAGTTGGCTCTGGATGTATTATGCATTGTGTTGTGATATATTTCTTTGACTGTCGTCAACATTATCTACAGTCTGCATAATTTATACTCTTGATTAGAATCAGATGTGTTGAAATTGGGAGATTTTGTTTAAATACTAATTCACTAATTTTAACTTTCTTAATGTTGAGCTAAACAGCTAGTGTATTTTATATTGGGGACATTTTAAGGGAGACCAGATATTTTCAGTTGTTATATTGCTTTATAACGAAGGAAAGAATTGATTATAAGTAGTTATAAGTAGGCAAAGGATTGATAACAGCATTTTTAGAAACATGTAGCAGTTTTTCACAGTTTTATGCATGAATTGTCAATATACTAAATAAATTATTTGATTGTACCTTTTCTTCTTTCTGCAGGAATGACACTGTCCCTTCCTCTTTGATTATTAAGATCTTTTGCATCCATTTTTCTTATACGATCATTGGTATATTTCCATTAGTTTCTGTGGTAATACTATAAGGTATTTCTCCCGCCTTCTTCGCATGCCTTCGCAGTGTAGTGGTCAGCACACTCGATGCGTATTCAAGACCCGGAGAGGGCATTGCTCATTTTTCATCTCTCCTGCTTCTAAATAAACTAATGACTTTCCAGCTGGTACCCAAACTAAAAGGATGGTGGATGATGATTCTCCACCACCAGTATTTGGCGATTGGGTCCCCTAATCCCCAATCACCCTTTAAAAGGGGGAGTGTATAAGGTATTTCTCCTGCCTTCTTTGCATGCCTTTGTGGTGTAGGGGTCAGCACGCTCGACGCGGATTCGAGAGGTCCGTGGTTCGAGTCCCAGCGAGGGCATTGCTAATTTTTCATCTCTCCTGCTTCTGAATAACATAATGACTCTACAATAAAAAAAAAATTTAACCATAGTACTGTGTTTGACTTACATCACATTTCAATTACTTTGCTGTTTTATTTTCTCTGTTGTCCACATGCAGTTCTGAAGACAAAGAGGTAGCTGGGTACTTCAGACATAATAGCGGCTAGTGTCTCCTGGTGATTGAGTTAAAAAATTTGCATTAGATTAATTTAAAAGGTTTCTTTGATTAAGTCATTAAATTTGGTTAATTATATCATTGCTGAAAAGCATCTCATTTGAACCTACTGCAGTCTTCTGCTGTAGAACTAAAAGTCATTTTTGCATAATGCTAATAAAAATTCCTTTTCGAGACTCTGCGATCAAAGCAGAACATTGCAGAGGTAAAAGGGCACAATTAATGACCTTTTACTAGAATTGAAGAAACATTTCATTGAAACTAATGGTCAGTTAATTCGATGTGCCATCTGTGTATAAATATTGCTGTCAGTGAGAAGGATTCAAGAAACATTAAATCAGTGATCCAGTCCAGTAAGCATATGAAGAATGACTTCTGAAATCTAACAATCTAATCAAATTATCGTAGCATTTCAACTGATATATCATTATAACTGTAATCCACTCCCGTTTACAGGTAAAAAAATCTGCATTCAGAGATCATTTTTCAAAAAGCATATCTACATGTTAGTGCTAGAGGAAGGCATTCTGAGGAAAAATTATTGTAACATAATTTATAAAAATGTTTTCAAAGAAATAAGAAGTGGTTGGTAACTATGTAGTGAGATTCATGTTGGAAGTAACTGCTCATGAGCTACAATGATGCATCTAGAATATACTTGCATTTACATTATCTGGCAAGTGTATGAAACCATGTTCTTTATAATATACCAACTCGGCAAAAAAGAAATGCCTTTAATGTAGTTATTTACAGAGTCTTACATGAAGCTGTGCCCCGAGGCATACAGCATGAGAAAAAATGTTACTTGCTCTCTGCTTTCAAATAGCGGAAATCATATATTATAAATTCAGCCATATAACACTCATTGCACATGGATTACATTAGATTAGTGAGGGTATCAGAAGAATTACAGATGACTTCATTACTTCCCCAAAGAAGATTTTTACAAAAGCTCATAGTCATAATTTTTTACGAAGCCATCACTGTGTCCTTCACCAACCAGAATTCTTTGTTGTAGCAGATATGATAGTTGGATCAGATAGATTGAGGTATTGTGGAAAAACTTTGACAAATTCAAATGCTTCACATATGTCCTAAATGTATTTTTCCTAGTATGTAACTACACATTACTGCCTAATGTGATTCAGAGTTTAGAAGAAGAATGTATGGAGGAAGAAAATGTAAGGAGATGACAACTGTGAAGAATAATTTCAATGAATTTGTCAAACTTGAATTAAATTTAAGGAGTAGTTCAGATGTGGAAGCCATGGCAACTTCTACAGAACTCCCTCTCTGAGTTAAAAGTGGGCTTTCATCTTTGGTGACATACTTGATCCATTGATACACAGGGTTTTCATAAAAGGCAAGCTTTTTCATTTGTTTGAATCCATTAGAAATGTGATTTGTTATTTCAGTGTCCAGAGATGTTTTGAACATGTATGCATTATAAGTATTAAATGATATTTTTTAATTAATGGAAATATGTATGCTTTTTATTTTGTTATAGGACAGCAAATGCCATCGCCCAATCCACCGGGCAAAAAAATTTCTAGTCAGAAGCGCAGACGTAACTATTCTTCATATGAATGTGGTGCCAAAATTGTTGCATCTAATTCAGAAGCTGAAGGAACCAGTCGTATTTTAAATGAACTTGTGGATGAATATATGTTGAATCCTTGCAAAGCTAAAATTTGGTTTGTTATTGAATTGTGTGAAACGGTCCAAGCATCTCAGGTAAAATTTAATTATTATTTGAAAGCACTTTGCATAATTAAGTTTTAATTTATATTTTATTAAGTGTTTATTTAACAATTAACTTGGTAGACACTTGTGATTATAGTTATGGTAGTGAAGCTTTGAAAAATCTGTAAATACTGTTTAATAATTATTCAGATTATTTTCATGAATTGTTATGCAAATTAGATAAATGCATTTCACAATAAAACTGCTGTAAATGGAAAATAATTTTTTTTCAAAATGCTGCAGGGAATTTATATACTTAATTTATGAACTGCAAATTTATAAACACATTATTGAACTCAAAGGTACTGTGCCCAATCTTTGCTTTAATTATAAATGTTTATTTTTATGTAATCTTTACTTTATTTACTATTATGTATTTATTTTCTATTATGTAAGAATGTTAAATGCTATTAAGTAATATTTAATGATTGACTGAAAGAAGTTATAATGCCTTCCTGTGCTAGAAATAAAATAGGATACTTTTCCATTCAAGTCATGCTATACATTTTTAATGCCATAATGGCACACTTGGGTGTATTTCTTTCCAACTTGACTTCGTACAGTAAGAACTTGAATATCTTGCATTTAAATAACTGGAAAACACAAATATATTCAAGAGGAATATTTTAGACTTTTTTAATTGAAAAATTTTGCCAGTGAAAGATTTGTAAAGACATCATAAAGCACATGTAGGACTGTTGCTTGGAATCTTGCTTATAGGGGGTGAGTTTCTTACAGTATGCCGAAAATTAACCACTAGGGGACAAGTATCTATACTTTCATTAGTATCCATAATTTTGTTGTGTCTATTGATTTAACATTAGGCTAAAGTAATAAGGAATTGGCACATACCTTTCTCATGTAATTAATTACTCCAGTCAACTGTTGTTGTGATTCATTTAAGGCAAGTTTTTGTTCCCAGATGTAAAAAATGTTGACTCCTGAGCCCAAAAGTAAAGTAATCATGTGACAGTAATGAAAGGAATACAGTACAAAGTCCGAGATCCTGAGGTCCAATATCCGGAATGATCCAACATCCAAACCTCAAAACCACCAACAATTTTTTTTTGTAAGCTTTACATATACTCATTTGATTCCCCCCATAATAAAACATGTGGAAATTCCTAATTCTTAATTTCACTTCGCCTTTTCATGCACTATATAAATACTTCCTTACGTTATTGAAGAAACAATAATTTAGCATAAATTTGTGTGATCAATAATTTGGCGCAGTAGCTGCTTGGCATACATCTCAAGCCAAAACATTATACATACAAACATCCTTAATTTTACACCTACTACTATTTTATATCCCTGATGCCAATCTGGTGAATCATTATTTATTATACTTTGCTTTCATCACGCATGTTTACCAACACATGACAACTTGAGTAATAACTTATGCAGGAAAGCTCAAACAATTTTTTATATTAGTAATTTAATAACAAACAGTATGGTAACCTTTTATGTTGGCATTATGCTTGGCAATGATTACAGACTTAAGTAAATGCACTAAGAAATGCTGACGAAGGAAAAATTTAACAAAAATTTCTTTCCATATTCTAAAAATAGATTTTGTTAATTAAACTCATAGGCCAAAAGATTACATTTATGGCTATTTGAATTAAGAATAACTGATTTGTTTTCTCACAAAAACCCAGAAACAGTGCCAGAGCTCGTATGGCCACACCAGGTGGCAAAATTTAGAGAAGACAAAATTTTAAAACTTTATTGGCGCACCAAGCAACCCAAATTAAGGAATGACAAAATCTTTAGAATTTGGGGAAAGCACTGGAATCCAAAATTTAAGGTTGGCACAAATTTAGAACTTAGGGAGGCGCTTGGTAGCAGAATTTAGGACCCACAGAGATTGCATGAGACTGTAAGACATCTAGCGCCGGCCCTCATTAAAACCTTAAGTATATTTGGAAATTAATTTAATCAGGACTCAGACAAGCTGTAAGCATGTGCAAGAAATAGATGTAAGTATAATAAATAACTGAACTAATGCAATTCAGGCTTAATTGTCTCAGTGCGCAATAGAAACAAGACAATGTTTAGCGGAACAGCTTGTCTTTTGTCGCCAATCTCATGATATAATAATAATGTATAATATCAATAATGTATAACAGGTGCTATTAAGCTAGGCTAAAGTTATATTTTACGGATTTCCAAGGAATTTCAGTCAGTATCACGAAATGTGCTGTTCCTTAACTTCCTGATTTGATCCAACTTATTATTTTGTGTAGGCTGTTTTTATGACAGCAATTTTATGAAACTTAAAGTTTGAACTTTTGATTACATCGAAAACAGTTTCTAAAAGAAGTTTCTGTCTCTATTAAACAAAAAGTGGAATTGCTGCAAAAAATGGATAAAGGAATATCCATCTCAAAACTATGCGAGGAGTATGGTATTGGAAAGTCAACTGTATATGGCATAAGAAAACAGAAAAAGGAACGTTTTGAATTTTTTGTGGATTCCACACCCACTCACAATGAATAACAGAAAAATTATTCGTTATGCTAAAAGTGAAGACTGAAAGGGTCAGACAACGTCACAGTGACTACGTGCCGTTGACGGGTTAAATGCTAATGGCTCAAGCTAAAATATTTCACTAAGAAATGAACTTAAAAAATGAGTGCACATATTCGACAAGTTGGTTAACTGAATTTAAAAATCAACAGGGTATAAGGCAATCAAGAATTTCAGGTGAAAAACCTTCAGCTGATACTGAAACTGCTGAACTATTTGCAGATAAATTCATTGAACTCATTAATAGTGAAAAGTTATCTGCAGAACAAATTTATAACGCTGATGAAACTGGTCTTTTCTGGTAATATGGTGCCGCAAAATACCTTGGCAACCTCTACAGAAAAGGCTTCAACTGTTGTCAAAGATTCCAAAGTGAGACTAACAATTTTAGCATGCGCTAATGCTGCAGGAACGCACAAGTGTAAACATTTTGTAATAGAAAAAAAGTGCACGACCTTGAGCATTTAAAGGAGCAAAGATTTTTCCCATTATATATCATGCAAATAAAAGATGATACAAGCGTTAATGAATGATTGGTTTGAAAATCATTTCACACCCAAGGCTCGGCAACATTTGAATTTGGGATTGGTTTACCTGATGATGCAGAAATTATCCAGATTTTAGACAACCGTGCAGCTCATACTTCACTTAAAGTTTTAGTGAAAGTTAATGTATTCATATTATTCTTTCCACCAATTTGTACATAAGGCTATGGATATTGGAATAGTGTGCACACTGAAATACGAATATGAAGTCACATTTTTAAAATCCATGTTAAATTTCTTGAATATTGGCAAGAAGTTTCAAGAATTTTTGAAATATTTTAGCATAAAATCTGCTGTGTGGAGCATCGCAAGATCGTGGGAGGAAGGCATCCAGATACTGTAAAAAATGCTTGGCATAATTTATGGCAGCTACCATATTTCACGGTGAGGATGATGAAGATGATAGCCGCGAATTTGAAGGCTTTCGGATATCGCAAACCACAGGTGAAATTTTCCAATTAATAGATTTTGTAAAGAAATGTGGAAAAGTGGTAGTAAATGAAGATGATATCATGGAAGATTTTCATTGCAATCACAATGCCCCAATCGTCAATCAATTAATGGACGGCGAAATCTGCAGTATGGTTCTAGATCCAGAAAATACCGCTACCGAAGAAAGTGAGAGAGAAGTTTTTGAAAACAAAAACATTTCGATTAATAAGTTAGTCGGAATTCTCAACACAGCAATTACAGGTCTTGAACAATAAGGCTTTTTAACTGAATAAGAAATCATGTCTGTCTACAGAATTAAAGAGAAAATATTAAGTCCCCCACCCAAACAACTTGTAATTGAAAGAAATGTTTAATAAAGTAAACAAATAAATATTAAGTTTTATCACGATTTCATATTTTTAATTTTATAATTTCTACATGCCATCTTACTAGTTTTTAAACTGATGATCTAATATCTGTAAAAATCCCAAATCCGGAATCGCCGAAGTCCTGACGAGTCCGGATTTCAGACTTTGTACTGTATATGATTTGGCAAGTCGCATTTGTTTTTGGAGCACTTTTTTCCTCCTGAGATGAATGAATGCTGAATTGCAGTTGTGGCTTCGAGTCACATTTTAATGTGATGAAGCAATGATTTTAACACAATCTTTCTCTGTAAAGAAAAATTTTTCTTAGAGAAACAGATAACTGCTCATGCTCTTAGTAAATACCAAGATGTAAAATTCATTGCAAAGAGAGCAAGGAGAGAAATGATTAGATGAAAAATATGGCTCCTTGAATGATCAAAGGAGAAGCCAAATTAAACTGGTGGTAAATACGCAGAATAGTGTAAATGGTATGGTTTTAGCGAAAAATATACTTAAAATAATGTTTGATTTTGTGTAGCATATTTTTCAACCATTTTTTATAGAGAAAGATTAAGACAAGTGACTTTTGTTGTTAGTATTTAAATATGCCTGTAGATGAAACTGGGAAGATTAATGAAATGTGATGATAAAGGGAAAATGAGGTTATGTAGTTTTCTGACGATAGGGTTATGATTATTTAATGATTACATTATTACACATGAATGGATATTTATTTTTACTTGAAAGCTTAAATAATGTGAATTCACACATTTTTTTTTTTTTTTTTAAATCTCTCCTTGTGTCACAGTTTTCACCACAGAGCTGTTAAATCTCAGTGATTGGTTGACCCCATTGTTGGCCAAATAGTTAAGACCACTGAAAGCTGAGAACCTGGATTCAATCTAGGTGAACACGCTGGCTACGTGTTTGATTTTCATGATTTTTTCCGTTTGTTTCATGAATATGTTATTTCCCTGAGAAAGTTCTCTTTTTAGACAGATAGCCTTCATGTGCTTTGCCATATTCATAGTAACTTAACATCAGTGGATATGCAAGATAACCTAACCTCTATAGATAGTACTGTAGTGTAAAAAATTAGACAAAAGCTTTAAGTTATTGAGTTTTAGTTGTCTTGAGCATGAGAATAAATAAAAAAATGCTATTTTTGTGAAGGTTTGCATTTTAATTGATGTTATTTTTAAATGTTCTTTCACATAATTATTAAGTTCTTTGGAATTTTACTGTATTGTTTTGTGTTTTAAAATTATATATATATAAATGTTTTTTTTTCTTTCAGATTGAGTTAGCCAACTTTGAATTATTTTCATCTTGTCCAAAAGACTTCGCTGTGTATTCAAGTGATAATTTTCCTACACGAGATTGGGTCCTACTTGGAACTTTTACAGCAGTAGAACAAAGAGTTCTTCAAAGTTTTGAATTAAAGCAGGAAGGATTTGGAAAATTTATAAAAGTATGTTTTTTTGCCTTGGATTGTTTTTCAAAAATTGTTTAGCTTATGCACTTCATATCTATGCTTACACATATGTATTTGTTATAGTTATTCTTTATTAATGCAGTGATGGTGTGATAGTTTGAGTCAGAGTACTTGTTGAAATATGTAAAAAAAGATTTAAGATTGCATTTAACAATAATCAAACTGTAAAATTACGTTTGTAATGATTTACAAAAATGGTTGCTTACAGTATGATATCATTATAATAAAAATGAAAGTATATAAATAAAGTTAAAATGTTTATGTATGAAAAAATATAAAAATCAAAATATTCATGTTTACAAAATGTAAAATGAGAAACAAATTGCTGTTAAATTGCTGAAAATACTGTACAGTGAAAGCTCAGGCCATGAATTTAATTTGCTCCTGAAGGCTGTTTATCAACCAAAATATTTATAAATCAAAACAGTTTTTGCCATAGGAATTAACGTGATATAGATTAGTTCATTCTTAGACCACAGATGATTGCTTATTTATAAACTATACAAAATACACTGTGTGTACGTTTGTAAGGATGGATATTATTAAATGTAAAGGAAAAAGGTATACATGATATTAAACAGACAAAATAGGCATTTTTAGAGACGTCTTTTCTTTGCCTCTAAGCTGCACTCTATTCTGCTTATTCATTGGACCTCTTTTTTTACTCAAAATTTGTCCAGTGTGATTTGTTGTTGCTAAGGTTTTAAAATGTTTCTAAAATGAGCATTATCAATGAAAATATTTATACTTTAGCTTACTACTGCTTCATCAAAAAGATATCATTATATAAAAACTTTGCATCTACCCAGTTTTGCACAAATTTTGCAGATAAGAGAACTAGGGCCATTTTTTATATTCCTCTTCTTCTGAAGACGTTTTTCTCCCCAGTCTTCTTTTATTGCTGCTGTTAAAAAGTTGTGTAATTCTTACTAAGTTTTTATGGTTCTCTAATGACTTCTTGATGTCTTCATTGCTAACTTGCTAGACCATTGCTTTGTCTATAGGCACACTTATCACAGATCCCCCCCCCCCAAAAGTTTTCAAGTCCTGTAACCCAATCAGGTCATTAAATTTCTTAAGGTCGAATTAAGTAAGTGATTTGCTAGCAAGCTTTGTTAATGAGAGTTAAGCAATCAAAAATATTAAAATGTTTTCAAAAGTTCCTGAGTGTTTATTATGTGGCACAGGTTACTTCTGAAAATCATATATTCTCCCCTTAATTGTTTATGCAAATGTTTATTCACAGTACTGCTCCCTATTCCAGTAATTAGAATTTTTCTCTATTACGGGTGCGGAAGTTTTCCATGTTTAATAGAATATTAGCAGATTATCATTTCTTATCAATATTAAAATATTTAATGTAATTTGCTTGTTTATATAACTTGAATATTTTGTAATCCTTTATAGATAGAACTATTAAGTCATTATGGAGGCGAACATTATTGCCCATTAAGTGTTGTACGCATATTTGGAACATCAATGGTTGATGAATATGAAGAAATGGAAACCTTGGCCAATCAAGTCAATATTCCTGATGATGAATTGGATAGGTTGGGTATGTTGACTTTTTTTTCTTATTAATTTTTTTAAAATTTTAACTCTGACTAAATTTGTTTGAACTCTATTAAATTTAAATGTAATAAATTCTGATGTGTACTAATTAATTAATAGGTATCTTTTATTGCAATACTGTATTTCTTAAATTTGTGCATGAAAGAAATTATTGTCATTTGATGATTTACCCAGTTGCCTTAAAATTTGGAAAGAATTCCCAATAAAAATAACATCTTCTATTTTTGTAACATGTCAGTGTTTTCAGTAATGCTGATCTGTAGGAAACAAAAATAATTATAATGTTGGAGGAGAATGGTGTAAGGAATGGGTAGAGCTATGAGTGGATAATATTGAAGGCTAATTATGTCAACTATTTTTACTGTCACCATTGTAAAATGAAAAATATATCCATTGTTGGTGTTTTTTGGTTCAAGGCAAAACTAAAGTTAGAGCAAAAATCAGGTTTTATTCTCTCAGCTTACAAGTCCAAATAAGACTTAAATGAAATTTGGGCTACCGATATATATATATATATATTTTTAATTTATTTTTCTAATGGCAGATTACAAAGACAACTGTAGACAGAATGAGCAAATATGAAAGAGAACAACAAAACTAGAAACATTCCGCAGTATAATGTACAAATCTGTTTTGCTTCTGGCCTTCCAATATCTCTCCCAGAGTGGTCCAGCATTAAGTGCAGGACAACGACTCGGGATGTGTGACATCCACTTCCTCATGAAGGTTGCACAATTTAAAAATTGTGCTCGGGAGAATGTTCATTTGATACAAATGTTTTAAAAAACAATCATGGGCAGTAAAAAGATGCAAGATGGCAACAGATTTCTTTCTGTGTCGTAAATGAATACCAGAAATTCTGTTAATCCATACTTTGACTCTTCCTTTGTGTAACATCTTTCCAAAAGACTTATCTGTAGTAACTTTTAATTACTCTTTTGGCAGTGTAAAAAGGGATGTGATTGTCAGTTATTTGAAGAATATTGGTTCCTTTCATTGTCAACAAATCTGTTTTTATATTTCCATGATGGCCACGTTTTGATGATATCCACTGCATGACAACTTCTTTGCCATCCTGAGCTAAGTTGTTTAGTAATTGTTGACGTTTTAAAACATCAACAGATATTGGAGATTCAAAAGAAGAAATGATTTTAGAATTGGAGAGTATGACAACCCCTTTGAAAAATGTTCTAGGTGATATGAAATTTGGGATATGACTATGCATATGACCATAATCTCAGCATCAAAAGCAGTCTCAATCCTTCCAGTGGGAATGAAAATGAGAAGAATTTTCAAAAGACACCAGTGCCTGCATTAATACTGTCAGCCAGCACAGAGCCATGCGTAAACACATGTACCCATTCACTCTCAGAATATAAAGCATTAATGTTTTCCAAAGCCAAAGATTTTAAAATTTGATTGTTTGTTTCTTTTTTGATGATTTTGTGCAACAGATAATTCTGACAGCCTGTTCTATTTTATCAGTTAGACATTATGGTATTACAAAATTCTCTGCTTTCTATTTAAGGCCTAACTGATCTCTGACAGAAAAGACTGCCCAAAATAAACCATTCTGAGTTTTCTCTCTTCTCAATAAAAGGTAACAGTTTCATAGGAAAAAGCAGTTAAAACTTTTTTTTATAGAATTGGTACACTTTCTTTCACACTTTCTTTTTAATACACATGTGGTGTGAAGCTAGTAAAAGTGCATCAACTGGTGTGGTTTTAATAGCACCAATAATAAGTCAGGGGGCTTGGTTGTGAAATCTTGAATGAATCAATCGCTTGGTTTGATGCTGCTACAAAAAAGCTTGCAACAATAGGTAATAAGAGGTAGAATATAGGAGCTGTGTATTAAATCCAAGAGTAGGTTCTAGAAAGCTATCATTTAGGTCCAGCAGTTCTCTTAATTAAGGCTTGCCTCTTAGTAATGTGTTCTAAATTCATTTCAATATGTTCTTTTCAAGTCAGTTTGTAGTCAGAAATGACACCTAAGTATTGAAAGTTTTTGCAGATGTTTGATATACTGTCTTCTCTAAATTAACTTTTATATTATGAGTATAACACTAGTCTTCTAAACATGCTTGTGTGAGCTCCAATAGTGGAAAGCTTCAAGAGAAGAGTATCCTTACAAACTAAGTCATTAGTAGATCTCAGGCCAACAAAAACTGCAGAAAGGATACGTTCTTTATCTTGTACGTCCTTTTTTATTTGGCTAGTAATGTAACATGCTAGCCAGTTGGCCTGGATTGTCTGAAACCAGCCTGTTCATTGACTGTAAATTGAAAATTCTCAACATACCAATTTATTTACTTTTTTAAAATTATTCTCTCTATAGTTTTACATAAAACACTCTTGAGTGAAATAGTCTGCATCCCTTTATGTCACTGTGCTCCTTTCTTCTTTTGGGTTCGAGATTATTATCGATGTACACCATGCGGAGGGGATACAGGCAGTATCCCACACAGTATTGAAAAACTTCTATATAAGGGTTAGTATAATAAGGGTTGCTTTTATGCCTAAATTCGTAAGAAATTCAGCATGAATTGCAACTTTATCTGGAGATTTATTAGATTTTAAATGGCTTAATGTCACAAGAGTTCATGCATTGTGATTGAAGAAGTAAAAGCAGAAAGAGAGTTTTGCAATTGTGAAGAATGATTTTGAATGCATCTTATATTTGCTTTAACTAATTTTTTCTACCTTCTACAGTAATCAGATTGGAGAAATGTTGCACAAATGCATTCACTACTGTTTTACTTAAATTAACTGACATTTAATTCATTAAGAAGAGTTTTTGACTGGTCTAGACTTTATTTTAATTTTTGTAAAAAATTTATATGTTCTTTTCCTGTCCTTTTAAAAGTGTATCTTAGAAATAAAGTTATCAAATGATTTTATAATAAATAGTAAAGTAATAAGTTAATATAAAGTTATCAGTGAATGTTTTCTCTGAGAGAACAGTCTTCTTAAATAAAGAAGTTTGCTTTCGCCTAGTCTGAATGTCAGATGGCAGTTTAATTAATTTTGCTTCTTAACCTACTTCAGTTATTTTTCATCATTTTAACTTCATCAGACAAGAAACATCTGTAGCCTTTAATTTTCCCTCTTGGAATACATTTCTTAGCACACACACACACACACACAAAAAAAAAAAAAAAAA
>KK120899.1:958881-999954 GCA_000611955.2 Stegodyphus mimosarum | reverse complement strand
TCTATGAATTGGATGTGGCGGACCAGATCCCTGGCCCTCACAATCACCTGATTTATCGAGTCTTGATTTTTTTCTGTGAGTAGCTATAACATGGAATCTGAAATGGATCTTATGGTAAGACTCATATATGCTGCGGCTACAAAGAAGTTACCAGTGTGTTTGACCGTGTCCACCAATCAGTGTTCCATCAGTGTCAAGCATGCTTGTTGTCTGATGGTGCAAACTTCAAACATCTGTTGTGGCATTAGAGCTTTGTTGTGTCTTTTCTGATCTTTTACCTTTACTACCACTTACCACTGATGTTTCTGGTCATGGATTACTACAGATCTCAGTCCTTATGATGTGCCCTTCCTCCTTAAAAGTTTGTTGCTGCATTTTTGAGACACTTGTATTTATAGAATACTAAAACCAGTTTACAGTGTTAAACACCAGAGGTTTTTACGAACTTGTATTTAGCTATCTCACAGCCATCAACAAGTAGTAATGCTAATTTGCTTTCAAGAACCTGGCCATTTTAATCAGTTATTCTGTTATTATATTGTATTTTGCTAGTTTTCTGTTTATTAATTTCTAAAGTACATTTTACATTGCTTTACAATAAGAAAATATCGTTTTGTTTTATAATCAGTAAATAACTATTAATTTAAATAGAATTTTATGAACATGCAGAAGAGAATTTTGTTTTTATATTGAATACAACAATTTTTGTAAAATATATTCAAGACAAGGACTGTAAAATTTATATTGTGATTTCATGCAAAGATTTTTAAGAACTGTAAACTTCTTTAATTATTTCTTGCAAACTTTTGAAATTGGACTGAAATTTTAACAGAACTCTAAATTTTACATATGTTCATTAAAAATGTATTATTCTTTATGCCTCTTGGGTAACTCTGCAGTAAATCCTGTCACGGTATTAGAACACGAAGTACTATCACCAGTCTATTACAGCTGTTCTCCAAATCATCCCATTATATATATACACACGCACACACATGCACAGTTAAGCATTTCATTTGTAGTTAAAACATTCTGTTTGCAAATGAATTATATCTCATTTGATTGTCACTTGCATTAGATGACTGTAATTCCAAAATTGTTTCAATAGGGGCCATTGTATAGGAAGAATAAAGAATAGTTGTTTAAAGCATGTTGAATTATTTTTCTTTATTGTTTAGACATACCAGTTGAAGATCAAAAGCAACCCACAAATTTGTTTGGGTCTGCAACGGATGCTGTTTTAAGTATAGTCAAAAAAGCTGCTCAAGCTTTGGGCCAGCAACAAACACTTGAAGGTATATTTTCAAATATTTCCTTCATTTAAATAAACTTTATGATATATTTAATCACCAAAAAAAAAGCTAGAAGTATTTTTTGTAGTTTAGATAGTTTTTATTTGTTTATTTATTCATTCATTTTTAGAAGGACAAACTAATGAGACAGCCCCAGAACAGCAAAATGTATCAGATGCAAAATTATGCAAGTATGTACTTGACCACAGTTACTTCTTATTTTATTTGAATAATTTTTTATTGTATTTATACCAGTAATCAAGTGATTTTATGCAAGGCAGGATGAAGTACCATCACGTATTAGAACTTCATACAGTGAAGGTATCCACCGAAAACATCATGGAGAAAAAAATGCAAGCTGAAAATGTTGTGGTAAAAACATGGGAGAAAAGAAAGCAAAGACAAAACATTGTGGTACAAAATAATTGTCAAAAATATCATGGTAAAAAATTAAGCTTCTAGAAATCATCGCATGATGATAACATCGCAGACATGCGCTTTTCAGACTTTAAAAGCTGTAAATGCATATTCGCATAATGATTTGGGAGCAGCAGAAGGAAAGAGGGATATTTTTATTTTTATATTTCATATTTTTGAATGAACTAATAAATTTTTGTTGAAAAAGGAAAAAGGAAACTTAAGCATTTAAAAATTGAAAATGAGTAGAAAATTAATGCAACTTCTAGCACTGAATAGAATTTTAAATTTACGTAGTTAATTAACAAAGGTCATCAATAAATTAATTTTTTTTCTAATGTTTTACTCAATTTTTCATGAAAAATACAGCCTAAAATGTTTAGAAAAAGGAAGATAAATAAATGCATGAGTTACCTCTATAAAAATTGCTTAGTTAATTATCAAACTACTTTCTTTCACATTTGTTTATCTGAAATTGTTTTGGTGAATTATATCTTGTTCTGTTTATTCTTAAATTATCATTAACATTTCTGTGGTTCCAAATCCTTATGCGAATATGCATTACAACTTTAAAAACCTGAAAAGGGTATGTGTACGATGTTATCGTCATGCGATGATTTATAGATGCTTTATTTTTTACCACTATATATTTGACGACGATATTTCGTGCCACGATGTTTTAGAACTGCAATGTCTTATCTCTGCTTTCTTTGGTCCCATAATGTTTTGTACCACGATGTTTTCTTTCACCTTGCATTGTTTTCTCTATGATGTTTTCGTCCCATGATGCTTTTGCCACAATGTTTTAATCTGTAACCTACGGGGAATTCCCTCTGCTCCATTGTCTACCTGGGATTTTAATTATGTTCCACATGTAAATGTTAAGTTTGCTAGAGTTCTTGAAAAAATAACCATTTGTTTATAAAGGTAGTCTAGACATGTAATGAATGTCTACCTATATCTGTTGAGGATGTGTTTTGGTTTTTATTTATTTATTTATTGTAAATTTTTGTTTTAAGATAAATAGGATGTTAGGTTATTATTTAAATGTGAATATCAAATATGAAAGCCATACTTAATAGTCGATGAGATAATATACCATGTATATTATCTCATCGACTATGCAAGTTGACTGCCATGAAAGCTGGTGGAGATCCTGCCAGATTTATGCTAATCATTCCTGTATAATTCTAAAGGCTTTCTTTCGTTAGTTTCAGTTATTTTGTGAGACTTTCTTATTTTGCTGGAAGCTCTGTTTGGAATGATTTGAGTGCATCCAATCTATTACTGTTTTGTCAGTCAGCTGATAATATTGGGGCCATTAATATACTTTTTACTTCCTTGTATGAAATAAAAGAAGTATTGTAATCTAAAAAAAATTGTGGTGTCGTATTTCAATGGAAATTTCCATTTGGATGATTTTTTTTTTTTTTTTTTTTAACATCTGTACGTACACACAGAATAAAGAACTCTTTTTCCCAAAACAGATTGTAAAATGGATATGAAATAGATATAAATGGTATTTTACTTGATGTCTGTACTTCAAATAATTCTAAAATGATTAGCCATAGACCATTGAACCTTTGTATATGGGACTATTGTAAGACCTCTTTGTACACCTCCTTCTTCTATTTTAACTGGCAGTACTAAATGTATGTATGCATGTATGTGTATATATATATGCATATATAACCCCCCTGCACCAGGCTTTTATTTTTACAATCATTGGTTCTAGTTACTTAAATATGAAGATATTCATGTTTTGGGAATGGCAAATTAAAAAAATAATTTATTTTCTACAAATAGCAAAATCTAACTTTTAGTGCAGTCTCTCGATTCCTATACTTATATTTGGGAAAGTTTTATACTTGTCATGAAAAAATTAAATTAGAAGAAGTTTTAAATTGACAAGGTATTTATTTTCAAAATTAGCAATTTTTGACGTCATTTTCAACTTGCCTTGAGAGATATGTTACTTAAGTTAGAATAATTCGAGGAAATAAGTTTAAATGATGTAAAGCAAAAAATGTGTTTAATTTATGAGGTCGTAAGGAAGTCATTGGATGTCCATATCAGATTTTTTTGATGGTAGGATCCTATAATTTCGAAAATAATCCATTGCTGGCTGTTCTGTCTAGCAGTCCCAAATTCTAATTCCCCCCAAAATGCAAGAAAAAGTACATTAATAATTTGTATCTTTGTTCATAAAAACAAAATGTGGCTTATGATTTTAAAATCAGTAGGGGTTACATCAAATAAAATCACGTATGTTGTGAATATATTGTTACATCACATTCATCCATAATTGGTGCTAAATTATACTATTTGGTGACAGTTTCAGGGTTGAGGGGATAATAATGTTAAGAATCATGAAAACTTCTAGCATGAATCTTTAGAAATGGAATATTTGAAATAAAATTGAGTATTCTGAAAGCAAATTGTGTATAATGTGACTTGGTTTTATATGTATAATTTTTTGATTTATAAACAAAATTAATATCCTTTTTATGATTAATTAAACTTTCATTTAATTAAGAATTTTCTATTGAATATTTGAAGAATGAAGATAACAGTAGTTTGGAATTTGTGTGACATTCATTGCAACAAATCTGAGTGTATGAATGCATCAAATTGAACTTTGCTAAGAAAAGAAATTAATGCATATTTCTTTTATTTGAGATTAACTAAAAATATGAATGAAAGATTATCAGTGTAAATGCTAATAAACACTTATTTTTTGATTAAATAATTCTAACATTACTTTTTTCTGTTCTTACCCTTATTTGATGACATCCCATTGTTATTTTGCCGGGTTAAAAAATGGAAATTCTGAATTTATCCAAAACGTATTTGTGCATCAAGTGAAATATTTACATCTAAATACAGAAGACGCGTGCAATAGCAGAGAACGCCAGGCCATCCTTAACAGAAGCAGTTCAGCAGACAGACGAATTTACGAGGGACATGGTGATCAGACTGAAAAGGGCAGGTTGGTCCATATGGCAAATCTCAGCTGACAATACCTGGTGACAATACCTGGTGCACCTGGTGACAATACCTACAGTGGCTGTGCTGCTGATGGTTGGAGCAAGGGAATGTGGCAAGTTTGAGGGGCAGTGGTGCAGCCAGAGTGATGTTAGCATGCATGGATCGACACACATGTTGACAAGCTGTGGTGCACCCATAAACCACTTATACCTCCATTCTGCAGCATGTTCAAGACACCCTCAAAGTTCCCATATTGACTAGAATCATTTGCCGTCCACTGGTGGCTAGTGGCCTGCACTCATGTCACCATTAAGAAGACTGCTCTTGACCCCAGATCATAGATGCCAACATCTGTAATCATGCTATGATCGAGTAATGTGAGCAATGTAATGGCACAGAGTCATGTTCACAGATGTGTGACGTTTCTGTTTCTCCAATGATAGTCGCCGTGTAGGAGTGTAGTGTTGATGGTGATACAGCTACAATCTGGCAGCAATTGTGGAACACGCGATCATGGTTTGAGGCACAATATTTTAGGTCACCTTTAGTTTGGATTCGGGGTACTATAATGGCCCAACGATATGTGGATGATGTGCTGTGGCTGGTGACGTTTTCCTACCTTCAAGGAGTGCCCAATGCACTAGAGTAACGCCGAACCACACACTGCTTGATCTGCTGACATGATTTGCAAGATATACTGATGCTTCCCTGGCCATCATTCTCTCCTGATTTCTCACCAATTGAACACATTTGGGATTTGATTGGACACCATTTGCAGACACTGCCATTGCAGCATTCAGATGAACTGTGGCAAATGGTTAAAAAGGATTGGAGAGCTCTTCCTCAGGATACCATCTATCATCTCATTGGCTCTGTACCAAGATGTGTTGCTTCGTAGATCGCCATCCAAGATGGTTCTACAACAGGGGTTCTTAACCTTATTCCCCGTCTGGGCGCATCTGACAAACAGAAAATTGCTGGCGGGTGCAGTTTTAAAAAAAAGTGTAATGATTCTTAATATTTCTTTATTTTATTGCAATCTTAAGCAACATCCTACACTAAAAAGGTAATAAAAAATTCAAAATAGTTACATTTAATGTGATTTTTCACATTACATATGATCCACTATTTTTTCAAAGTCGGCGTATCAGACATTCCCAAGCTTTAACATCTTCGAGATTGCTATCGTTAAGTAGAGATCTGATTGTTGATTTAATTGTGTTCATTGTTGAAAACAACAATTCACATAAATATGTGGAACTGAAACAGGATTTGCTATCGTTGAGTAGAGATCTGATTGCTGATTTAATTGTGTTCATTGTTGAAAACAACGATTCACATAAATATGTGGAACTGAAACAGGATTTTAATTTGTAAGCTCCTTTTTTTCAAAAGGGGATATTTTTTATCTTCGGCTAGATTCCAAATATTTTCATTAAGTTCTGCATGATTTTAATACAATATGTCTGAATATTTAAAATCTCATCTTCAATTGAAGATGCTTCTTCCTGAATAATTTTCCCCATGAATTTGCAACTTCAGAGATATTAATTTGAGGATTGAATGGGCTTACCAAAAATGAAGCCACTGGCTCAATAATCGAAAATTGCTGGAATCTGTTTCGAATTGTTCCGAAATATTGACCAATAAATAAATTTGGGTCAAACGAATTTTCACCAATGACTGTTTTCATTCGTGGAAAATGATTGAGAGACCTTTTTGATAAATTTTCTTTCCAGAATTGTAATTTTCATTTAAAACTATTAATTGCAGAAACCATTTCCATTATATTTTTATTTTCCCCCTGAAGTTGAAGGCTTAAAATACTCAATTTTTCGCAAGTATTGGTTAAAAATGCCAAATCCGTCAACCAGAGAAAGTCATCCAATTGTTCGAAACATTCATCTTTTGAAATGAAATATTTTTTAATCACTTCCAGGTGTTCAAAATCAGGCGAGAGCTTTACCTCTACTTAACCATCTTACATCTATGTGTAAAATAAGGTCAGATTTTGAAGAATTGCCTCTTCAACGATTGATTTATAGATTCTGTATGACAAAGGATTTGCTCGAATTTTGTAGATTATTTTTATAACTAAATTCATGTCATGCTCAAAGGATAATATTTTAACACATAATGCTTCTTGGTGAATAATGCAATGATAATTCATGAAGAATGTGAAAGATTCATCTCTTTTGCAATGAGATATAAATCCATTCTTGCAGCCCACCATTGATGAAGCTGCATCAGTAATTATTGCTGATACCTTTTGTAAAGGCATTTTAATTTCTTAAACATAATTTTTAAAGATATGTTAAAAATATGTTCTCCTCTTGTTTGCCCATGCATTGGTAGTAATTTTAGTTCTTTTACACTAAAATCGCTAAAAACCATCCTTATGCATACTGCCAATTGCACTGTATCAGATAAATCTGTCGACTCATCTAACTGAAGTGAAAACCATTCACATTTTTGCATATCTTTGTTCAACTGACGTTGTAAATTAGTTGATAGCATTTGTATTCTCTTAGTAGTTGTATCGTTAGATAACTGCACATCTTGTATTGCTGTAATAATTTCTTGCTTATTACATATTCCTTCAAACAATGCATCAGCTCCTGTTAGAAATGCATTCTTGATTAATCCTCTGTCTGAGAAATGTTTTTTATTTTTTGCCAACAAATGAAAAATCTTGAAAGAAGCGATTGCAGCATTTTTATTTGCATGATTAGTAAAAACCACTTGCTGGGCAGATATCCTTGATTTAAGTTGATTAATTTTCCTTTTTCTCAACTCTGTTTTAGGCGGATACTCAACATCGAAAGTCTTGTGATTAGTCTTGAAATGGCGTTCGAGGTTATGTTTTTAAAACTGATATAGTACTATTGCAAATCAAACAAACACACTTGTCCTTTGTCTGGATAAAACTGTAGTCTTCTTCCCAATCGCTTTTGAACTGATACATTTGTTGCCTTTTGCTGGAGAAACTCATTTTAGAGTGAGAAACCTAAAATAAAAATTAACAGATTGAAAAGTTAAATCTCCTTGAGAAATTTTTAATTTGCAACAGAGTCAATGTGAGGGTCTTCAATGACAGTAACAACTGATAAGACAAAACAGTATTACTAGTGGTAACAAAACAGTGTTGCCAGTACAATAATTTTATGGCTTATAATTTATTTCTAAACATATGATGAATCCTGCGACCACACGAAAAATCATGGCCGGCCGAGGGTTGGCCATGGTGATATTGATATGTATAGTGGACAGTCACGGGCACGTAAAAATAGCTTCATGGGCACAGGATTAAGAACTCCTGTCCTGCAACCTACTGAGTTGATGCGCTTCTCTCTTTGTATTATGCATATCATTTCGAAATAAAGATCACTTATTCATTCCTTTGTCTGATTGCCAAGTTTCATGACTTTCTGGACGCTCCTTCTTGGTGTTGCCATTTTCAGTGTCGGGTAGTGTATATACATAAATAGCATGACAAATGTATGCTATTTAAGAATGTAATTTTACATTTTCACAGTTAACTCTTGATTTACCAGGAATGGCATAACTTTAGAAAATCGAAGCGTTTGCTAACCCTTATACTTAAAATACTGAAACACCCAAAATTCCATTGCACAAAGAGGTTTGAAGATTTCAAATGACATCCTTTCTACTTCCTAACAAAGAAGCTTCCATTAGCCTTTTAGGACAAGCTGTCTGCAATAAACTGATACAACACATTTGGGGAAATGGCACCTGCTACTGTGTACCTTTAAGGGAGGGAAGAAAACAACATCACAATGTCAGCCATTTTGGGTATTTGTGGTCATTTGAGTAAAAGCCGCCTTGGGGGTTTTGGCTCAGGTTACTACAAAATAGTAGTAACTAACTGGTTTGCTATTGGCATATGATTTGAGCTCATAATAGTAAATAACAAATCAAGGTCATAAAAATATATGCTTAATTGTAGTGCAATAATTGTAAAACACCGATGATCATTATTTAAAAACTGAATCATCAGAAATTGCTTATTGCGTTTGATTTACTTTCTGATTATTATTTTTGTTAATGATGCAATAAAGAAATGCGTTATAATTTTTAAGTTGCAAATGATATGGAAATTTATTTTAAGCTTTGTTTCTGACATCTTGCTATGAATTTCTGTTACTAATTAGAAATGTTGTGTAAAAATAATCATATGACATTTTTTATTGATGGATTTCTCTATAGATTTATAATAAAGAAAAAAGGTATTATGGACTCTGGAAAATTGTTAATAATTTTGTTTTTAATGAAATGTAAAATGCTTTTATGATTAATTTGTAAATCATCACATGTAAAGGATATCTGGTGTAACAAGTTGTTATATTTGCTTTTAATAACAAAAATCGATTTAGCATAACATTGCTTTAGCTTTGCAACATGAACATTGTTAGTTAAAATTTAATACTTAATACATTTATTTTTTTCTTCTGTTTCAGATTGGTTGACAGAGCTTCAAACAAATGTGATAGTGAAAACATTGGCTCATCAATTGAAGATCTTCCTCTAGCTCCAAGTTCAAGCAATTTGTCACTATTCCGCCTTTTGCAGCGTTGTGATCAGTGTGTCTCTTCACGAATTCGTTACTATTCATCGGCTCAACCACACTGTCGATTCTTCCAAGCTGCTTTAGGACCAGTTGTGTTCCAGAAACTTTGTGATTGGTTTAAGGAGCATCCTCTTGTTATAATGCATGAAACACCTGTCTCTGGGAAAGAAAATGTATATTCGGGTAGCTCCTTTGTTGTATCACCAACTAAAAGCCCTCCTCCACAGATTATGAGAATTCCTGTAGACAGCGATTCTTCCCTAAAAAAATTAATTCCAAATGATTCTTTCTCCTCTCTTAGCGATTCGGACAAAAATATCAATTTAAATATTTCTGATGGAAATCTTCATAAACTAAATAAATCTGTTGTACTTACAGACCATATCATACTAGAAACTTCAATACATCCAACTCGTACTCAACAAAATGGGCATAGTAGTACTTACAGTGATAGCAAGAAGATCTCTGAACATGATCAGTCGAGTGGAAGTTCGCCTCTTGCTGATTCTGTGGTTGAATTACCTTCTAAAGTTACAGTTCCTTTACCTGAAAAGACAGATGCATTTATTGAAAAGAGTCCTACTGAAACACTCTCTGTTAATGGTAATGATAATTCTGTGCTTAGTGAGATGTTGACAGACTCTGAAGAGCAGCAAATCAGTGATTATTTATCTGACTCAAGCACTACTACTTCCCCTGAAGAGGAAATAACAGATACTGTAACACCTATTGAAATGCCCACAAATAATCGAACAGGGGAGGAGAAACATGTGGATATGCGAAGTGAATTTCAAGGGAAGCATGAACCTGTTACTGCACCTGGTGTCTCTACTGCAGGCCAGAAAGAATCAGTGTTCATGCGAATGAGCAATCGTATAAAGGCCTTAGAAATAAACATGTCCCTCAGTAGTCAGTATTTACAAGAGTTAAGTCAAAGGTATCGCCGACAGATGGAAGAAATGCAACGTGCATTTAATCGCACCATAGGAACGTTAAATGATACTGCTAGGAAAGCTGCAGAAAAGGTAAGTTAATAATTTATGACATTTTCAATAAATTATATGACTCAAACCTCCATTAACAGACAGTTCCTGAATTGCTGGATTCTCAAAAGTAAGATATAATTGCATTTTAATTTGTGGTATTATCTCTTAAAAGCAGACAAAAACTTTGATCTAATGAGTGTCTCTGAATGGGATGTTTGATTGTAAATGCATTTTATTGTATTTAGACTAAATTGAATAATAAAAGTTCTGAATTATAATTAAAGCCCAACTATCCAGCATTCAAATAACCAGAAAGCTCAGGTAACAGGAAAATTTTAGAATTTCAGTTTTTTAAACATCTTTTAGAAAAAAATCAAACAAATAGGAGATTTGTAAAAAGACATAAAGCACATGCAGGACTCTTAAATAACTTTTAAAATGTTAATAGAATTACTGAATGTGTAGGATTTGCATACATTCCACCACCAACACCACCATCATTGTATCCATTGTGTTGTTCCAAAAATGTTTCCTTGGAATGGATACACAAAAGAAACATGGTGAGTTGTTATGGCTCTGGAACATGTGAGATTCCAAAGAACATAAGAAGCATTTAGTTTGTCTATTGCCAGTATGTTTAATGGGGGCAATCAGTAGAGTAATAGGCCTTATATATTTAAAGAAGGAATGAGTCGGGCAAAAGTTTTATTGTCCCCTTTTTTTTGGCAAGTGTTTGCCCCAGGAGAGACAAAACAATATTACAATGCATATTTTACCTAAAGCAAAAAAAAAAAAGGGGGGGGGGGGCGTGGGGGGGGGGGTTTTGGTGGCAAGCCATTATAAGTGCACAAAGATGGCAAATTTTAATACTTTTCATCATGACAACAGACAGCTGTACACATTTTATCGAGGTGTTTTGTGATAGGCAGGCAGTGCCAAGTTCTTTGTATTGGATGGAATTAAGTGCCCTTAACACAAATGTTCTAACATAAATTGGGTTTAAACTCTTTCAACACATATTCCAGTCAGTTTGTTATATTGGTAAAAATTTTAAAACTTTTTACAAAACCTTTTTAGTGTGACAACAAAGAAATCTCATCTATTTTGATTAATTATCCAGATTCTGCCAGAATGATTGATGCTAATTTGGCAGGATTTCTACCAACTTTCATTGTCTACAGCATTTTATAATCAGATGTTTTAATTTCATATGTTGAAGGTCTATGAAGTATGTTGGATTTTATGTACAAAGTGCATTTCTTCTCCAAAATCTTGCATAATTTTAAATTTGATAGTCTAGCTGAAAACAAGTAAGATGAAATCTTTATAATTTTAGAGCAGATTTTTTTTTTCTCTTCACATGTCTTTTTTGCTATTAATTCTATTTGTATATGCTAAAATATCTGGAAATTTCACCCTCGGCATTTCTTGAGCATTTGGGATAATTGAGCTTTTACTGTACTTGTTTCAATATTTTGTGTGTTTGTGTATATTACTATTCTAAAAAAGTAAAATATCTATAAAAATATGGCTGCAACTTTTATTATTCAGGATATCTAAATTGACACCACAGAGCAAATGATTAGCATTTTAAAATAATGCACAATATATCTGTCGGTGAAGTTGGTACTCAAGTGTGTCTGACTTTGGCTTGCATTGTTTGGCATGTACACTATGGTATTGAATTAAATAAAGTTTAAGTGGTGTCCTGTGCAGTAGCTATCCAAGCTGCATGTATCTGAGTTCAGACTTCATGAAAATTTGTTAGAGAACTGCTATAATATGTTACCATTCATTTGACCTCATTTCTCACTCATTTATGATGGGGTATGAATCAAATGATTTAGAGGATCAAAGAAGGTACATTGTTAACTCTGAAGAAGGCTCATCTGGTTGAAAATTGTCTATTGTGTGTTGAGCACTGTTCTGGTGGATTGAACTTTTATAAGAGTTCATCTATTGTTTGATCCAGTGGCATCCTACACAAGAATGTCCTTGCTGGTGCCATATGTCCAGTATAGTCTTCTCAGTGTCTTTTATCGTGCCAGCCAGCCAGCCAATGATAGATACACACATTTGGCGTACTGTGACAGATGACATTAGCAGATGTGTTATCATTCACTAGTTCTGACAGTGATGCAGAACAGTTTAGCAAAGACATCCAGATAAGATTATCGTCCTTTCTTGGTGTTGTCTGCATGCAATATGTCTTACACCCATCTTCAAGCCAATCTATGTGTACTGTTTCAATCTCAGAAACACTTCATCCTATTATCCTGGCAATAACACTGAAAGGTATATTGATTTCTATCATTCCAATTATACATCCTTTGTCAAGTTGTCAAGGTTGCTTATGTGAATATACAGTTGTCTTAACGTAATGTAAAGGCATTCTTGCTTGCTGCTGAACGAGAATTAAAATTTCTTACCAGTTATGATGTACTGATAAAAGAATATATATATGTATACATATATTTAGTAAGTACATATATGTATATATATGTTTGAGTTTTCATTTGCATAGTTTAAGAGAAGTGAAGCTGATATTGCAGTAATTTGTTCTGGATTTCCTATTTTATGTATCCTGCGATAATAAATGTTATAGGTACATTCTTTCTACCTATACTATATTAAGAATAGTAGTGTAGTGTATAAATTTGAAAATGTGCATCAGAAATTAAATTCACATGTACTTCAATTAAGTTTTAAAATCACATTTTTATATACTGTAAATATTGTGAAAATGTTGCATTGGTGTGTTCTGTACATTTGACCTTTTTGTTTACCTGTAAATTTTTTTACAGTATGTAATTGCTGGTTCAGGGTTGTAGGAAATCTCTAAAGATCTTAAAATAATAGTAACAACTTCTGTAATTTGAATATGAATTCAATTATTATGACTTTGTGATGATGGTTGAAATCTTTAAATTAAATTCAATAATTTGTCTGCTCTTTGGCTGATTAGAATGCTTTGTGATACTTGCATAATTATTGCTGAGATCTTTAATTGCATTTAACATGATGTTCATGATACTGTAAACTTTAGCTGTTAGTCTGGGTGTATTTTTTGTATTTCAGTAAAATTCAGTCAAAGGTAAATGTTCTAATCTATGACAGTTCTGTTTACTGTGTTCATTTCATTTTAGTAAAACTGGACTGATGTTAACTGCTGTGTCATAAACGATAGGGAAATTTTTTTTCCCAATAAAGAATGAAATCGAAGTATTTTATGAAAACCTAACTGTAATTTATTTTAAAAAATGTAGCAAGTTGTTAAAAAAGAATTGAAATGTTATCAACAGGAAAAAATAAGGGAGAATATATTCAAATAATGAATGATTTATTTCCTTGCGACTCAAATCAAGTATAGAATATGAGAGAGCTATCTCCTTGGCTGGTATATTTTGTCCAAAAATTAGGTTTTTGCTAATAGATTGGAATGTTTTTATGCTTACCTACTGTTATAAAAAGTTGATAAAAATTATATATATGTAAGAGAAGATATTTTAGTCCTTTCATGGCATAGACTTAATGATGTATGTAATAGATTAACATATCACAGATAGTTAGAGTTGTTTTTTTATATTTATATTGTACCATTTTGTATACTATATTCTGAATACAGTTTATTTTCATAAATTATTCCCAGTATTTGATAATTTTCAAATAAAATTTCTAGCTTTTTGTTTTACTTAACTCATATTTTAAATAAATTTTTTGGAAAGAAAAAATATCATTATTGGTTAACTGGTTTTAATCAGTAATTTTCCTGAGCTACTGGTAATAAAAAAGTCGGTATATTTACGATTCCTATTTTATGTATTTTGAGAAAATTACTTTCCTGCATATTACAGAAAATTTTTGTTGATGAAATTCTTTTAAAATTGTCTTTTAGAAAAAAATATTCATATTTCAGTAAGTCCTTATCTTCGAACATAGTAATATAATCAAAAATAAACAAATTCTGTTCAACTTCTGAAAGATTCAAGGGACTTAAATTTCAAATGCCCTGCATTCTCTAAAGACATTTGAAGGTAGCTGACAAAATTGATCTTTCTGTTCTTCAGAAATGTAATGCTTAATGTAATCAGAAATGTATGCATTTTCATAGGAAATAGGTAAAATAGAAATTACAGGTATGCCACTGTAGATTTGATTTGTGAGAAGTGTTTTAGTTACGTCAGACATTTCGTTATGTATTTTATGAGTGCAGTTTCGATTTTTTTCAAATAGAGTAAGCAAAAATATATGGAGCATAAACCTTAGCTTATTTCAAGTTATATTCTATAAATATAGTCTATAAATGTTAGTATTATCTTTTACGAAAAGCTTTGCACAACTCTGTAGTTGCTTGCTTTGAAAAACCATGAATTGTTCCATTTAATATGCAGAGCTAGCTAGTGGTGGTAAACAAAGTATCCTGCCATTCTCTAGCAAAAGTCCTTGAGCACATCATGTACATGAGAGATTAAATGTGAAAGCATGTTTAATTACCATTAAACAGGTAACATTTTCAAACACATTTTTCAAATTTCACACAAAAGGTATATGTTGTAGGTGACACGAACACCATTCAGAAACATGTCTTTCAAGCTTATGTTTATCTTGCTTTATAGTTGTAAATGCATAGCCTGTCACAAAAGTGTTTATGCTTATACACAGTCCAGTCACATTAATGTGACCATCTGTCAAAAGCCAGAATAACCACCTTTCGCAGAGCGGACTGCTGCGAGATGTGCAGGAAGAGAGTCACATAGGTCCCTGAAGGTGTTCTCTGGGATGTTGAGCCATGCCGACTCTAATGCCGTGGCCAGCTGCGCTAGATTACGCGGTTGAGGATCCATGGCGCGAACAACTCGATCGAGATGGTCCCACAGATGCTCGATTGGGTTTAAGTCAGGTGAGTTTGCTGGCCAGGGGAGGACGGTAAACTCATCCTGGTGCTCTTCGAACCACGCACGTACACTGGCAGCTGTATGGCACCTCGCATTGTCCTGCTGGAAGATGCCATCATCCTGAGGAAAAACAATGCGCATGTAGGGGTGAACATGGTCCGCAAGGACAGATGCGTACTTGTATTGATCCATTGTGCCTTCCACAATGATCAGTGAACCTAGAGAATGCCAGGAAAACATTCCCCAGACCATAATGCTCCCGCCTCCAGCTTGGACCGTTCCGGCAATGGTTGCAGGGTGGTTCCTTTCAGAGGTTTCACGCCTTATACGCCAACGTCCATCTGTCCGATGGAGCATAAAACGCGATTCATCCGAAAACGCAACCTGTCGCCACTCAGTGGACGTCCAGCTGCTGTACTGGCGTGCAAATTCTAGCCTTCGCCGTCGATGAACAGCAGTCAGCATAGGTGCACGAACCAGGCGTCTGCTTCGGAGGCCCAGACGCAGCAATGTTCGCTGAATAGTACTTTGGGAGACACTTTTGGTAGCCCCTTGGTTCATTTTGGTGGTCAGTTGCTCAACGGTAGCCCGTCTATCTGCCCGAACGCATCTCCGCAACCGTCGTTCGCCTCTGTCATCTATGGCCCGTGGTGCACCACATTTGCCACGTCGCTGATTTTGGACAGTCCCATTTTGCCATGCACGGTACACTTTTACCACGGCGGCACGCGAACAGTTCACAAACTCAGCCGTTTCGGAAATGCTTCCCCCCTTGGCCCGAAAGCCAGTGATCATGCCCTTTTGGAAGTCGGATAAATCGCTTCGTTTCTGCATTACGCCAACGATTGAAATGTTTTCCGAAGCCCTCACACACCCTTTATATACGCTCAACTGCACTGTGCTGCCACCTGCCTTCTGTGATTGGTTATTTAACTCTGACATGGAAAGTACGTGGTGGTCACATTAATGTGACTGGACTGTGTAAAAAATATTCATACTTTTGACCTTGCTGTTTGTTTTAAAATTTGCTGTTTCCAAAATGATGTATTCAAGAGAAAGTGCATTTAAAGAGGTTTCAGTATGATAGCTATCACCATTCATTTCAGCTGATGAAACAGCAAGAATATTAAAAAAGCTTTTTATCTTTTTATTTCGTGTAATGTGTACACTAATACTGATTTAAGAAAATTGCCTTTTTGCTTGTGAATCTTGTATTTTTTTTTCATAAATAATATTTTTACATCCATTTTATATTTTTCTGTACCTTTTAACAAATTTTCTATGTAAAATTTTAATTCAAAATTATTCATTTTTGAAAGTTAAATGGTAGCTGCATAGCAGGCACCAGTTAGTTTTGACCTTCTTTCCCCCTTTTTTTTCTTTTAATTAATTAAATAACATGGTTTTGTATTATTTTCGTTTGGATGTTCAGGTACTAATATTTGTTGAAACATTCAGTGGTATGTGGCATTTTGAGCAAAATAATACATTTTTATGCACAGGAAACGGTCCATTATGGTATTGCTTTTGCCCCCTTCAGGTATACTCAATACACTCATATGGCTAATTTGCAAGTTACTGAATCATATATATATATAGATATATAAAAAAACAAAGGTACTTTTTCCCATTTGAAAAAAAGGAAATGCTCTAGTCACTATCTTGCTAATTCATAAGTAATAAGGGTCTATCACTAAAATGAACTTGTAGATTCTTGAACAATTGACTGTAGAATTTTCTGTGGTTCAGTGTTTCATAGCTCTTGCCTAAATTTTATAGAATTAATTTAGAGTTCAATGTTTCAAAGCTTTTTGTATTAATTGTAGTATAAAGCAGCAGTATTAAAATTACATGGAATAATAAATATTTCATTAAGTATAGCAGAGAGTTAAAAGAATATTAAAATAAACCTAAAGTTCATGAATTTAAAAAAAGTGTGATATCTGCAAAATCATAGAAAATAACTTAAAATTCACGAAAATGAATGCAGTTGAAAAGCTTTACTGTGGTACAATGACTATCCTAATTATGAATTCTAAAAATGCAGATAGTCTGCTTATAATAAAAGTTATAATTGTAAATGTTAGAAATTAATGTTTTGAAGATATATATATATATATATATATATATATATATATTTTTGTTTGTTTTTCTTCTAGGATTTAAAACAGCAAGAAGTTCTAAATAGTTTACAGTTGCAAGTTGCTAATCTTTCAGAAACAGTAGAAATGCTGTTAAGTGAGCGAACATCTGTATTCCGACAGGTAACATATGATCCTGTATGCATGAAGCTTGCATCTTAAAAATTCTTTTTAATGGAAAGCCATGCTAAATTTATTTAAATATAAAAATATCTATTAATTTTTTATTCACTTTTTTCACACCGATTTCTGTTTTGAAGATTAAGATAAATTTACAGATACATGAGAGATTCAGATCTCTAAGACTAAAAACTTGTAATTGGTAATGAAGAAAGAATTTATCAAAATTTGTAGTTTTTACTATGAGAATTTAACATAACTTTAAGATAGATGAAATCAGTCTGCCAAGAGTTACCACCCCTTCTAAAAATCGGTGTATGGCTATAATACCCAAGTAGAATTGACAAGCAACCACCTTAACTATTACATCTATAGTTACAGCATTGCATGTTAAGACAATATCTGCCAGTACTGTATGCCAAAGGCTTTAAATGAAAAGACTTTACGCCTGAGAATTAAGTGTTTGTGTTCCACTAATTGCCCAATCCAGAATGGCAAGATTATTATAAAAGTGTTTTCACTTTTACAGTTGGATTGTTTGAGATTGGTACAACGTCCTGTTCATAGTTGAGTCCAGATTTGTTCAGGAATCTGATGATAAATGCATAATAGTCTGGAGAGAACCAGGCACATGGAATCAGACCCATAACGTCATCATATTTCACACATTCAGAGGTGGCATCTCACCCCATTGTGAGGTTTTTATACTGCAGCAATTGGTACTGAGTTCTGTGGAGCTGCTATGTTGTTTTTTATGACCTTTTATAAATATTTGGGATGGCACTGGAAATGCTGTCTGTACATGTTTGTCGTCCTCCAGCTGGTGTTAAACAGATGCATAATGCCTTAATGAAGGAATGGCCTTTTCTAGCATTTTCGATTTGCAATCATAGGGGAGTTTGTCTTAAGACTAAGGTCCAGGGCCTAACATAAGTTTTTTGCCCCTTTTATTTGTATTTTTAGCTTTAAACATCAATTTATTAATGATCCAAATGTGATATTATCATATTTATGAGAATTAAATATTTTCATCTTTGTACATAATGCTTGTTTTTCATATAAAACCACATTTGCTACCTTTTTGTATTTGGTGTTAATCAAAGCTTTACATTTCCGTTTTTGTTGATTTTACTATTACATGCTTAACTTTTATGAGCAATTGGATTTAGCAAGACTTGTATTCATAACAGAATTATTATTGCCAAAATAAGGAATTTTTGTTTTGCAGTTTCTTCCTGAGCTTTAGCAAAAAGTGCTATATTTCTTGAAAGGCATTGAAAGGTCATTAAGTCAGTAAAGTAGTTTTCAATTACTTTTGCAAATATTGCATGGGAAGATGTAAAACTTTTTTTTTTTTACTTAAGTATATTTATTACACCAATTAGAATTTTAGCAATATGGGAATATGTATAAAAAGTTAAATTTTATATTTATGCAACTGTGTCAGCACTATACTGAAACTTTTTAAAAATAAAACACTGTCCATCATTTTAAGAAATGTTATAATTGAAATATATGTCTGAGATAATTATAAGGAAATAAAGCATTGTGGCAACTTTTTTAATACTTTGTGTACTGGAAAAGCAAGATTTCTGTTAATATTTAGTTAACTTTTTATTAATTAAATATTTCTTTATTGATTTATAAATTCAGTTTTAATTGATTTGGTGTTAGAGTAAAGACAGTGATTGAACATTCTGTATTTTTAGATGGTTGAGACTCATATTTGCCTCATGGTTATTGAAGCAATAATTATGATAACCATTATGTCTTTATGCGTGCGGCGCATATATTCAACACCTCAGATTCCTCCTTTGGAGAGAGATACAGTTGTTTCTGCTCCACGTCTCTCCAAAAGAAGAAGCTCTGTAGATTCTTGCACACCACCTATTGCGAGGAAAGTGAAAAAGCGCTCTGCCAGTGAAGAAGCTTTAAATGCAGGTATATACAAACACTATGACTTTTTATTTGAAACAATTATTTATGATCTGTTAGGCTATGTTAGAAAATGATTATTTTGTAAATGAAGTGCTGTTTTGAGTAGCTAAAGTGGAAACTTTGATGTATCAGAAATATTTCTTTTTCTTTGTATAATCCTCATTTTAAATTAGTTTTTTTTATTAAATTTATTTATGTGTGCTGTTTTCATTTTTTAATGGTAATAGAATATATGGTGCTGCCTTTTATACGCAAACTTTTTTTTTGTACACATATTTTTCACCTAACCTGATTTCATGATTAGATGGAAAGTAAAGAGAAAGGTATAACACAGAGGAAGTTAATTTTTTCTCCTTCCCCTTATAATATTGAATTATGTGTTTTCCATTGTTGATGCGATCAAATTTAATTATAGATAGTGGAAGCATGAAATTGTTCTTATTATGAGAAAAAAATTATTATAATTTTAATTTTCGCATAATTTCATTAGAATCTGCTCATTGTGAATATTGTGCAAAAGTGTTTTTTCTCTTACTCTTACATACCTCACACTTGATGCTCAAAAGTATTTATTGGATTTTGCAGTTATTGAGTTCTGCTGGAGTGCCATGTCAGACATATTATGGGAAAATATGAATTATTCCATAAGTCTATAAAACATATTTAGTAATTAATGCTCCTTTTTAATACCCATGAAGTACACTGTCCATTTTACTACTCATGAAGTACCAATAATATACTTAATGGAATAATCTAATATATATATAAATCATGGTATATTTGCAGGAAGGGAAAATATCTTCTTTATGGATAAGATATGTAGGAAACATGGGAGTTATATATGGAATTGTTTGAATTCTTTAAAAGTTTATTTGGCTTGAATAATAAAAACCAATTTGCTCACAATAATATGTCATCTTTGGCATCAAGATATATAGAATATGTTTATCATCAATTTCCTTTCCTTCATATAAATCATATTAAGCAACATTTGATTTTATTTCATGTTGTGCTTCATTGTTTTAGCATATGTATAGAGAGACCATTAAGATTTTCGAGCAGGATTTGTGTAAAACTAACTTTGCCTTTTCCAGGCAGAGTTCATTCCAATCATTGATCTTCCAGTTTTTCATGTGGAATAGATGGTTAACCACTAGTTAAAACTGGAAAACAATGAAAGCATGAACGAAAGGTAAAATACAATAATTCCTTACACTCTTCTTCACTTTAAGGGTGGGTGTGAGGTATAAAACCTATTCTACCAGATTGAAAGGTTGGTGATTTTATGGTATCCTGCATTTTAGCTCGGGTGTCACCATAGAGGCTATTAGGTTTTTTTTTTTTTTTCCGAAAAAGTCGTTTGATAAATTTTGTAAAATCATTTGTGCCATTAATAGGATTACACACATCTTTTATTTGCTAGGTGGATGTACGAACTACTTAACATCTCAAGTGCTTGTGCTGGGTAGATAAAATGTCATAATTCCTCTGCCGTTATAAGTGCTAGATATAATTATAAATACTGTGTGTTTTAAGTGCCTGATTGAAGATGAAACATCTTTAGTTACATAATTTTCTTCTAATCTGAGTGTACTGTAATATCTCCACAACATTTTGTAAAAAATTTCTGTGTATGTTTTAAAAATAGCTAAATATTTCATATGTTTAAAAAATAGCTAAATATTTCATTACTATCTGTATTTATGTTTCTCAAAATAGTATTTGAATTATTAGACTATGAGATTTTTCTCATTAAGTTTGTATGATAAATGACAAGTTTTTAATATAATTCTTAATGGCAATGAATTAATGAAAATTTTTTTTTTTGCCTGTTTGTTTTTATGTGTGGTTAGATTTTCATTGCGCACAGTTTTCTGTATTAAAGACATGTTTCAAATCTTTATTTAGTGTAATAATTTGTATGCCTTTTTCTTTATATAGTTTTTAATTTGTTTGTAAAAATATTTAATATTATGTGTATTAACTCAGAAGAAAGAAAATGTAAAATTGTTTCATGTTTCAGTAAATTCACAAAGTGCATTTCCTAAAAAAATGTCCACAATTCAAAAGTGTGAATTGGATACTTGAATGTAGAAATTTTTAATTTGAATTTCTGATCATAAAGAATTTTTAGAATAAAAAATTCTGTATGTAAATTTCAGATATGGATTATTTTTCACTATAAATAAGTTTTAATCTTTTTTTTAGTATTAGAATCAAATTTTTATTTTGTATATTTATGTGTATGTATTTATGGTGTAATTTTATATATATACATACATATTTATATATATGCATGTATGTAAATGGAAGACTGTCAAAGAAGTAAATCATTGCATAATACTTAAGATCTGTATTTTCTAAACAGTTCTATTGAAAAGAATTTATTACCAAAATTTGTGAGGAAATCAGCGTAACTCAGTGTTCGCTGAATTGTGCACTCTTACTGTATATTTAAACTGTCAACATGCAGAGAAAATCATGGAAACCTTTTGGCATGGATTCCACTAGGTACTGGTTTGTTTCCAGAGAAATCTTATGCCATCAATCCTGCATGACTGTGTGTAATGAGTTCATTAAAGTTGGAATATAATGCTAAGATTCAATTTATAATATTCTATTAGATCTGTAAGATCATTTGAAGAAGTTGGAGCTCATTTTATGGGGAGTACCTCTATAGAATGATCTCCAGTCAAAAATTGTTCCTTGATGTCATATTACAATCTTATTTTTAAATATGCAAAGCCTTTGGAGAGAACCCAGTTGCATTTTAAAGGATATGTAATCCATCATCACTTATAATTTACAAGAGATGTCACAGCAATCCATAAAATGCAGATGTTCCAGCCCACACTAGCAGGAAATCCTCTACACCATACCTCTCACCAGTTCATATAATACCCAACCTGCATGAAAATTTAATAGTGACAAGCATGCAATATATCATTTACAATGAAAACATGCAATACTTACAAGATGAATACTATTCAGCATGGTGTTGCAAAAAATTTTGACTCCTTTGACCAAAATGCACATTTCCAAACTTTGGCTGTCTGGTCATTTATGCATCTTGGCTCCAGTAAAATAAGGTTGTGGGTGATGCTCCATTAAAAGTGGGTAATGAGGGAACATATACTGTGGAAGCTCATGCATAGTCATGTGTGGGATATGGATGGTGCACATCCACAATTACAAATTTCCAGATACTGATGCTGCATTCAGCTTTTGGAAATCTTTTTATTCAATGCTTATTTTGCTGTGTACACCTTTCAATTATGCTATTACTAGCCTTTATCTCATTTTGTAATAATTCTTTGTAGACGTTCACTAAACTAGAATAGGCACATTTAACCAATTTTAGTGATTGGGTTGTTGAAATCCTTGATGCTGGACATTCACAATCATTTTTTCTAAAGGGCATTAAATTATTACCATGACTATCTTGGGCTTATAAGACTGAAAGAGAGCCACTGTACTATTCCAAAATCTTGGTTGCTGTTGTTGCAATCATATGATAATTTTCAACTGCTGGAGCTTGCCTTTGTATTTTGGAAGAATGATTGTAATATATTTAATAATGAGTATAACATTTTATGTGTTTTTATGTGTGTGGGGGGAGGAATGCTCATTTTGCTTTTTTTCAACAATGAAATCAGGGTTGTACTTCTTTATTGTTGAAAATAAGGATTATTGATTTTAAGCAGCCAAACATTTACATTTAATACTCATAATTAAAGGAAATGCATGTTAAGTAAATGATAAGAAGTTTTCAATGGCTAATTTTAAGAAATGTTTTAAGTGTTCATTTTCAGTCTCCCATTTTTATTAAAATTTCTGTCGCTTTAAATTCGAAAATAATTGTGTAGTGAATCATTAAATATTTTTATCCTAATAATTATTCAAATTTTTTTATTTTGGCTCCCTGGTATGTAGAGAAGGATAGAAAATATGCACAATTATTTAAAATATCTGAATTTATGAAATTTTAATTTGACTTTCCTTATAAGATGAGTATTTGTAAAGCACAATCTTCTTCAATATTGTTAGCATTAAGTATTGTTCAGTACTTATTCAGTATTGCTAAAACTGAATTGGTATAATTTAGTGTATTCATTATGCTTTGAAACTGTTTTCTTGTATTGATTTTCAAAACAATTATTTTTAGTACATTTTTAAAAAAAAAGCGTAGAAACTAAACTGGGTAAATATTTTGTCTATTTTACATTGTTTTTTTTTTTGGCCATAACTTAAACTGTGCTATCATTTAAGATCCTTACCATAAGTGTGTTACATTAACAAACTGTATATTAATAAAGAAAATGACGGTATTTAATTATGTTTGATACTTATTTAAAATTATGTAAAAATAACTAAAACTGTAATATTAATTCTTAACATTTCATGCTGTCATTTTGAAAGTTAAGAAAAACAGGGAGCCATTTCATTTTGGGTAAGGTACACATTAATTACATTTTTCAATTTGGAATATGGTTTTGTTGCCTCAGATATTTTAAAATGCTTTTCATTTGGAAAAAAAAAAAAGAAGTAATTTTCTCTCCGTAGAAAAGAGAATTAAAAGTAAAGTATTAGAAAATGAGAAGGAAAAAAGATTTTAGTTATAATACCTTAAAAATAATTTAGTTAAAAACAATTTAAGATATCAAATAATTCAACCATTTTGCTATTTTTAATAAAATTTATCATTTGAATTGTATTGTTTTCAGGCGAAAATTTGTTGATCGTCGAACCGCTGCCAGTATTTCTAGATCCAACTTTAAAGGTAAGCTTTCAACAAACAGTAACTAATTAGTAAATTAGTGAATGAAGACTATATTTGACTCAGTTTTTTTGTTGCCTTTTGTATTGTGTTAAGTGGTTTGTCAAAATTTTGTGATAATTGTGTATGTTACTTAATAATTGTTTTTCAAAAATCTTAAACTGTAATTTGATATTTTAATTTATTGTGATGTAAAAAATAGTATGAAATACTATTCTGCTTGACAGTAGCTAAGAAAGAGAGATTTTGTCGCATAAGTAATGGTAGATATTATTCCAGAAAATGACACACAAAAATCTACTGCTAGGGAATTATATTACCTTTATTAAATTGAAATGGAACTCATTTCAAATGGGTCTGGTATATTTCCCCAATTACTGGGTTACCTGACAGCCATATATAGTTAATACCCTTCCCCTCTTCTTTTAAAGACTTGGGACCTTCCAGAATTTTAATTCATTCTGCAAAGCATTAAAATTTTCTTTTTTCATGTATGTGTCTGTTAGATATCTCCTCCAAGGGTTTCATCATTTTTAGTGGTCTATAATGCAATGTTGTGTGCAGTATCATGAAAGAAATCTATATATTTGGTTTGTTCTATTGTTAAAGACAGCTTATTCTTAGCAAGTTCCCGAAAGAGCTTTCCTGTGAAGGATATCCTGCGTCCTACAATGCACTTGTAACTGTTCCTTTCTAAGCTCGTCAATTATTGTGTAAACACCTCATGAGATTTTCCAACAAGTTTTTAAAATATCTATCATGCTTCAACTTGATTTTGTGTTGTTGCAATACCAACATTTACTTAATTGAATATGGATCAGAAGTATGGCAGAAATAAAGTAGGACTTCCAAGTCGTCCTTCTGTTTGATTTTACTATGTACATAATTATCTCTGAATTACTGTACTACTGTATTTGCTTCATTGGGAATATGAGATTTTTATCTCATCAAATGAATGTCACCAAAGAGGGGAAAAAAAAAGCAAGGGCTCGAATGCATCAAAGTTTCAGACTAAGACTTTCATGCTGTGATTTTCTTTCCCATACCTTTTAGCAAGCCTAGTTACCTGAATATGATGCTATACATTTTGTCCAAAATAAGAGAAATATCCTTTACTAGTGGTATCTGGGATTTCGTGAATAAAAGAATTAATTGCTGCTTTTTCAAAACCACGGATAATGAAATGAGGATATAATTCAAGGTCATGTTCAGCAGTGTCATTCAAATATTGAAATAAATGAATATAACACTTCTCTGGTTTGCTGGTCATTAAAGTGTAAACAAGAGGAAAGAATTTGTATTTTTATCAGCTTCAGCAGGGGCATAGATTTTATACAGTTGAAAGAAAAGTTTTGGAACAGTTTTCAATATCCAATAAAGGGCTTCTTTCGACTATGCAACTTTTTCGAGTTGAGGTCATGAACAAGAATATGTGTTCATTATTAAAGGATGAATCATTTAATGGAAATTTTTCATCTAATCACCATTAGTCCCAAGTTCTAATGGAATATTAATGTTTTTCTATTATTGATACCAATTTAGCAGGCTGTGGAGGCACAACTTCTGTACAAGTTCTTTTTACTTGACGTAAGCGTGGCAACTAGGCATTGCAGGATGACTTTGCTCTGAAACAGTATTGGTTTACGTTGTGAGTTTGGTATAAAATGATATTGCTGTAGTGGATATTATTAAACAAAATTTAATATTATTTACTGGTACAGCAAAATCTTTATTTTACTTTTAGCATCAAGTCCGTGATTATGTTCCCTTTGGTTCCAAAGGTGGTGTTGTCCACTTACAAGTACAATGTTTGTATAGCCTCCATAATTCTGAGTTTTGCACTCCTCTCAGCACCAATAAAACAAATGAGCTCTGTTATTGTCTTTGCACATCAGATAGCCATCAACATTTAAATGTACAACTTAAATAATTTTCGGAAAGTGTGCAAAAGCCATTTCTCTGATTTTGAATGCAGTTCTGCAAAAAATCAACTGGGAGACATGAATTCATACTACAGAGACATAGTGTAGTATTTACGATGAGAAAATCGTAATAGTAAAGGGGAAAAAAAGAAGAATAGGATGCATACAGTACTGAATAAATGGAAAAAGGCTTAATTAACAAAATGACTTTGATGCAGAAAACTGTCTGGCCTAGGGAGAACAAGCCAGAGCCATATTTAAGGGGTATGATCTCCCCTAACCGCAGTGGTTGCATTGCGTCATTTGTCAATATTGTATACTAGACAATTAAGAAGTTAAAATTATTAAAAAGTGTCAATATTGGATACTAGATATCTAACAATTAAGAAGTTAAGTAACACACTCCTTTAAAAGGGATGAGTTCCCATTATTTAAGGAGCATCTATTTCAGTTGTCTGGTGTTCTCTGGAGGGTAAGATCATGTGCCAGGCATTTCGTAAAGTATCCCACACATATGTTCATTGGGATTTAAATTAGGGAAGCACACTGGCCCATCCATTCTGTTGATATCTGAACTTTCTAGGAGCTTCTCAATAGCATGAGTCCCGTGTAAGTCACAGTCACGACTAAGCGAACTTTTCTTTAAAATGTAGATTTCCATCCATCCATTCATCATAATGCCTCCATACAAGCATGCAAGGACCATCTCTGCAGTCTCTTTCCTTGATATGAATGGGTGGCCATAATTAAACTGACAGTGCTCACAGTGTTCTGTAGCACGATTTATTTGCGAGAATGATGTCACATTTTGTAGGAAGATTAAACAAGACGGGGGACGAAGGATTCCGCAAAAAAAAACAAAATAGTTCCAAAAGTCACCGCTAGGGGAATATTTGGCACTGTGTAATAGAAAATAGAGTGTTAACAAATGCAAATTAATACGGAATAAAATTACCTTTTATTATGCACATTTTCTGATTTAGTTCAAGTGCTGCTATTCACACTACAAGTGCTACTACATTACTTCTATCCGCACAAGATCAGCCGTGTACAGGAGTTACTGTACCCAAACCATGATAAGCAATTGACTTTTGCTCTCACCTTTCTTGCCAGAATGGAGGTGGATGCTGCTTGGCCGTGGAAAATCTTATGGGGAGACGAGGCCCACTTTTACCTGAATGGAACTGTGAATACCCAGAACTGCTGAATGAGGGATGACAAATCACCACTTGCAGTCGCAGCAATTCCCTTACATTCACCAAAGGTAACTGTTTGGTGTGGGTTCACAGCGGAATTTATCGTAGGTACATTCTTCTATGAGAACATTACCCCGACAGAACCGGAAACCTGTTCTGTTACCAGAGAGAAATATTATCACATGTTGAACAGCTTTGTCATTCCGGCACTTCAGCAAAGACAATGCCTGGGGGAAATCATTTTCATGCAAGATGGGAGCCCCTCCACACGTTGCTGTACGGGTGCAACAGATGCTACGACAGAAATTCACAACAGAAAGAGTCATTAGCCGCTACTTTCCAACTGCATGGCCACCTCGGTCACCTGATCTTACACCATGCGACTTCAGGCTATGGGGTTACCTTAAGTCCAAGGTCTATCAAGGAGTGGTCCAGGACCTGGCTATGTTGAAGGATAACATATCACAGACTGTACGGGAGATTCCTGCAGACATGTTACTTTCTGCTGTTGTGCATACTGTGCACAGAATGCAATATGTGGTCCACAACAATGGCAGCCACATTGAACCTCATTTGAATGCAAAACAAAAGCTAATTTCCGTATTAATTTGCATTTGTTAACACTCTATTTTCTATTACACAGCGCCAAATATTCCCCTAGCAGTGACTTTTGGAACTAATTTGTTTTTTCGTGGAATCCTTCATCCCCCGTCTTGTTTAATCTTCCTACAAAATGTGGCGTCATTCTCGCAAATAGATCGCGCTACAGAACACTGTGAGCACTGTCAGTTTAATTATGGCCACCCGGTATATCCTCCCATCTCATCATATCCATTAGTGCTGAGAATCATTTGTCAGACTGAAACGACTCTTATCTGTAAAAAGGATATGACTTCATTGATGAGGTTTTCAGTCTTTGTATTCTCTACACCACTGTCAACATTGCTACTCTCAATGGTATGCAGCACTCAGGACAATGGACGAATAGGCTACCTTTATGAAGTTGTCTGGACACAGTAAACTGTGACACCTGCTGTCCGGTTTTGCCTGTAGGGTGATGTATTGGCCATCAGTCACATTGTTGTTCTTGGCTGATTGCTACTAACTTTTCTTACAGCTGTACCTGTCATTTGGAAGACTTTCCAAGCTCGTGAAACACTTGTTTCAGTTCCAAACTCTTGGGTAGCAGATGTCAAACTGCATCCTTCCTCAAGCTTCTCAGCCATGTGTAAAGGGATAATTTGTAGCCGTATTGCACGTACACTGATTCCACTTTCGTAAGAATGCCTGAAAATGAGCTTCTTTCTTTTTATTTTGTCTTGCATTGTGTGTGCTAACTCGTGTTTTGCGTGCTCTGACGTCATGATGCTGATATTTGTATTATGCATCACCTTTTCAGTTGGCTTTTCATTTTACTGATCACAAGAAGTATTTTGAACAATGGCATGGTCATATGTTAAAAGATGAATTTATTGTTGAAGTTTTGCACACTTGTCTATATATGGTAATCCACAATGCTTTCATGTAATACATAACAAATAATGAAACAGAGAAAGAGATGAATGAGGTATGGTGGAATGTCCCTGTATTTCTTTCATATTTCAGCTAATAAGGTGAAACATGATTTTCTATGTTGGTTCTTCGGGTTCCATGCAGTTAACATAGGAGACAAAGTTACCCCCCAACACTCATCCAATTAATGATCAAAAATGCTAACAACACATCTCTGGGGAATTCCTGGAACATATACCCGTTGGACAAATGACTCAATGCATTTCAAACAAGGAAAATGAACAGGATAACAGAAAGAGGTCTATAGAACATCATGGAATAATCAATGAAAACATAAACTTCCATTTGAATGGCAACAGATCGGACAATAGCAGTGAGTTACGTCGACTTCACGAACTCCAGTATATGTTCTATACCAGTTTGTCATGCTCTGCTGCAGAATATTCTTTAGAAGGGCTGTCAAGATATTTCTCCTCTTTTATTGCTAGGCAGTTTGATGTTTCTGTGCTTTTATTAGACGGTGGTCTGCTGTGTCTTGTAACATCTCTTGAGAAAAGTCCAAGCATGATTGATGGGATCAAAATCTAAAAAATATGCATAGAGGTTTTAGGTAATCTCTTCACTCTCAAGTACTTCAGTCTTGCCATATGTCTTAAATGGGTGAGCATAATCATTCCTTTCCACCATATAGGAAGTTATGGCCCACTATTCTAAGGAAAAGCAGATGGCCAAGGTGTATATTTTAGACACTATCTTTCTGCTGTTATAGAGATCTGATGCATAAATTTACAGAGGCACCATGCATGATTCCATTACGTATTATTGCATCTCATCCAAAATAAACAGCTTTTTGGATGTATCAGTAGTGGAAGTATGTTTTCTGTCCTCATCATGCCATCTAATATCAGAACTGTTCTTACAGTAAAGTGGAATTCATCTAAAAGCATTGCTATTGACTGCCCACAATAATCCCAGTGATGCAGTTGTAGCAGAACACATCTTACAGGCTTCTATGCATGTAACTCACTGAATTAGTTTGAGCGGACAGAAAAGAACCTTTCCAAAGGCTGCAGCATCAATTACTGCAGTGTTTCTGTTCACTGAAATAATATAAATACCACTATTGTATATTGTTCCTATGGACATTTTTAATCAGGAAATAACATTCTTTTAAGGCAATCCATTACCAATAGAGTTTCAGTATACTTAGCCTCCACCATTAGGTATTTAACCTTTTATCCATGATTGTATTTAAGTCTCATACATGTGATTTGAATGTGATTGCAACTATTATTAACTGTATTATTAATTAGGAATATATGATTTATAATTTACAAAAACATAAGATTTTTTAAAACATTATGGCTTATTTTGAGTAACAACAGCTCCATAACTCAGTTCATTTTATATAGATAAAGTATGTATGACAGTCCTTTGTTCATTGTTTTTCCTGTATGCAAACTACACTGCTAGGACACAAATCATTTATTCCTTAGTAGTAGTGTATGTTTTCATTTGTATTGTCTAGTAGTGTTTTTACTTCAGTCTATTTCATAGGGATTGTAATTCATAGGTATTTGATGAATTACATTTTAAAATAATTTAAAATGAGTCATATAGTTTGCATTATTTATGCAGTTTTAGTTTATTTTACTTAATTGCATTCTATGCATAAAATTTATATTATATGCTTTCATTCAACAGGTAAAAAAGAGAAATAGAAAACGTAACAAGGCTATTCAGCGTAGCATCTCGCACCCTACTGTTGAGCAGAAAAACTCGTGTTCCTCTAGTCAGTGTAACAAAGAAAAAGATTCTCATTCTGAAGCATGCATTCTGTCACACATGAGATCAAAACATGTGTCAAACAAAGCCAAATATGTGTGTGAGAACTGTAATTATAACAGCTGTACAGTAATGTCATCTGAAAGAGAAAGAAGGTTCGACAGCTTACCTCTTAAAAATCTCACCAATGGTACTATCTTTGATTCTAATATTTTACAAAACACAGACAATTTGGTGAAAGGAAAAGAAAAGTTTAGTTTAAGAAAGTTCCTCAAACTTCCGAAAAGAGACTCAATCTAGTCTTATTTCTATTTTCTTGTCTTTTATGTTTTAAAATACATGCCTTTTTTCTTTGTTTCAAGATGGCCAGTTTTTTTAGCACGTATTAAATTATTTTTCTTAAGATGCGATTTATGCTTAAATAAGATTATTTCTAAAAGGTACTTGCATTTCAAACATTTCTTTTACTTACTTTGGCATTTTTAAATAAATCTGAAACTGCTTTGTGATATAGTGTATTATAATTTATTAAAAACTCAAGCAGTAAATTAAATTATTGATAAATTTCTCAAAATGCAATTGTAAACAGTGGAGGTAAACTCCCTTGAAACTTAGGGACCAAGAAGATAGCATTTATAGTTTCCATTAGCATGTAACAGGTATTTATTAGGGAAAAAAATTAAATAATTCATTATAGATGATTCAAGAATTTAATTGGTTTTAATTCCTGGCTATCTTGTTACTCACTCCAATTCTCTTTTAAACTAAATTACTTTTCTTTTTAATGTTTTACTTATGATTTGTAAATAAGGTACAGTCTACAAGGATTCCGAAAATAAATCATTCTACAACATATTCAGTTGTGTGTTTTTAATTTTATTTCAACATCTTTTCACAATGAAAAAAAAGTAGATTTACGAATATAACTCTTTTTTTTTTGGGGAAGGGGGCTATACAAAATTAATGAAAATATATAAACCCTTAAAAACATAAAACATACAAAGAAAAAGACTGCATTTCAGGTTGTCAGATTTATTGATTATACCAATGAAAAAAATTCTTGTACCTTACTCTAATCACATGGCTTGGCATACAAGTGTACAGGCCACCTAGATAGCATAGTGGTTAGTGACACTGACTTTCATACTGATAGGTACAGCATTGAATCCTGGAGAAGGAATGGATGCTTCTAAGTGTACAGTGTCTCTGCGGGAAAGGGGCAATCAAAATATATGGCAAGCCGAAAATCCTCTGTTGGTGGTAAAGGAAGAAGAGTGGGAGATTTTTGGACTGTTCCCCCTCCAGAATGTTCTTAATCAAAAGTAGGGCAAAGTTTAACCGTTACCAAGCTGGCGATATCTAATATACCTTTGAAAATACACAGGTGATGGTATTGCATCAACCTGTACCTAATACAAGCAAAATACAGTGACAAAGCACCAACCTGTTCATTCCATCTTGTTTTTAATAGCAATCATGCATATAAGCTCAGTCCCTATCTTTTTATTTTTAAAGCTATAAGCACCATATTTACAACTAATACATAACTGAGATGCATTCATGGGCTGCATAAAATTGCTTTGGTGGCTGCAAGTTTTGAGACCAATGGCACAGTTGTTCAAGAGTAGAGTATGTACCATTAGCACAGTTAATAAGGATATCATCGACATACACTGCAAGTATGGTTCCAGAAATCCTGCTCGATTTATTTTATCCTCAAAGAATGGAAAAGGATCAAAATTATTCATATGAATGAAGTGCCACTTTCAGTGCATGTATCATAGATTAGCCATCCCTGCACAGTATGATTTGATAGACAAACTTTATCCAGAAAGTTTGGTGCATGTGTCTATAGATACAATTGATTATTGTCTTACATAAACTGCTACTGTCCTTCAAAATAATCCTCGTTGGTGGTAATGCACATCTGGGAACAGCTACACAAGTCCTGGAAACTCCTGGTGTAGTCATCTTTAGGGATGCCCTTCAGCTGGGCCATAACATAACGTTAAATATCCAAAAACCTCTGGCCCTTCAGGGCTGATTTCAATTTGGGGAACTGATTTCAAAGTGGGGTTAACAGGGACACAACTCTCCTATTGGCGAGGAACTGATGCACCAGAAAAGCAGTGTGTGGCTGGGCATTACTGTGGAGCAAGGTCCAGTTGCCTTGCTTGCATACTGGGGGTGTACCCGCTTGATCACTTGCATCAGACGTTTCAGTACTTCCATGTATTTAGTAGCATTTAACATGATGCCCTCAGGGAGGAATTCTTTATGCATGTGATGCTCAGAGTCGAAGAACACTGCAAGTATTGTCTTGATGCAGGATTTCTCACTTCCCACCTTCTTGCTTTTCGGCGACCCTGGACCTTGCCACGACAAGTATCAGAGTACACCGAAACCATCACACCAGACGATGGTTTTCAAGAAATCTGGGTTTCGATCCACCACGTCAATGTGGTCTTCGCAGGTGTCAAGCCAAAGTTGCATTTTTTCCAGTGTCAAAATGTGGGGCTTGAGTCAGTAGTAAAGCTTGTGTTTACCCAAATTGTGGGTTACCAAGAGGTGGGTCATCTCATGAACAATTCTCACATTTTCCGCTATCATTTGCACTGTCACATGATGATTCCTGGGGTAAAAGTTCCTTTACTTTCTGTACGTTGTCCAGGGTGCTTGCAGTTGCAGGCTGACCACTTTGAGGGGAGTCTTCAATGGTGTCTGGGGCATTCTCTGAAGCATTTAAACCACTCATACACATATGTCAAGGTTACAGCATTTCATGAATCTCTTTCACTGATTTTCCAAGTTAAAAACAGAACAACATATTTGTTCGCTGATCTGTTTTGAGTTTTGACTGATCACACAATACCTTCACTCTATAATGAGCTGTTTCCACATGCTAAACACAACTGCAGCACTGCAGTTCAGACCGGTCTCGACATGTCTAGCACGGGATTTGCTAGTTGCACACTCTTACAGCCGTGAGTACTAGGATATCATTCACCGAACTTTCTGGACAGCAGTTGTAATTCAAAAATATAGTAAAAAAAAATTAATGCTAAACTAAGTCAAGTAACTATTTTAATTATTCAGAAGTTTAGATTTTTAAAAAATTTCTTAATTTTTAATTAAATGTAAAATATTTTATGCTTTGATTACATTTAATACTGTTATATACAATTTAATCTTTTTATCAAGCTCCCTGCATCCACAGATGATGACATATTATTTGTGTAATAGTTAAAGATGAGAAAGTGTTTGCTTTTGGTACAGAAATGTATTAATATGGACAATAAATGTATCCACTCTCAAATAATTTGGTAAGCATAATTTTAACTTATGTGGAGAATATTCTACTGCCATAAAATAGTGATGCTCCAGATGCAGTTAATCCTTTTACAGTTTGTTTAAAACAGGATTACACAGTTGTGGAATGGCTCAGAAATAAAAATGACAAGTAAAAAAGTGCATTTATTTGTTTCCATGAAGTATACATTTCTGTACATGAACATTCTTACTCCTTTTTAATCGCATTTAAAATACAGAAAAAGTGAGAAAAACCAATCAAAGGATACTTCATCAGTCTTTTTTAAGCTAAAAATGTATAGTAATTAAAATAACTTTAAAAAGTAGAATTTTTCAGAAAGTACCCTTGTAACTAATGTAATTCAACTTATCTATCACCATTTTTCTCAATTTATATTAAGCTAGATATTCAAAGAAATAGTATTTTATATTTGATAATGTATATTTAAATGAAAATCATATAAGAAAAATAAAGGCTTAAAATTTATATTTATAAAAGAAAAAATATTTCATGTTTCCACTAAAATATAGAAAAGTGCAATCAGTTTTAGAATAATCTGTATGAAGTTTATAATAAAAGATGGTACTTTAAAAGTGAAGGCTAATATAGCTCTCCCCCAAAAAAAAAACAAGTTAATTTAATTTGCAAGTTTTGTTCAAAAATGCCACATAGGTTTTTATTTATTTGTTGAAAAAGTCTTAAGTTGGAAAATATATGTCATCATGATGTTTAATTTTTTTTTTTTAAATTCAAGCTCTGTGTTTTAATCAACTTTTCAGTATAATGCATACAAGGGTATTTATTACCATTTATACATGGTAGAGAGGCATGCCGAATGGAATAATAAATTTTGCTCTTTGAAGAAGAGGATGTATCATTATCAGTCTGTCTGAAAATGTATAGTTTTTCTATGATCTGAGGTTGAGGTTTGCTTGATTTTAGATTAATATTTGTATTTTAATATGGTAAAAAAATTTTGGAAGATTTTAATGATTTAATTATGCTAATTGTTTCTTAATTTTTATATCAAATTAATTAATTTGACATAGCTTAAATTATTCTATAGGTAAAATAAACTATAGGCATTAAAGTATTCTTCAACATAAATTAATTTCCAGATACTTGTCACTTAAACAGACATGAAAACTGAGCATACTTCAGACTTTCAGAAATTACTGATTTTGATTAATCAAGCAGTAAATTATTTTTTTAAGAGAACCCACCCATTAGATAAAACAAAGATTTGGGAACATGGATTTATCAAGTAAGAATGCTTTATTTTTATATATAAACAAAGTTTCCTGTTGCTACATAAAAATATTCTCCAATAATTGCATATTTTCAAAATACATTTTTTTCATTTAATAAAATATTATTACAAAGGAAATAAATACTGTTTGGAAATACATTATAACCATGCTTATTCCACACATGTAATGTAATCATTTGAATACATGCAATGATTATGTGATATAATTTAAATCTGACATATTTTAGTTTTAAAATAATTGCTCAAATTGCTCTGTGTATATCAAGAATTTCAATTTCATTATACTTAAAATATAACTCTTGCTGAGTTTTTTTTAACAATATTAAATCCAGAAGTTAATAAAATATATGCAATTAACAGCTTTTTACTAAATTTCAAGTTCAGTATTACTATTTTCTACTTATTTCACTTACGCTAATTAAAATGTTCACAAAAGACTTTGCACTTTAAATGAATGGGAAGAAAATCCCCTTTATACCATTCACAGACCATGTAATTGTGTTAAACATCTTAAAACATGCAACAACACTTGATTATCAAATGAATATGAGCAAAAGGTACACAGGAATGCATTAAAATGCTTTAAATCAACTGCATAGATTTTTCATTAATGTAAACTTTATAATTACAACATGAAATATAACTGTATATGCAATTTAATCTATTCTGTTAGTACATGGTATATAATAAAATTATTTTTATGCCATGCAAAATATATCTTTCAAATAAATAGCTATATCTCATAGTGGAATTGAGTGGCACTTAAAATATCTCTGAGGCTTTTGAAACTTATGAGATACATGTTTGTATTAAGGCCACTAAAAAGATAAAGACTTCAACTTTGAGAAATGCTCTTGGAGACAATGAAATAAGACAGTCTTGATAATATCACAAAGATTTATTACACCTGTAAGAGAAAACAACATTATTGACATTTTTATAATAAATTTTTTATAAAATAAATATGACCAGAATAAATATTTTTGCTCTAAATGCCATTTTTAATAACATACATTTCACATTATATATAATTAAGGAATGAACAACTTTCAAAATAATATAGAAAACTGAGTTTTATAAGGTATTTTAGAAGAAATTTTATCCTTGTTAATATGTTAATGTACTAAATGAGATTATAAGATGGTATTTTAACAATATATATATATATATATGTTAAACAGACAAAAGAAATATTCATATCTGGTAACACTTGTATGATGGCACTGCTAGAGTAGCTAATATTAATACGTTTATATACACAATTTTTCTATGATATTACTGGGCAAGATTTTCTAATTGAATGCTTTGAGGACTGAATGGCCATTATAATGATAGCAGTATGCCCTGTTTGAATGAAAGGAGTTGTCCACTTTAGTTGCCACGTCTTTTTTTCCCCTTGTATATATATATATATAATAAACAATATAAAAGGCATTGCTTCTTAATATATATCCAACAATATAAAAGGCATTGCTTCTTAAGCTACAAAGAAAATTGAATTTTTCCAAACCTTTTCTGGTGAAATATTGAAAAAAACGTCGTCAAGGTAATAAATTGTTATGTGGAATAAATGTTAAGGCAAAATTCCAGTTTTAGTCTGAATTAGAAACAAAGAAGCACACAATAACATGGAAAGATGTTAATGAAAATGAATTGCTCTGAATGAATTGAAGTTTTTTTAAAGTGATATTATGGATGGGGCATATTTAAAAAGACAAGATATAAGATTACTGTTTACCAGATGAAATGATTGAAATACCTTTTTTTTTTTTAAGAAAACAAATGTACAGAGATTCCTATAAATTCTTCGTTTTCTGGATTCTGAAGATAACATGTCACCACCAAATGGAAACGATCCCAATTATGATCCATTTTGGAAAATAAGGGAGGTATCTGAGTATTAAAAAACATTTTTTTAAGGAAGTACATGAGCCCTTTGAAGAACTGCCTATAGATAGAACTGTTCTATTCAAGGGAAGAGTAAGTTTTAAACAATACATTCCTAAAAGGCATAAATATTTTGGAATTAAAAGTACGACATGAAAGTATACTTCAGAAGAGATTCCTATCAGTCAAAGAATGGAAAATGTGCCGCTCATAACACAATAATAGCATTAGCAGGCAACCTACAACAAAAATATGGGATTCGTTGACTTGAGCGACCAAATGGCAAATGTTATACATTTGGAAGAAAAACTTTAAAATGGACATTCCCACTTGCTCGATTTATCAGTTTTAAACTCCTTTATTTTGTACAAAATGAAAATTGCAGAAGTATCTTTCGCAGATTTTAGAAAAAAATCTTATAAATAAAACAACTCATCAATGATTCAGAAGCTTCAGTCCTTTGCTTGAGTCTTGGATATCATTTTAACATGCTTATAAAAAATTAATGGTTATCACTCTAAAGCTAATTTTTTCATTCTGTAATAAGTTGTTCAATAACTGTTTCCTATTTTTCTATCTTTAAAAGATAATAAATGGGTCCTCCACAGGATCCAGAATAATAAGAAGAAACTACATTTATTTTCAAATAATCATGGTTGAATGTATATATAACATTAATAAACATACACACATACGTATATCTGTATCTTTAATACAGGGTGTCCAAGAATTAGCTTTTAACTTCTAAAATAAAAAAGATATTTACATTTTGTTTTCTGCAGTTATTAGTGCAAGTCATCAAGTTTTCTTTCTATTTAAGCTAGCCAGTTTTAAGTGAGCAAGTGGACCCCACAAGAGAAAGCACAATGTGTGGCAAGGTTCATAGAGAACAAATCGGACATACAGGTTCAACGGATATCCGGAAAAAAATTCAAAGGGACCCACCATCCATGCATGGCACACCAGCTTCATAACCATATGCTATGTGTTGTATAAGAAAGGAGCAGGATAACCCGAAACAAGTGATGATCTGCACAATCCAAAAAATTCAGTTTGTTCAGCTGCTAGACAACAGCTAATATCCAAGTTCACAGTCTACATTGTGCTTCACAAACGGTTGCATCTCTATGCCAAGGTACAGTTGTTGCATGCATTGTTGCCAACAGACAAACCAAAACGTGCAGAGTTTGCCATAGAGATGTTACACTGTATTGATGAAGGATTCTTGAAGCAGGTGTGCTTTAGTAATGAGGCAACATTTCATGTGTCTGACCAGTTAAACTGTCATAACATACGAATCTGGGGTTCGGAAACCCACATGAAACACTAGAGATTAAAAAGAGACACTCAAAAGTGTCTGGTGTGGTCTGATGCACAATCAAATCACTGCACCTTTTTCCTTCGCTGAAAAAACAGTTAATGGTGGCATATATCTGGACATACTTCAACTCTTTGTTCTCCCTTAGCTCAAGGATTTTAAGCCCAATGTTTAGTTCCAGCAGGATGCTGCTACACCACACTGGTTTAGAGCAGTCTTTGATCACCTAGATGAAATTTTTCCTAGCCAATGGATTGGACGGGGTAGCCCAATTCCATGGCTACCAATATGTCAGGACATCGCACACCTCGACTTCTTTCTGTGTGGTTATTTAAAGGACGCTGTTTACCGGATACAGATTACTGACACTGCTGACTTTAAATGCCACATTACAGATGTTTTTACCATTATCACGAACGAGACATTACAGCATACCTGGTAGGAAACTGAATACAGACTGGATGTGCTTAGGGCCACAAATGGTGCACATGTGAGGTGTGTCCATGAACAGGGAAAAAAAACTTGATGAGTTGCACTAAGAACTGCAGGAAACACAATGTAAATATCTTTTTTATTTTAGAAGTTATTAAAGTTTAAAGCTGTAAAGATAATTCTTGGATACTTTGTATATATCTACACATATATAAATCCACATGCAAACACATACATATAAATACAAATGTGTACCTGTGTGTGCACATGTATCTGTGTGTGTATATATATATATATATTCCCATTTATGGGTATGCATGCTTTCCCCTTTACGTATATATTTGCACTTACATGCATATACCATATTATATAAATGCAGACATACATCCTCTTTCAGAAAAGTTCTAGGACAATTTTTTTTTTATTTCTGAGGTTGCAATACTAAAAAGAAACAAGTGTTGTTTCTATGTTACCTGGTATGTATTTTTACTCTTATGAAGTTTTTTTGAGTAACTGAACATAAAGATACTCATTAATATATTGCACAATTTAAAATATGATGTCATGGTTGAGGTCAAAGCTGCTATGAAGACGGTTTAGAGTTGAATTGGTTTTCATAGCAGCTTTGACCTCAACCATGCTCCGGGCTTATTGTTTCAAATATTTTATTGTAATTAAAGTAGAATACGTTTTAGTATATTATTTATTTACCAATTTTACTTAAAACTGAACTGGCTGTATGCTGAGGCTAAAGGTCCTTGAAACAATAGTTATTTACTGCTGATTATTTTAAGTGAGTTTAGGATTCATCATATTGAAGATCTAGAGAGATTTAATATAATTCTGAATTTAAAGATCCATTAATATATGTGTTAATGGAAAATCTAAGTATACATAAAAAGTGTGTATTTAAATTTCACAGTTAAAAAAACCTGTGCCTTTCACATTATAACCTAACACTTCAAAGGAAAGTTTATTATTAAACGTTTAAAAGAATTTAAATAAAGTGAAAAAGTTAAAATTTCTCTCTCTCTCACACGCACGCACGCACACACACACACAAAAAATACATTTTTGCTAACAGAGTTGCTAATGTTAATGAATATTATCCTTCACATATATTACAAATTAATTTATATAAATACAAATACTTGTACAGTACATAAAATATATATTATTAAAAAGTAAAATAAAGATTTAAATTATTGATAGTGTGTGTACAGCTTTTAATTCTTTCAGCTTGTTAATTAATAATACACATACACTAATTAAATCTGGGAAATAAAAGTTATCAGCTTAGCTTTGCTATACACAAGATATATCAGAGATACATTAAAGGTCATATGTTTCATGCAATCAAATCACTTGCTAGGGTTGCTTCTAGGTTCTCCCTATATAACAGTTTTCAAGGTATGATGGCATATATGGATTTTATTTTACTAGGGTGTACGTATAGAGAAATCTTAGCAACTCCTTAGATATTGCTTGCAGTGTATTACTGATCAAATTGGTGCCCTAAGCTAAGAGCAGCAACTATAGAACTGGTTTGATGGAGTGAAAAAAAAAAAGACTACTCCAAGAACAAAGCAAAAGGGAAGCAGGAGAAATAAAGTACGATAGAACAGAATCTATGAAGACATGTATGAAGTTATTCTGAAAAATTAATAAATGAATTTACTAAGGGCTTGTTAGGAAAATTAAATCATTTCGATGACTCTTCAAAAAGCAACAAGTTTAGGAGTGCTAAGCCATTTTCACAATAACATAAAAAAAAGTTCTCTGAAGAATATATCGAGCCTTAGTTATAGCACGCACTATATGACAGATTTTTACTTTTATATGTGTAGCTGAGCGAGCTTGAGTCCAGAAGCTGGAACTTTGAGAAATAAACTTTTGGGTGTGTATTAGAAAACAATTAAATCCTATTCAATGTATATAATTTGAACTACTAGTAAGATCTATGAAAGATAAAAGGAGATCAATGAGCTTGGAAGTAGATTACCTCCCCCCCCAAAAAAAACAATGAGGCAGCACTTCTTTTTAGGTGTGGGAAATGAAGAACAAGATAATATACACTTTTTAGCACAATTTATATAGTAATCAGTAATTTGAAGATGAAATAATGGTTAGATAAATATTCACAATCAATAATAAACAACTTCCAAATTTTTTATGCAAGTTTTAAATTTTAATTAAAATTTTTGAAAAACTTGACAAAATGCACAAATGCTACATATAGATTTTTTGGTACTTTTCTGTTAAAACCATTCCACTCAGCAATTTTTTTTTAATTTTCTGT
>KK120899.1:934880-958809 GCA_000611955.2 Stegodyphus mimosarum | reverse complement strand
TGTTCACAACCACATTTTTAATTTTATATATTTTTTTAAAAATTACAATGGATTCCATGACTTGAGATTTGGCAACAGAAGAGAAAGCAGGTATACTATTTTTTCATACAGGTATGTGTTCAATAATCACTTCATGAAATTAAAGAGATTCAAAGCCAAAATGGTTATGCTATGAGGCTGGAGTATGCTATGAGGTCCGAGCACAAATGTGATTTGCTGGACCTGTTATTGTGCCATATGATTCATTGAATGGTTTCGTTTGGTTTATGTGATTACGGCAAAACCTCGAGGACTATCTGCCTAAGGGAAGGGATGCCTTCAGGGAGGACTTTCTAAGAGAAACTGGCTCGTATATATGTTACACATGGGGAAAACCATGAAAACGTCCATGCAGCCAGTCCGTTCGTGGGATTCAAATCTCAGACCGAACTACCAGTGTTCAGCAACTTTACCGCTCGGCCATTAGAGGACCCCGATTTATTTAATGATGTTGGGAGTTAATGTCTTGAGTTTAGAAAACTAAGGTTTTCTTCAAATGAATCAGAACAGCTGACTGAAATTAATTATGGAAGAGAAGTATTTCTTGTTATCTTATCCTAATATTAAAACCAATGGATGCTACAAAAGCATGGAAACTGATGAAAGTCTAATCACAAGAAGAAGAAAAAAATAATGTGAGTCCTGTTCTTCGAATACAATGGGTTTTTTGTTGTGAAATTAAAGAATATTTCCATGTTATTGTTCTGGATTTCTGTGCTTCATCTAATAACAAGCCAAAGGCATGAGAAAAGAAATATCACAAAATGCATTGCTATAATGCCAAAAATGGAAGGTAAGGCTTTAGCGAAAAACAACTATTTTCTATTTAAAGATATATTACATATTTAAGGTTTTGATTTTAATTTTATCTCATTTTTATTGATAACTGAACATTTTTATGGATAACTGATAACCCAAAAAGGAAAACATCCCTTAATTCTATGACCAAGTTAAAACAATAATAATGATATATACTCACTTATTATACAGCTAGAGATTTCTTAATCAAGATAATTTACTAATTCTTTTCTCAAGGTCTTGAATAACATGAACAGTGTCATCAAGCAAAACATTTAAAATTGAATCAGCTATTTGAAATTTGACAGTGACTTCATCCTGGTCGTAACTGATCCAATCTGGTTCTTCTTCTTTGAGTTCACTAATTAAAATTGTATCAACAAAATCTCTTTTCTTTCGTCCTAATTTCATAACAGACCACAGGGATCGCTTTTTCTGAGATTCTGTTGAATTTTTAGATGAAAGTTTTAATTCATGTCGAACTTCTTGTAGAAGTACACTGTATAGTTTGTTTCTGTCTTCAGGAAACAAAGGTTTAGGTGTCAACCTTCGAGGTCTAAGCCAAGGTTCAGGTTTTTCAATTGTTTCACTGTAAAATAATGATGTTAAATAATAAATAAATGTTTTATGTGAGATTTAGTTTCATAAAACTTCATAATAAACATTAACTCTTATGTCATTTATCTCTAACAAATACTTGTAATGAAATAAGTATATTTACAATATATTATTACAACATAAACATAGATACATAGAATTTAAAAGTTGCTGTCAAGGAAAACATTGCCAAATATAAATTTAAAATTTCTGGAAAAATTATTAAAAAATACATTATAAAAAAAAAGACATGGAAATAATCAATGAGAAAGCTACTTGAGGTGTTAAAAAAAACCTTTGAGGGTTATGTACCTTCAAGGTGATAGTTAATAACCATGCTCTGCTCTACTAAAAATGCTTCAATTTTAGAAATTGCTGCAACTGAAATAAATTCTCAAAGTGAGTTCTACAAAATTATAGATCTTATGTTTTTTGATAATTCCACAGCCTAGTGATGTCCCTATGATGCACATTCAGCTATGGTAGCAGCAGATTGTCTTTCATCATGGAAACGTTGTCATTGGGTCACGCTTTCTGCTTTGGCTATCTTGGATTACACAGTACTATCACTGCTTGTGAACTGATACATATTTCCAGCATGCCCCTTTACTGTGACTGCGGAATTGCTTTTTATGCTAATTTTGGCTGCCTATTTGCCTTCGGTAATGCAACCTCGTAAGTTACCTGTATGTTTTCATTCCCCTTTTTACAAACTTTTCTTTTAGCATCTGTTGCTAATTTTTTTAGCATGACTGCATTTTATTTTCCACGGATTCACTAGAACTATTTCTCAGCGAGACAGCGGCAGTGCGGTGAATGCTCCAGTAGGCCACAGTTAAGGTTAAACTCCTATTTTTGAAGTGTGCTGCATGCCTTCAAATTTACAAAAGCTTTCTGTTTGAGTGAGAATTGTGACATGAACCTAGAAAGATAGGGCAGGGTTTAACTTCAAATTTAACTATTAGTAAAACTTAAAAGCGTATTCCAAACTAATTTTTTATAATTTCATTATAACTCCATGTATAACTCATTATCCAAATTTAAAAAATTTTAAAAAAAAAATCTTGCTTTATTTTTTCAGATCTGAGGGTTGAAATACCACTTCTTTAATAGTAAAGGCTTCTGCAGGAAAGCTACACTTTAAAGACATTTGGGTTTTAAGAAGCTGAGTATACTTGCTGCAATCAATGTTGCCATCAACTTTAAGCATGGCAAGATTAACTTTTTTACTGGTGCTACCTTTGATTTAGATGTTGCAAAGCTAACTTAAAAAAAATAAATTAAAAAAAAAATCATGTTCAATAGCAGACATATGTGATAGCTCCATATGTTAATTCACTAGCATTGACAAAAATATGCAACTAGAATTCCATGAGATCTGTTTTGAATTAACATAAGTATTGACAAAGTTTGCAATTTAGAAATGTTCCTATACCAGTTCTTCCATTTCACTTTCAAATCCTCACTTGGCTCTTCATTCTGCTCCCCACTTCTTTCCCATAATTCTTGAAACAGAATTTTCATTTTAATTACAAGTAATTAACCCATAGAGTCATAAACTTTATGTGCTAATTTTAAAATGCTTCTTGTGTTCTGTTTATCCTCTAACAATGGCAAAAAAGAAGAAATATCAAAACTATAATTCATCTATTCTTGTGTTCCAAACAATACCCAATACCTTCAGTTGCACTATACAATTTTTAGAAAATGAAAGATTTTTCAAATCCTGTATCATTTTAGAGTTTCAAAAGCCCATTTGAATTAGCTTGCCATTTTTTTTAGATTTGCACCTGCCTCCAAAGGCAAATTTTCGTATGAAGACCAGTTTCAAGCTTATAGAATTTACTGCAGCCAAGAGATCATTAAGATGTACACATTCATTCAAGATACTATATACTTCTTTAATCAAAACCTTGTATTTATGTGTGAGGTGTTTTATTGTCACTTCAAAGAGGAAGGGCTAGAAGTCGCTTCAAATGTGACTCTAATGTTTTTGTAAATCTTCAGTTCTCCAGATGTCAACTTATCAAACAACAGAAATCTCTGATAATCCTGATCAGCTTCCTCTAGAGGAATTCGTAAGACAGGCTTTTCGATACCATCCATGAAGGACATTTAATTTTTTCCAAAATTTAGAAATAATGCCAAAATGTAAGGATAGAATTTGGCTCCTTTAAGATTATCATTCAAAGCCAAGTTGTTCAGCTCTTTGGTCAAAGCAACATAAACTATTCTTAATTTTGTAGTTTCACTGTCTTTCTTAATGACAGGATGATGGGGCAAATAAAACGTTTTGCTTTGAAATACTTCAGTTTCAAGATTTATTTCCTCTATAATCCAACTAACAATTCATCTATAATCCTTTATATTATTCATAGAGAGATGAGTTACTCTTAAATCTGTTAAACTAAGTAGCCTTCATTTTGCTATTTTAAAATTAGAATCTAATTTTTAGTTCCCCTTTAAATGGTAATCTAACATTACCTATCTTTTAGCATGAATTTCTGTTTCAAATTGTTTCATAACATCAGAGTAATTCAATGAATTATGTTCAACACCTAAGCTATAAATGTGCCAAATCCTCTTTAATTTTTTATTTATTTGACAGTCAGTCAACCTATTATTAAATATTCTCCTTTATTTTTGCAGCCATGAGTGAAGACTGTTAACACCAATACTAAGCAAAGATTTCCCAGCATTTCACTATGATGAACATTAGGTCTTTGACCTTGAACAATTATTCAGAACAAAGTCTTCACAGCAGTTAAATTATTGCTTTGCTTTTCATATCCACCCAAATTTATTTTTCAGAAGTATATTGCACGATCAAAACTTCACGTGGTTTTGTGCTATCAACAAAATATAAGTCGGATTCCTTATAGCAGCATTTAAAATTTTTTTTGTACTGATCTATCTGAGGCATGAAAATTGTAACATTTGTAAACATTGGAAATTTTCTCTGTGATTCAAGTTCTATTTCTTTCTTAGGGTCATAAAACTTCTATAATCGGATTCTTGTTTCTCCTAATAATTTTTCCTCCTCTGGATTGAGATTTCCTATATAAATAACTAAATTATAAATTATAATTGGAAGTTTTAACTCATCCACTAATGATTTCACAATAAAGGAAGGTACTGCAGCATTATGAAATAACGACAATTTTCGATCTATAAGGTGTTGCAATTCTCATGGGGCATGTTTATAATAGAACTGAATTTCGGCCTTTTACTTGTGTGCAATGTGATACTATACGTTAGACAAGTGAGCATAACAAACAACAACAACTTTTTTAAAGCAAAAGCTGTCATGATGATTATTAGAATTACATTTTCTACATGGATTTAATTTTGATCTACAATTAACACTCAAATGTGACTTTTTTATAGCATATAAAATAATGACTTTTAAACTTTAGCTTCTTTCACTTTCAGCTAGTGAAAGAACTTAACACTGAAATGAATAATAGTTCTCATCACAGAATACACAGTTAAATTTCAGTCTGTATAATGCAGCTGTCAATCAATTAATAAGCTTAAACTGTTTTTTATTTACTTCATACTTAAAATGATTGCTAGAAACTGTCCTATTTTTAGATTTCTTCAAATCAAGCAATAAGTTGGAAGTTTCATGACATTCTGTTTCAATCTTAGTTCTTACTTCATTGTGAAACTTCCAAACAGCTACGATATTACACGCTTGCTTCACTGGATCTAGGCTAAGTAGCTTCATCATATGATGATTAATTATGAAGTTGTTTCATATGAAACATTCTTTTAGTAAAGTGACACTTTTATTGTTAATTTTGGCTCATTAGGGCATATCCTTTAATTGCATTCAGTGCAATTCTCCCTAACAAGTTTTTAAGGTATGAAAATTATTCAACATCACATAAGTTTTGGTTTTTGTGAATGGAACTTTTAAACTGACTCCAAAAATAAAGATACATGCTTACATCACCGAAAATTTGTTTATTATAAGTTTCAACAACTTAATGGCATTTGTTGCACAGACAGCAATTGATTCATTAACCTTGTTAAAAATTGAACTTATAATATAATCTGAATTTCCTTAAAGCTCTTTTAATCATTTAGTGACACTGTACTTCCATATTATTATTTTATCTTGATAATTCTGTGAAGCTTTCTAATTCAAGTTCTTCAGTTTATATAGTTTTTCAATATCACGGTCCAACTGACTGAGTAAATCTTGTTTAATTATTAACTGTTCAAAAAGTTCATCTCAAGATCTGCAAACTGACAGAGGATCTGATACAGCAATTTAATTTTTTAAACAGTTTATTTGTTACAGAACATACTGCAGTTCCTTCCTTTTTGAGATATACTAATTCAAACTCAATAATTTTATAAAAAAAATGTCCCATGCTAGGGTACTAAAAATGTTATCAAATCTTAGCAGAGTGAGTTCTTGACTCATAGTATTCTGGCAGTATTCATGCATAAAAGAGCCATGAGTTCATGCACAACAATAAAACACTTATTTGTGTTCCTGTCATTACAGACCAGTGTATTCTCTCCCACTAATGATAACATTATCAAACATATACAAATTCTCTACACAAAATATTATTATTTTTGTCACATTTTTTTTTGTTATAACAGAATTTATTAAAGCTTTTCTTGTAAAATAATTTTAAAAATTAAAAGATCTCCTTCTCTGTAAATATAATACAAATTTTATAGCAATTAAATTTCTAACACCTGAAATTCTTCTCTTTCCATCAACTCTGCCAAAAAGTAAGGGACAATGGCAATTCAACCACTGGCACTGTATCTATTATATTACTCTTTACTGGATAACTACATTAGCCTTTGACGAATTTCTGACTTCCTTAGTTTAGAAATAGGGAATGATTTAGGTTGGTTAGTTATTTATGTAAGGCAAAGCATATAGAGGTTATCTACCTAAAGGAGGCATGCCTTAATGGAAGACTTTTCTAAGGAATGTGGCTCGTATTCATGTTTCACATGGAGAAAATCATGAAAACATGTAACCAGCTCATTTGCCTGGTTTCGATTCCAGGAACATCCAATCAACAATTTTTAACTACTTGGTTACTAGTGGGACTGCTTAAATTAAGAGCCTTGTAAAATTTCTTATGTTAATTAATCAGTTATCATGATTAAAGTCCTTACTATAACTTCTCCTTTCTGTATTCCTCACATGAATGCACATCAGCTTTGTGTGTATTTAAGCTGAGGATTTTGAATCTTTAGTTGAGGGAGTTTCTGATAGTCATGTCCTGTTGTTAACATTTTGCACCAATTGTGTTTAAAAATTATATTTAAGTTTTAGCATTGCGGCTAGCCAATGCTTTTAATATGTAGTGGTAAAATATGAGAGAGCTTATTCTATTTAATGTGTAGTCTTAGACTATGTTATCGATGTTCAAATTTAATTGTCTGTTCTGTTAAATCAATATGTGGAAATTTCACCTGTAACACAAGGTGTGGCCTTTATGTTGAGTTTAAGACTAAAATAAAAAGGTTATTTAATCTTCTCTATCTTGTGAGCTGTAGACATAGTGATTACTCACTGTCTGTCTAGTGTGGTTGGCAGGACTTTAGACTCCCATTACAATAAGCAGTCCCACATTAGGTGCCCAACAATTTTTTAAGAACTATGTCACAAGATCAAGCCACTTCAGTTTGTTTCAAGTGAACACTGAAACATATTATTTGAAACTGATCAATATCAGAGCAGAATCAAAGCAGATTTTTTAAAAACTTATTTTTGAAAGTTCTGTTTTTCCAATTTTGGCTTATTGAAACTTAACTATATTTAGACTGATTCTTCCCTTTTTTCCCATGAAAAAGAAAATCTTACAGACGATATACCTACATCGTAACATATGGTTTCAAACTAAGTATTTAACAATATAAATCAAGTTTAAGAGTTTGATGGTTTTGTTACAGATAATTTTAAAGAATATGCTCTTTAATATGTTATCTACTGATCTTCAAAACTGTAAAAATTATATGATTTAGAATATTTTCACCTGATGGTAATATCAGATGATTAGGTGGAACAGAATAAATACTGGATTCTGTTGACCAAAAATGTCTGGAAGATTCCTTTGTCATTTGATAAGCATGTTTTAATTGAACTGGGTTTTACTTCAAACTTAATCTGCAGCTCAAATGTTTAGAAAATGAAAAGCAGTTTCCCTGAAAGACACAAAGTTTTAAAAGAGTTTGATAAGAATACAAAATTTATGGAAATATACCTGATGGAAAAACTGAACATTCTCATATCAACACAGAAAATAAATGTTTCTAAAAGAAGGAAGTTAGAAGAAAGAACATCAGTTTGCAGAAAATCTCTTTTATATTTTATTGAGGTTTTTACCTAGCACAATACCTCAAATATTCCAGTGGAGCCTATACCAGCAAAAAGAAATAACATTGTAAAGGGTGACTGTTTTTTCACTGAAGGGCTTTATATTTTTAAATCACACCATTGAATGTCATATATCATAGCTGAAGAATTCAAAGATGTCTCATCTGAATTTGTTGAAGATTCATGAATTTATGCAAATAAGTGCATGGATATCATCTAAATATGTTTTCCCTGTTGATGAACCCAGTCTTTCATTTCATCCTGTGCCTTCAAAATGCCTACCCTCTAATGATGTTTACTGTCATGCACAAAATCACTTTACTATTTTACTCTGAGCCATTACTGAAGAAATGGAAGGCGAGATCTTTCTCCTATGAATGTCGCAGAAAACAAGCTGTTTCAAAATTTAGTATGGTATATAGTGACTAAAAAGGGATATTTATTGTGGATATACATACAGAATGACTCAAGAAAATCATTAAAACATTAAGGTTTTCTTATGGCAGTAAGAAATTCAGAAAAAAAAAATTGTGGCATAAGGGAAAAAAAAATTATTCATTGATTTATTGATTTGAATAAAATGTAGTCTTTTTTATGTTATGCTACTTGGCTTTTATGATTTAAAAATGAAAAAAAAAATGAACTTGTTCAGAAATATTTGTAATATTTTAACATACTATATTTAGTTGTTAAATACTGATAAAAACATGGACAATTATTGTATGCACATCATTCTAAATTAAAATGTAGATAATACAAAGCAACTTTATCATCCTATATTTAGTTGCTAAATACTGATAAAAATATAGACAATTATTTATATGCACATTATTCTAAATTAAAATGTAGATAATACAACTTCCTCATTTATACATCTTTTCTGAATGGGCTACTGAAAGACATATTAACCACGTTTTATGGTACTTTATCTTTTAATGCAGAATTCAGTTTTCAAAGGCATAATGACAAATAGTAGGTGACAAAACATTCCTTTGCAAAAAATGCTATACAAATAAACAAAATGAATATTTTAAAATAACTATTTGAAGAACTGTAATTTAACCTTGCAACTCAAAATAATTAAAATGAAATTCTAGAAAAAAATATCTAAAAATAACAACTGTGATTAATATAATACGAAATAAAAATATATGCAACAAAGAAAAAACATCATTCTTTTTCTGTCTTTGCTGAATGAAAGGGGAAGTGAAATAGGTTGCCATAAACTGAAAAGTTTGCCACATGAATTATGGTTGGCACAAAGTTACAAAAAAAGGGGGGTTAAATTTTTGCTTAAATGTCACACCATATTTTACAAAATTTGGTTTTTTGGCATAATTTGAGTTGTAGAACTGAAATCTGGAAAAAAATTGGTATGTGCTTTCAGAAAAAATCTGATTTTTGTGGAAATATATAAGTTTCAAACAAAGCTATATATAAATTTAATATATATTATTAGCAGCTCTTTTGAGACATGAAAAATGCAAGTTAAACTTCATCAATTGGGCGAGTACAATAGGAGATATAGAACTGTTCTCCACCTTTATTTGACTAGGTGTACAGATCAGAAACTGCCACATGGCATTCTTAACAAGAACAATCATGAGTGAAAAATGATGCACAACTAAATTTACTAAATTTGTACAAACATTTACTCTACAGTTTGTTTCTAAAATCTGTATTCATTAGAATGGTTTCTTAATCATGTACAAAAATGAGAGAGCAAAATATTATAAAGAATGAATTAATATAGAAACAGTAGCAAAGAATCTTGAATCTAAATAAAGTGATCATGCTGCAAGACAATTAAGGAACTTTTATTTCTGATGTATAAATTAACCACAGCTAATTATGAAACTTCATAGTTAAAGAATAATATGAACATTTTTTTAAAATGCTTATCAAGTTGGACATGCACTAAAGCTTTCACTATGGACTAAAACAAAATAAATACACAATTGCAAATTTCTAAGTTTAATTGAAGAATAACTATTAAACACAATTTTCACAACAAGCAGACTCCTAAAATGGAAATTGTTAACAAATACTAATGAAAAATTAAAAATTCTTACCTGTATAAATTCAAAGATATTTCTTTACATAAATCAAATACCAGATCAAGAAAACTTAGTTGAGAAGGCATTGTCAGACCTAACTTCTGAGAAAGCAAGCTGAAATCTGGTGAAGGTATTTCATTTATCATCAGTCCTTTTCTTTTACCATTGAGTAAAACATCAGCTATTGATTCAACAACACTTTCAATGTTTTTTGTGACATATTTAACAGTATCAACCTTTTCAACAACTTTTTCTTTAACTACAGTAAGTTGGTAAATATTTGGAGAAGTCTGTTCAACAGTTACAGGTGGCGTATACGGAGGTGGAGGTTTATTAGGAATCTTACGATAATAATATGGATACTGAAGTAACAGTTGTTGCTGAAGCTGAGCTTCACTTTGTGATGCTATAAAATTACCTTCAAGCCAGTTTGGATGCCTGTTGAAAATGCTATTATCATTAAAATCTTGCACATGCGGTGCGACATTATTCTTTAATAAATCTATGGAATTCTCTGCATTCAATGAAAAAATGTTAGAGATTGGATTCTTTGAGCATTCAACAAGCTCATTACAGACAGTTTTACTCTTGCTGTGCTTTGATTCTGATTCATTTAATTTTTCAGGATGTTCAGCATTAGAGCATTTTGTATGAACATTAAGATTTTTATAAAGTTCAATGACCGAATGAATTGCATCTTTCAGATATTCATCTAAGACAGATTTGGAAATTGTTTCGGCGCATTTTTCGTTACTCTTTTTTATGATAAAATCCGCAGATGGTTCCAAAAGATACTTTTTTGTAGATTCTAAGCTAATCGGAGTAGTACATTTTGAAATATTGTGATAATTTTTTGATGAAATGGAAACATTACATCCTACCTTTGATTCTGAGTTCATTGTTTTTGATTTTTTGATGAAATTTTCACTGGATATGTGTTGCATACATCTAAATGCATCACCAAGCATGGAAGAACAAATATAATTAACAACATTTACAACAAATGTTTCAGTTTTTGGATGCTTTTTGGTAACAAAAGCTCTGTTTTCATCATTTTGGTTACTACCACTGGTTAAAATTTCCAAGTCTGATGAATGAGAATTATTGTTATTAGTAATTGATACTTTATTTATACCCACAGGAACAGATACATTTAGGGCATCAGCAACATAAGTGACATTGGCCGATTTAATTGGAGATGGGCATCCTTCTGAGTTATCACACTTAAAACTTTCAGTCAAGTCTCCACTTTCCAATTCTTCTTCAACAGATGCAGAGTTTGACACTGATTGAGAAGTTGAAGATAAGTCTCCATCTGAAGTATGAGTAGTATCATCTGTTGCCTTCTTACCACTATTAAGGCTTTGCTCAGAATTATGCCCTGCCTCTGAGATGGATTTTCTCAAAATAACATTACTACTTGGCACTTGTTCATTACTTGAAAATTCCAGTGTTTTTGATGATGATTCAGACACAAAAGTGTCTGAATGCAGAGTACTTTTTGATTCAACATCACTCTGACTACTGACTTTGCCTTGAGCAGATTCAGAAGTTTCAACACTCTCCGAAGAAACACCCGATAGATCATGAGCAGCATCTAGTAGTTCAGTTACTTCTTTTGCTTCCACAAACAATTTATCTGATGAACTATGTGCAATTTCTTTTACACTAAAGGATTCTTCATTTGAAGAATGACTGCTGTTTGGTAATATTTCAGATACTTCTTGGATTTCTGAAGATTCATTTGATGTATGTTCATCTCCTTTTGTAGCTTCTGTTATATCTTTTACTACAGAAGATGAGGAATTTCCTAATGTTTCATTCTGAGCATTCAAATCTGATTTTAAAGTTACTCCTAGAAGAGAAAAACAATATTTCAAATAACATATTTTTTAAAATTTGCATCTAAATTGACCATTTAATATAATTTTGAAAGAAAAAAAAACCTATTTTACAAAATAAAAAAAATCACACAAAACAAATAAAAATTGCTACTTTTAATTAAATATAACATATTTTTACACGGTTCATAAACATTTTTGCTCGTAGAAATTAACTACTTTAAGAACTTTTAAGAGCCATTAAAAAAAAAAAAACTGTCAGCAAACTGCAACTGAATAAATTAAAGCAATTATCAGTGCTTGCAATTCACTTTTATAATACTATTTGAAGAATAAAACAGACGTGTAATTAGTATTAAATACAAACATTTTTGAAACCTTTATATTTTACACGTATAATTGTGTGCAACAAATTTTAAAGAAGGTTGGGGGCATTTTTTTTCAAGTTTACTAGCTTTATGCTGATTTTTTTATACCTCATTTCATCATGTACTTGCTAAATCCACAGGTTTATGCAGATTTAATGTCATGTGGTATAGATTAAAATAAGAAGTACAAGGCCTGTTTGAAAAGTTTCTAACCTCAATATGTAGATGGTAACTCAAATCAACCGAAGTGGGGGTAAACTTGTTTGGTCATCACTTGATAACTACCAATAAAAATTTCAGTTATTCTGAAAGTGAATTTTTTGTTTGACAATTACTTTTGGGAGTTGATGTGACCATTTTTGCAAAAATGGAAGAAATCGAATATCGTGCTGTCATTAGATACCTGTTTCTGAAACGTGATATGCCTACTCAGATTAAAGAGGAGTTGGAGAGAGTGTACGGGGACTCTGCACTATCATTTATTACTGTGAAATTTTGGGCAGCTGAATTTAAATGTGGCCATACCAGCTTGCATGATGATGAACGTTCAGGACAGCCCAAAACTGCAACCCCTGATGAAAACATCGCTAAAATCCACCAAATGATGCTGACGATCATTGAATAAAGGTTAAAGAGATAGCAGAGGCTATTAGCATGTTCAAAGAATGTGTTTGCCACATATTAAACCAAGATTTAGATATGTGCAAGCTGGCTGCATGTTGGGTGCCACGTTTGCTCACTTCAGACTGAACACGCGTCTGAATAAACATGTGCACCGTTCTCCTGGCACAGTAAATTGGAGTTTTTTTGATTATTAATCACTGTAGATGAAACACGGATTCATCATTACAACTCAGAAACAAAAACACAGTCAAAACAGTAGACTGCAAAGCGAGAATCGACTCCAAGAATGGCAAAAACTGTTCTTTCTGCTGAAAAAGGATGCTGACAGTTTTGTAGGACAGTCATGGGATTATTGCAATAGATTATCTTGAAAAGGGAAAACCATTACCACAGCATACTTATGAAACATTACTTGACAAGCTGAAGGAGAAATTTTAGAAAAATGGCCACATTTGCAAAAGAAAAAAAAATTCTTTCACTAAGACAGTACTCTATCTCACACCTCAGTGGTTGCAATGGGAAAAATCCAAGAATTATGATTTGAACTGCTCGATGACCTACCCTACTCACCAGACCCGTCACCAAGTGACTTTTTTTTTTGTTTCCTAAGCCAAAAGAAGCCCTTGGAGGACCAAGATTTCCATCAAATGAGAAGACTTTACAAAGAAAGATTCCACATATTACTCAGGCAGGTTAAAAGGAGGGGGCATCGCTGGAAGAAATGCAGAGACTTAGAAAGAGACTATGTTGAAAAATAAAGGCAATTTTAGAGAAAAAATATCTTTTTTTTCTTTGTTAGGTCAGAAACTTTTCAGACAGCCTACATACAGTAGATGGAAATTAATGCTATTATTTGGAATAACATTATTGATTTGCCGAAGCCTTGCCCGTTTATATATAAAAACAAGGGAAATTCATCATATATTTGTAATCGATTCAGCTAACATAATCAAGCTAGTATAGAATAAATTTTTTAAGGTAAAGTTGCCATATGAAAGGTAAATTCATCAAATAAAGTCAATATACATTATAAAAGATGTTTAAATGGCACAGATAATGTCACCAAATATCTTGGTTTTCATTTCAGTCGATCACTTAAAATTAATTTTAAAAACAACCAGACAAAAAAAATGTAATCTTAGTTTGATGTAGATTTTGAATAACTCGTCAGTTTTGAGGGTGATCAGACACAAGCCTTTTTTCTTCAGAAGGGGGAAAAAAAATCTTTGAAAATATCTATGGCAAACTAAGGTTGCTTTACTGCTTTAATTACTGTTAATTTAAACTTTTACATTGGTATACTCTCTATCAATGAAGGATGCCTTCTGAATGTTAAAATTAGAGGTACAGCAAGTCAAATGACCCTTATGAACAGTTCATAAAAGAACTTTTGTACTAAATCCATTATGAACAATTCATTAACAAGTTCTAATGAGTCACTGAAGCTCCAGTAGTGATAAATTGTTATGTATTATTTTAAGTCAGGCTAGATTTATGTTAGTTTTTACATTTTTGTGTCCACAGTAAGGATTAAGAAAAGGCAATAACCCACTTTAACATACAGAAATAGCTTCTATGGGTGAGCAGTTACTTATCAATTATTAAATTAAGTAGTATTAAAGATTTGCATGGTCATTATTAAAAAAAATTTACTAAAAATATTTGTTAAAAAAGCACTTTTAAAATCATAATTTAAGAACAATTTTACAGTTTAAAATAACAGATAGTTACACATCTAATTTATGGCACTAATTCTAAAATGAAATTAGGAAAATTATACATTAAAAGCTACAAAATATGTATGCTTTGAAGCAACAACACACAATAAAATATTTATTAAAAATTTATAAATTATTAATAATTATTTTAATTTGAAAATTTTCCAGATATTTAAGCTAATTTATATAAATTTCTTTTTCTTAGCATCTTTTCTAAATTTATTTGCTACATTAAACAAATCAATGCTTTCTCTAGTCTCATTTTGTACTTTGTTACTGGTTAAAAATATATCTTATAAGAACCCCCACCCCCACCCTTTTTTTTAATGTACTCAATTTCTTCCTAGAAAAACTCATTTTCCTTTTAGAATTTTCAGATTTAATTAAAAATTTCTGTTATTGTAAAAAATTTCATGAATTTAGAATGTATAGAAGAAATTGCTAACTTAATTTTTTTAATAGTATGAATACTGAAAATAAATATGAAATGATATATAGTCAAGGTTTGTGCCAAAATTTTTAGAATTTTGTAAAGCATTGAACAACAAAATTTAGAAATGGCAAATTTTTTAGAATTTAGGGCAGCCACTGGAGGCAGCAGAATTTTGAAGTGGCAAAAATTTTAGAATTTAGGGAGGCAACGGGCAACAAAATTTAAGATCCACAGAGATTGCACTAGGCAGCAAAATGCATGCCCCAGCCCAGTATAAAATGAATCTTAATTTTTCAATTTCTTTATTAATAGAAAAATTCCTTACAGCTATCTGTTCATGTGAAAAGGTTAGAACCATCTTTGCAATTCTATGCTTGTGTCTAGTAAAAAAAAGAGAAAATAAAGGGAATAAACACATTAAGAGAAAGACTTATAGGATCAAAAGTAGAAAATTAAAATAATTTTGTTTCCACTGTTGTTCCAAAAATTCTCCAGAAAATAAGACTCTTCACAAACTTCCTATAAAACACATCTATTATGTGTTAGCACTATGAAGACTTTTGTTGTCATATTTTTATGGAATCTTTTGGAATTGTATGTCTATAAATCTTTTTTCAAATTCTTCTAAAACTTCTGAAGTACAAGATCTAAAATCCAAAAGAAAAAATCTGATGTGGATACCACATGAATTTCTTTTACAGCTTTTTAAATATTCTTTTTAGAACAAAAAATTGATATTAAATATTGTTAAATATTTATTGATAGGCTTAACTATATATAGAAATTGTTATATATGCAGTTAGATTTCGTTTATCATCACAAATTAATTTTTTTTAAACTTGGTATTGCTAAAATATGAATATTTTTGCCATTTAAAACACATCCGTAATTGGAAATATATGACTACAACTAACGATTCCAAATATAAAGGATGGCTAAGGAGACGAGTATATATGTATATACAGAACAAAGTCTGAGATACGGACTCATCAGAACTTCGGCGATTCTGCATTTGGGATTTTTCCGAATATTAGATCACCAGTTTAAATCTAGTAAGAGGGCATGTAGAAATTATAAAATTAAAAATATGAAATCATGATTTATGAAATAATGAAGCATTTATGATCTAAAGGGTCTGAAATTTTTTTTTAAAAAGCTTAATATTTATTTGTTTACTTTATTAAACATTTCTCTTAATGTAAGTTGTTTAAGTTGCTTCATTTTTTGTGCTAAGCTTTCTCTTTAATTCTGTAGACAGACATAATTTCTTGTTCAGTTACTCAGTTCCATTGTTTCAGTCCTGTAAATGCTGTGCCGAGAATTCTGGCAAACTTGTCAAAAGAAATTCTTTCATTTTCAGTAACCTCTCTGACACTTTCTTTCACTATCATTAGAGGTATTTTCCAGATCTAGAACCATACTACAGATTTCGCCATCCGTTAATTGATTGATGATTGGAGCATTGTCATCACAGTGAAAAACTTCTGTTATATCAACTTCATTTATTACAGTTTCTCCATATTTCTTTACAAAATCTATTAATTGGAAAATTTCACCTTTGGTTTGCAATATCTGGAAACCTTCAAATTTGCAACTATCATCTTCATCATCCTCACCATGAAATATGGTAGCTGGCCATAAATTATGCCAGGCATTTTTTAAAGTATCTGAAGACATATTCTCTCATGATCTTGCAATGCTCCACACAGCAGATTTTATGCTAAAATATTTAACAAATTCTAGAATAGTCTTCCCATTATTCAAGAAATTTAAGATGGATTTTAAAAATGCTACTTTATATTTGCATTTCAGCGTGTGTACTATTCCGATATCCATTGGTAGAATGAGAGATATACAATTTGGAGGAAAGAATAATATGGATACATTATCTTTCACTAAAACTTTAAGTGAAGTATGAGCTGAACAGTTCTCTACAATGAAGAAAATCTTTGTATCATTAGTTAAACTAATCAAATTCACATTTTGACAAGCCTCAGGTATGAAATGATTTTCAAACTAATCATTCATTAACGTTTGTATCATCCGTGCTCTTTTATTTGCATGATATATAATCAGGAAAATCTTTACTCCTTTAAATTGTTAAGGTCATGGATTTTTTTCCAATTACAAAAAGTTTACACTTGCACATTCCTGGAACATGTCAAAATTGCTAGTCTCGCTTTGGAATTTTTCAGTTGGAGCCTTTTCTGTAGAGGCTGACAAGGTATTTTGTGGCACATATTGCCAGAAAAGACCAGATTCATCAGCATTATAAATTTGTTCTGGAGATAACTTTTCATTATTAATGAGTTCAATGAATTTTGCAAATAATTTAGCAGCTTCAGTATCAGTGGAAGATTTTTCACCTGAAATTTTTAATTGCCTTATATCATGACAAAATTTTAAATTTGGTTAACCAACCTGTTATATATTTGATTATATGCACTTAATTTTTAAGTTCATCTCTTCATGAAATATTTTGGCTTGAGCCACTAGCATTGGATACGTCAATGGCACACCCTTGTTGCAATGCTGTCTGACCCATTCAATCATCACTTGATCGTCACTTTCAGTGAATAATTTTTCTATTATTCATTGCAAGTGGGGTGTCGGAATTCACAAAAAATTCAAAAAGTTCCTTTTTCTGACATCATATACAGTTGACTTGACTAGTGCCATACTCCTCACATAATTTTGAGATGGATATACCTTTATCCATTTTTTTGGAGAAATTCCATTTTTTGTTTAATGGACATTGAAACATGTTTTTGCTTCGTAGATCCTGTTGCAGCTCCAGAATTAGAAACTCTTTTCAACAAAATCGAAAGTTCAAACTCGTTCTGCTAAATTTTGCCTTGCTTCTATTGTGCACTGAAACAATTAAGCCTGAATTGCATTACTTACTTACGTCTATTTCTTGCACATATTTAAGGCTTATCTGAGTCCTGAATAAATAAATTCCCACATATACTTAAGGCTTCTGGAGAGCCAGTGCTAGTATCTTAATACCAGATGCAGTCTCTGAGGATCCTAAATTCTGCTTACAAGTGCCTTCCTAAGTTCTAAATTTTTGCCATCCTAAAATTTTGGGTCCTAGTGCTAATCAGAACTAAACAATCTTCATCCTAAATTTTACAAATTTTGTCGTCCCTTAATCTTGTTGCTCAGTGCTTCTCTAAATTTATAAAATGTTGTCTTCCCTTCTGCCAACTGGTGCTGCCATACAAGCTCTGGCACCAGTTCTAGGTTTATGTGAAAAACAAATCAGTTATTCTTAATTTAGAAAGCATGAAATGTAATCTTTTGGCCTATGAGTATCATTAATGAAATCAATTTTTAGCATATGGTAAGAAATTTTTGTTAAATTTTTTTCTTGTTAACATTTCTTAGAGTATTTAATTTAAATCTGTAATCATTGCCAAGCATAATGCCAACAGAAAAGGCTACCGTACACTTCGTTATTCAATTACTAATATAAAAAAATTGTTTAGGCTCTCACTGAATGAGTCATTACTCAAGTTGTCATGTGTTGATAAACATGCGGTGATGAAAGCAAAATATAATAAATAATGATTCGCCAGGTTGGCATCAGGGGTATAATATATTATAATTAAAATCAACAATGTTTCTATGTAGAATGTTTCTGTTTCAGATGTATGTCAAGCAAATAGACAACTACAAAGCCAAATTATTAACCACACATATTTATGCTACAATGATTGATTCTTTAATAATGAGGTATTTTATTTAGTGCCGAAGGGCAATTAAGTATTGGGACTCTCCCTATGGGAGGGGGAGGAATCAAATGCGCAAGCGTAAAGCATTTAAAAAAAAAGTGCAGAAACTCAATGTGGCATGGACTCACCAAGTCATTGGAAGTCCCCTGCAGAAATATTGAGCCATGTTGCCTCTATAGATGTTCATAATTTTGAAAGCACTGCCAGTGCAGGATTTTGTGCACATACTAACCTCTCAATTATGTCCCATAAATGTTCGATAGGATTGATTCAGGCAATCTGTGAGGCCAAATCATTCACTGGAATTGTCCAGAATGTTATTCAAACCAATAGCGAACAATTGTGGCTCGGTTGCATGGTACATTGTCATCCATCAAAATTCTATTGTTGTTTGGGTACATGAAGTTCATGAATGGTTGCAAGTGGTATCCAGGTAGCTGAACATAAATTTCCAATCAATGATCAATTCAGTTGGACCACAGGACCTAGGTCATGCCATGAGAAAACAGCCAACTCCATTATGGAGCCACCACTAACTTGCACAGTGCCTTGTTGACAACTTGGGTCCATGGCTTCTTGGGCTCTGCACCACACTCAAACCCTACCATCAGCTCATAGCAACTGAAATCATCATTCATCTGACCAAGTCACAGTTTTCCAGTCATCTAGGGTCCAATCTATATGTCACAAGCCCACAAGAGGTACTGCAGGTGATATCGTTCTGTTAGCAAAGGCACTCAATTCGGTCTTCTCCTGCCATAACCAATTAATGCAGAATTTCATTGCACTGTCCTACCAGACATGTCCATCGTACATCCCACATTGATTTCTGCAGTTATTTCACACAACATTGCTTGCCTGTTAACACTAACAATTCTACGCACATGTCGCTATTCTCAGTCACTAAGTGCAGGTGTTCAACCACTGCATTGTCCATGATGGCAGGTTATGCCTGAAATTAGGTACTCTCGGCACACTTTGGATCTCGGAATGTGTAATTCCCAAAAAAGTTCCGAAATGGAATGTCCCATGCATTATCACTCCGTGTTCAAAGTCTGTTAAATCATAAAAAGTGGTGTATGACCTGCAATGTTTGAAACCACACATTGGAAAATCTTATATATATCTGTGAGATTAGATGCTTTTCTTTGTCAACAAGTTTCATGCTATGTGCGTTCTGCTATTTAGTGTACATACGCCGATGAATTTATGCCACATGTCGAAAACGGCATGCATTTTGGGGGACCTACTGCTAAAGACTTTTTGTTCTGATAGGATAAATGAATCTTACAACTGAATGCGAATATGGAATACAAGTCAATCAATATATGGCACTCAACCAGGATAGTGGTTAGCGATGCTGACTGCCATACTGAAGAGCCTGGGTTCAAATCCTGGAGAAGGCATAAATGTTTGTAAATATACAGTATCAGCACAGCATGGCCGCACTCTAGATATGCAGTCTGCCAAAAGTCCTCTCAAGAGGTTGGTGGTCGAGAAAAAGAAGTGGGAGACCCTCGGACATGTTCCTTGGATGCTCTCCTTTAAAATGGAAGGGAGGGCAGAACTAAGCAAAAATCATACCGTCACCTATATCGTCACCTCTTGCCAATGACAGGTGTAATCTTGACCCCTTGCCATGATGAATTTTGTGGACTTGCTTTGATATCTGAGACCTGATCTGATGTTACTTTTGATTGGGTGGGATATGTCACAAACAAAACAGAAGTCAATGTACTCCAACTAATCCCCAAATATATTGGCAAGAAATACAACATGAGAATTACAAACCATTTGGTTAATCATAAAATGTATTTATTGATTTAAAACACTACTTGTTAGTGGTTGAACAAACTTGTTTTCTGTATCACACTAATGAAGCAATATCCAAGCAGCATTTAGATGTTTGCAGCATGTTCAAAGAGCATGCCATTCATTCTGCAACAGTATTCCATGCATTCTGAACGATGTCATAATGTTTTGAGCATGCATGATACAATTATTTACACGTTACTTTTATAACATCTGTCTAACTTTAAGGTAACCATCAAACTATTTTTTTTAGATAAATATCTTACTCAATAATTTGTATTTTATTTCAATATTAATTATAGCAAAATATTTATTAAGCACATTTGTTACAAGTAGTTTCATTTGCACAAAATATTATAAATAAAAAAGACATTTAGGTATTAAGACATAGCAAACAACTTATAACTTTACAAAAACTTAACTAGCTTAATTGAGAACTAAACGAGTTTACTTAAAATCAAAGTGAAGATCTTATTGATCGTTGTGATGTCACGCTATTAATTATTAGCACAAAATCATACTTTTTGACAAGAGTGCATTATATGTGCTTTACAATGGCTTTAAAAGTGTCATTTGCTCAATTCTTCTAAAATATTTTGGCTACTTTAGCCTATGGTTTGTTGGGCTTTTACTGTATTGGAAAAAAAAAAAAAAAAAGAAAGAAGGAAAATAAATAAAGTAATACAGTAAATAAGCATACCTTTATTTTGCAGACTACTCGGAGGACTTTCTGATTCAAAACTGCCATTTGTACTCTCAACCTTTTTCTGTTGAAATAAATAAATAATAAAATATATGCAATTATAATTAAATAGCAAAAGAATGTATAATGCAGAACAACTTTCAATTAATTTGGAGCTACATAAAATAAACAGTTTGCCTTAAAGACTTAATAAGCAGTTATTGAATATCACCAATTTTACTTGAGCTTCAGTTCTTAGGGAGAAATAAACTGAGTGCATGTTTACATTTCCTTCGAAAGGAACTGTACTTTGCTTTAATCAAATAAATCGATCAAATCTAGAGTAATATAATATGCAGATTAGCTCTCTTTCTCCAATACCCAGATTTTATTTCAGCATGTAGAATAAGGAAGACTAGACACAAAATTAAAAAAATATTTGAAATCTATAACTTTATTATATAAAAAGAAACAGAAACTACCAAAAGAGAAATTCAAATACGAAAATGTGACAAAAATTTGAACCCTAACTACAAGATCCCACCCCCACCAAGAAAAAGGTGTTTTTTTTTAATATAAGACAAGATGAAGCAAGAAAATAATGTTTCCTTCTTATAATCACAGACAAAAATAAGTTAAACATCTGGTAAGAATTGTTTTCAACACTTCACATTTATTCAAATGGTTATCAAAATCATATTTACAATCAATACAAAACACACTGAAAATATTTTTTCCCTTTAAAATATCTGCCATTGTTATATTAGTGTCTTTGAAGAACACCAAATATAAACTAGAGCTATTAGTGGTTAGTACATTAAAACCATCAGTTTAATGATTTAAATATCTGAACAACCCAATGAATACTGATGCCATGTACAGTTTATCAGTTAATAAAATGAAACATCATACCAAATTTATCAATGAAACAGACTTTATTTTACTATTAAAATTAATTTAAAGTACTGGCATTCAGAATTTAAGGCTCCCGGGAATAAAAAAAATATTGTCTATTTTAACATTTTTTGGCATATTAATTTAGAATCTAGTAGGATTGCACCTTAATATTTAAAATTTATATTGCATCAATTGACCATCTCTCATAGCACTTTTGAAACCTTATCAAATATTGCAACACGTTACATACTAAATAACTGTGAAAACTTCCTACTGCACTATTGATATAATTTCTAGATATTTAATTTAACATTAATATATTTTCTTCTATGAAAACATTAAAATTTCACTAATTGCATGTAAACCCCAATTCAACGAAAAAAAAAAATAATATCATCTTCACTCCAAGACTCCGGAAGCAGAAGTTCAGGAAAAGAAAAGAAGGTTCAGGTGGAAATAGGTGACAAACCAAGGCCTTGAGTCTGGTAGCAGTAAATCAAGCACATCATTAATCCAGGAGTAAACTTGTTCCAGAACAAAGGATTTGGTTGGAACCATAGTTAAGAGGCTGGGAAGATGACTCAGATGACAAACCTCATGTCCTTCATGGCAGGTGAACGGCCACTCCTAATTTAGATGACGATGGAACAGATGACCTGCCAAAAGTAGGCTATAATGAAGATATGGCGTGATGCTCCCAGGCATGAAGATGATGTCCTTTTTTTTCTTTCTTGTAGTTATTTTCCCATTTAGAGTCAAAGAAACTGCATATTTAGCGGCTGTAGAATGCATACGTAGACATTAACTATTTATCATGTAGAGCATAAAAAATTACACAGCATTGTTAAGCAGTGGCCTGAGGGAGCAAGAAATGGTTCATCCTACGTAGATTCAGCACATCCAAAACCGGAGGAAAAGAGAGCGAAAATCGCGTGCACTGGCTTTTTGTTACAAATTTTTACCAATGGCACCAAAACTCACTCAAAAGGGTGACAATTCACCATAAAAAGAGACCCGAAGAAAATAGTATAAAAATTCCTACTTTTCAAAGCGTTAATTCAACACCTTCCCTTAATCTCGCCAGAAACTCGCCAAATGAAAACACCTGCTGATAGTAACCCTAAAATTCTGCTGGAAACACAAGTTGACCTTCACTATAAATCATTCCAAAGAAGCTTAAAAATGACAAAATAACAATCACACTAAATCCTACGAAAGCTACAGAATTTTGTTAATTAAATGAACATATTTCAGAAACTAATTAAGTTATCAACTTGAAAGTAATTTTAAATTAAAGTGCAAATCTTTGTGCTTTTTCTTATATAATAACAATTATATAAATTCAAATTAAGTATTTTAAAATCCAGATTATAACATGAAAAATATACCCCACCCCATTCCCACTGTCAGCTGCTAATCACATTCCGAAAAGAAAGTATGAACTTACTATCTTAAGAACAAAATTCTAATTAGGGGTAAACCAAATTAACACAGAAATTAAATGAAATACACATTGTGTAGCATAATTTAGAATACAAATGAACTAATTAATTAATTAGCTTAATTTTGCTTCACAATACCACAGATCAGAAAGAGAGAATATTTGTAACACTGATTTAAGCTAGAATACTTTTTTCTAACACAGGAAATAAGAAAGTGAAGGAAGAAATTAAATTCATGTGAAATTTCCAAGGAGGGAAAGGATATAAATCAAAGTGCACATACAGCATGCTGAGATATGGAAGACACATGCATACTTCCTATTAAAATTAAGTAAAATGCAAACTATTTATTTTTAAAAACTGTTGATGGCATATAGTTATTATATTGCATCAACTTGTATAACTATAATCATAATTGCCTCAAATAAACACCATAAGAATCTGAAGACTTATGCAAACAAGAGAATTATTAAAAATAAATTACATATGCAACACATTGAAGTGTCTAAATTATAGGTCACATGCC
>KK120899.1:906129-934836 GCA_000611955.2 Stegodyphus mimosarum | reverse complement strand
AATTACGTCCAAAGGGGCATTTATTTAACATTTTGTGTTTTACCTTTATTTATTAAATACCATGTTCTTTGCACTTAAACCATAAAATTAAGTTCAACAGCTATATTGCAAAATAATTTTAAATTGAGCATATCTTTAGAAATTTCGGTACACACTCTCACGTGCTGGAGATAAAAATGTTTTTCTGTAGAACGTTGGTATTGCTGGCTTTGAAATCTTTGAGTTTGTTAATGAAAAATTCGTTAAAGTTTTAGAGAATATTGTTACGAATTTCACATTTATTTGGCTATTTATTTAGAATTGTAATTAAAATTCCTTTTTATTTTCCCATGCAACGCAGATGATTTTTAAAGAGAAAGCTATGTCAAAAAAAAAAAGTATATATATTTATATATAAAATAAGCAGTATATTGAAAAGTGAAAGAATGCAAAATGACAAAATGAAAGTAGTAATAGTTCTTTGGGATTCAAATCCCTTGGACTAAAAATAAAAAAGATAAAAATTATCGTACTTAATCATGTCTCTAGAACTATAGGACCTACTTAGAAAAAAAAATTCACTGCTTTTGGAGGACATTTACAACATGTCACATACATTTTGAAACCATAGCACTATTTGAACAATAGATAGATGGATGAAATCATCAAATGATATATATATATATATTTCATCTCTGCACAGTTATTTAGACAAAAATCTGATTACAATACAGTGTTGTTATGAAAATATGAGAAAAACCACAAATGAATACACTGACAACATAGTGTAAAATATACTGAACAACTGAGCACTGCATCAAATAGATAACTGCGCAAGGTCAGTTTGAAAATTAGGACCAAATCTGAGACATCACTTTGCAATCATTAAATGAAAAATGTATCAGTACAAACTATCAAATACCGTTTGCATGACATTAAGATTCAGTATTCAATGACTAATTACAAGAATACTTCTAACTGCAAATAAGAACGTTTTGATTTTGTGATGTTTGTTGGGGCAAGATCCATCCAGAGATATTATTAATAATTAGAGATATTACTAATATACAAGATTTGTCACAGCAAGTTATGCCACACCTCAATATTTATACATAATTAAATAACACACAAAATAAGATACAAAACTACAGATGTTGAAAATAAACATATTTCATAAAAAAGATAAATATGAACCTCAGGAGGGATTGCATCAGTAAATAATGTTGACTGTTTCCTCAAGCGTCTGGAGTCAGCTGTTTGATCTGTGCGTGGCCATTTAATTTGAGGTTTCACAACAGAAGTATCCACAGTTTGAGTTGAGGATGTGATGCATTTACGCTGATATTCTAACTCCAATTTTGTCTGTTGCACAAACTGATTATAAGCCTAAAGATAAATAAATAAATAAATAAAAAGACAGAATAAAATATTTAGCTTTAAAAACTGTTTTAATTTGAAGAAAGAGCATATATATAACGAATTCAAGAAGCCAGAGAGATTCAAACACTCATTATCATATACAAAACAGATGTTTCCTTTAATGCAGAATAATAAGGAAGATAAGTTGTACCTTTTAAGAAAGAATATCTGTAACAATGTTTATGACTAATTTAATTTATGAAAAATTGCAAAGGGCTTTACAAAAGATTTCTTACATAACATGAACTTTTTTTGGTTGGATTATGGAGCTACATCTTACCATTTTTAATACTAGTCATGGATTCACTCCATGCCTCTCCTTGTCAAACTATTACATTTTATAATATATTTCTCTATATTTCAATTAACATATTTAAACATTATGTTTAACCATTAACAAATTCATAAAAATAACTTCTCTGTACTATTGAAATATAACAAAAAATTATATAGATTCTACAGAATTGGCTACAATTAAAAAGAATCAGAAAAAATATTTTTGGTCAGCAAATTAAAATTTTACTTTGGTGTTTCAAGTTACAAATATTCAAACAAATGATTTTTCAAATCTGTTTTGAAGTAACTTACAATGCAAAATTAATACACAGAGATTTTTGGGAACGTCAATTTTCATATTTTTTGTTCCTAAACAAAAGATGGAACACAACTGACTATCAAGAGCATGAATTCCACCTATAAGAAATTATGACCAGATTATGTTGCATGCAAAAAGTTAAAAGCTTGATATTTAGTTTCTTTTTTCTCCCTTTTTTGTTTGTTTGTTATCTATGATATTGCATCTCTAAGCAAAACCATGGTCCAATAAATACAAGGGGAAGTTACTAGAGGATGATGAAATGAATTTAACATAAAGGAACTGACTCCATAAAAAAAAAAAAAAAGATTGCAGAAGGAATATCTTTGCAGGAAAAGAAAAGAAGAAAATATGATCTTAGTTCTTTGTCCCATGAAATTCATGCAAGGAAAACCTTTATTCATATAACAACATCTCTTCTTTTTTCTTCACTGTCGATGTCATCAATTCTCCTTCTTACAGGTACGGTAAAATTAAATTAAAGTTAAGTGAATTAAATTAAGTTTATCTATTTCATCTGCTTAATAATGTGTTTATGATTTTCATCTTAAATTTAATAATTTTAATTGTTTACTAACATGAACTTGTGCACATTGTACTGCTGTAAAGATTAAATACCCAATCATCTGTGATCCAGAAATGGATTAACACATTTTCTATTAATTCTTATGGAGGAAATAGTTTTACTTAATAAACATTTCAGATAATGAACAGTCTTCAAGAATAAATTTCATTTCTGAACTGAGATTTCCCCATATTTTAGTTGTAGTATATAAGTGATTTACAAACCATTTGCTATCAACACATAACTGATCAATAATAACGTTCATGCATATTCACACAGTGCAAATTTTATTTGCATCTAAAATAATCAACAAACAAATAAAAAAACTAAAAAAAATATTTATTTTAACAAACTTTTTATTATCATATGTGTCAAAAATGAAACTTACATCAAGCTGCTTTTGCAAAGAGAGCTCTTTTTCTTTCAGCTGCTCTCTGTAATACCTCTTTTTCCTTTCTCTTTTCAACTTTTCAGCTTCTGCTTTACGTAGTTTCAGTTCTTGTGTTAAAGCATGAATACGAACTTCAATATCACTCTGATCAGAAGCGGTTTCTAAGAAATCAAATTAAAAAAAAACTTGCTGATAAGTATTTTATAAAGTAAATGATTAGCCAAAATGCTTGTGTGAAACCAATTATCAGGTAAGAAATAATATTAAAATAACATTAAAACTGACAACAGAAGACAAGGTAACAGCAACACAGAATTATTATGGATACTTGGAAGCATAGGAGTTAAAAAAATAAACTTATACAAATTGGAAGAAGTGGACTTAATATTTAAAAAGTGTGATTTAATTTAAAGAAGTTTAAAATATGGAGGCAGGAATAAAAAAGAAAAAGGTCATTTAGAATGCTGAAAGGGGGGGGGGAGAAAAGTGTGCATGCATGAATGCATATATATGTATGTGTGAGAGAGGGGTAGAGCAAAGACTACAGCTCTTCAACATAGGTTATAGACCTAACAGTTACAAAACTGATTAATCAAGTTTTTAAATGTAAGTACAAGTTTTCTTTTAAACAGATAAAAATCATGAGGCTCTCAGAGAATTTTTTATAATACATAATTCAGGTAGTAAGGTATTTTTTGGCATTTTAAAATTGTCTCCATATGAAAATCATGAATTATTTATGGCTATAACGTGGATATTATTTTATAAAACTAATTGGGATTAACTTTATTTTCTATATACTAAACACAGATGTACAATAATAATAATAATAATAATAATTTGCATTACGTTACATACAGCTGACACTCATAAAACAGCTCTTCATATTTTTTATAAAAAAGGACTTACAAAAAGTAATTGCTACAATAATATTTTTGGCATCTCCATGAAAATCAATATTTTAAAAGAAATTCTATAGCATACACTAACAAAGCCCTTATTATTAAATAAGCATCCACAATGAAAATAATATTTAAGATAGAAATACTTATTCCTGAAGTAAAATTTAAAGCAAAAATTAATAAAATTACACACACAAAAAAAAGTTCTTCTTATTATGCGTATAGCAAAAAATTTATTTCCTAAAAAAAATAATAAAAGATTATTGTTTGTTTTCCATGTATTCGAAATTTTTAAAACACTAGCTTATAAAAAATTAAAAAATGACAAATATTTTTATTCTTTTTTTTCTTTGCTAGCATTTGTAACACTTACATTAGGTATCGATGCTAAGTGGATGTTTTCTTCATTCAATATGATGACAGTTTTTTTATGTAAGCGAAAGCAATAAAATGCTATTATTTTAGGATAGATTTTTAGGTCAAAGTCTATTATAACATAAACAACAGAAATAAATTTTCCTTTCACATTAGGTTTCTCAAAACTTTCACATACTACCCTCTCCATCCCCATTTTTATCATTGATTAGCTGAATATCTAACATATACCTGCATATCTCCCAGTTCCAGACACACTTAAAAGTAAGCACAATAAAAAAAATTTTAATGTCACCCTGCCAATAATTTCATTTAAAAATGATACACATTAAAATGGAAAAAGAGTTTTTTGTGAAAATGTTAACGAATGGAAATCAATTTCTGAATACTTCTCATATATAACTGTATCATTATAAATACAATACATCACAATTTAGTTATTAAATGACCAAATAACATATGATAATGTTAATGAGTATGCATATTTTTTCAAAAAATTTTGATGCATTCATTCACTTCAGAAGTGAAACTTAAACAAAGTTAAAAAGATAAAGTTTCTAAAGACTTTAATAAATATCTGTAATTGAATCAATTTTTAGGATCTTGAGATTGAATGATTTTGTGTTTATTAAAAAATCTTCTTCTTCAATGGCTTGACATTCCTGGGTGGGCCCAGGCCTTCTTCAGAAGTCTTTTCAAGGCATCTCTACTTTTGACAACTGTTTTCCAGTTTTTAAATTTTAAATTATAAAGATCTTTTTCAAAACAATCAACCAATCTTGGCCGGCGTGTGCCCCGTGGTCCATTTCCCATGGGCTTTGCCAGAAAGATATTCTTGCAGCAACGATGTTCATTCATTCTAGCCAGATGGCTAGCCCATTCAAGTCTCTGTAATTTGATGAATTACAATATCAAGCTCTAAATTGGATCTTCTCCATGATCCATTCACTTGGACCACACGAAGAATGCAATGCAAGATCTTTCGCTCAAAAATTCCCAGAGTTTCCTAAATAACTCTTCAGGGCATAAGAACATCTATTTGCGGCAATGATTCTTTTATATATTTCTGGTGCCAACACATTTAATTATTTATCTCTGTTCAAAAATAAGTAAAACTGTTAACTTTTTTAAATTTACAATTGCCGATTTCTAAGTGACTAAGTTGTAAGTCAGACTTTAAGCAAGGTAAATATTTAGTTTTACTTTTGTTTACAAATAAATTATTTCTTTTAGCACTTTGTTCCAATGCCATAAATGCCTGTTTGAGAGCTGGTGCAGTTGGGCCAATAATGCCAATGTCATCAGCATAAGCCAGTATTTGAACTGACTTAGTAAAAATATTTCCTCTAATATTTGAGTCTCTAATAACTTTTTTGAGTGCTATGTTAAACAGGAGGCATGCTAATGCATCCTCCTGTTGCACTCCATTTTTTAACTCAAGCTGTTCTTCTGTATAATCACCTTGTATGTGTACTTGAATTATGGTTTCTTTGAGAGTCAAGGCTACAAGTGCAGCAAGTTTTTTAGGAATTTTCAATTCATGCATAGCTTTTATGAGGAGTTCTCTGTTAATACAATCATATGCTGCTCTAAAATCGATAAAAAGATGATTAAAAAACCAGACTGTTATGCTTCCTCCCCCTCGGTCGATTTTGTATCACAAACGAATACTGACCTGAATGAGAAATAGTGTAAGAATCATCAGATCCACTCGAATCATGACGCTTGATATTACGGGGTATAAGAGGAGGCCTGATGCTAATTGGAGAGTTCTTTTTCATGCCAGTACTTTTTAATGGTTCCATATTTGATGCTGATGATGATGACTTTCTGTTTGATGAAGAGTCAAAGGAATCAGAGTATACATCTGATTTTGCAGATGCTGAGCTAAAATTGAAAGAGTATAAATTCATTAAATACAGTTTCCAATGAAATTTAATTTTTAATTTCACTGACCAAATATATATACATAATTAACACATTTAGTAAAATTATGTTTACTCATTTATTATATTTTATATTTATTTTTATAATTCAAATACATTTTTGCTAAGATTCATTTCCAAAGTTTAAACTCATTTTTCTCGAGAATTAACTTTTAATAAATTTCCAAATTACAATCACTTTTACTCTTCACTTCCAAGAGGATAATTGACATTAATTATTAAAAAATATATATACATATAATAATATGTAATATACATCTAACCCCCCCACAAAAAATCTAATTCTGAAAAAAGCTGCTCTGCAGAAGAAATTTACTTAAAGAGTACATAAAGCATGTCAAACACAGTATTTCAAATGGACTAAATAGTCATCAATTTAATAGGACAGACCCCCCAAAAAAGCCACTTTCATACTTACACGACATTTTGTGAAAAATTATCAATGCCTGATGGCATAAATTTAAGTGAATTTCTAAACCTCAATTTCATTCCTGTGATTATTCTGTTATAAATATATATATATTTCTTGCCATTGTTGGAATTATTCCAAATACCAAATAAAAATGCTTTTATAAATAAATGCACATCCTAGCCTACTAAATTATGAATTATTACAAGAATGAAATTAGGAATTTGATAATTTAAATTGCAAATATTATCTGCAGGTCTTCTATATTTTCCATTTAGGTGGCAAATGTATAACTTTCCTTCAATAACTTGAAGCCTCAGATATCATTTCCTTCACATATACACATATATGGCAGACATTTGTACTTTTGTAATAATGTTCATCATAATCTATTATATTCCTAAAATCTTCACATTTTTTTCATTTTCTCACTTCTTGAATATCATTGCTAACATATATACAAATTTATTAACTGCATCAGATTCCCTGTAAATAAGAGATGGTTAATGAATATTTTGATCACCTTTCACATAAAACAAGTTTACATTTACATGTTTTTCTTATTTATTATCAGCTATTCTTAATGTGTTAGATTTTTCATAATCATATAGATTTATATATACCGTTTAATTTCTCAGATTTGTTATTATTAGCTACAGAGACTGAGAATTCAATTCCTTAGAAATTTAATTTATTTTTTAATTTCACACAGTTTGATGCTTTTTTTGTATGAATTTTAGCAAGATATACAGCTGATAGAATAGGCCAAATTATTATGGAATACAGTTCATATTAGCATTACTTTTTACATTTATGATTCATAATATTCATAAAGGTGATTGTATTTGTTAATTCTTAGTTCTATGTATTTAATTTCCGCAAGTGTCCATCCTGATCCTTTTGCTATAAATTATCTGATTTGTTAATCAGTTTATCAATGGCAAAATCACAAAAAGCATCAAAATCATTTAAACTCAACATTACTTTATTGGGTATTTTAAATGAATGCTTTTAAAATTCCTTTATGTTTTTATACATACTGAGCAACTGTAAATTTAAATTTGCTTCTTTATCTTTCACACTATTTGCAACTTTTTATTCACTATATTTCCTTGATTCCCTAAGCACTCGAGAGGAATCATAATGTTGTTTTTATTTCCAATTCTCAATGTTTCTAATCTTGATTTGTAAATGGTTTCAATTAGCTCAATTTCATCATCAATTTTTGATACATGTTATTTGAAAACTAGAGATAGTAGGACTAGAAACAGTGCTTGTGATAAAAATATAATAGAACATGCAGATGCTATTCCAAATCCCACGCTGCATGAAAGAATATTAAACATATTAAAAAAAAAAGGAAAGGGATACAGTTTGAAAAGCAAAGAATATTGATTGCAGAGTCAAGTACATATACATTTTGTAAATGATGTAAAAGAAATAAAAATAAGAATTTTAATTACACATATTTTGCAGAATTTTCATCTGTATTGACTTCTTCTTCCACGTGAGAACTTTCTGCAGTATCATTGATGGTTTTTATTGATGTCTCTGAGCTGCCATTTTTTAGTTCCTGAATTGAGCTGGAAACAAACAACCTAAATGCATAACTTACTTCAAGAAAAGAAAATTACAATAAACAAACACTGCCTACATATACATTAGGAATAATTACAAAATATCTCAACTCACCAAAATTTTTCTTTTACTAGCAACAGTGAATAATTATGATAAATTAGCAGAATTAATCCAGTTAGATTGCCATTAATTCTTTAAAGCAAAATTAAAGTTTTAAATCATGAAGAATAGATGAGATGCTATTATTTGAAATTTTTTATATGAAGCAATATATTTAACACATTGTTTAAATACCCTATATACATTATTCATGTTTAAATATTTGTAAATTACTTTAGTGGTTACAGACTTAAATTTTTCTAATTATGCAAATTAAATCAACATTAATTATTATTAATAAATTACGATGGAAAAAAATTTGATATACATTTACTTGAGATACTTTTAGATATATTCTCATGTCTTACAGTTATGTCTTTAGATACAGGTTTGATCCTAGGTAAGGCACAGATATTTGTGAATGCAGTTTCTTTGTAGTACAGAAAAAATTTAAAGCAACTGAGCTGAAAGTCTCCTCAACAGGTTGATGATTCAGGAAGAAGAGACTTCAGATTCAAATCCTGGAGGCCCCCCAAGAAAAATAAGGATGAAGCTTTGAAAGAAGTGTGTTTTGCTCCCATTAAATTATTCAAAGTAAGAAAAAAAAAGGGGTGACCAAACCACCTTGGTGAAGTTTAATAAATTGGTAAAAGTTACTTATCGAGTGCAAGATGGCATTTTTATTTTTAAAAGATTTCCAAATTATCGATAATTATTATAAGTTGGCAAACATTATCAAAAGAAAATGACTTTACCAATTTAAAATATAAATTTTAATCATTAAATAACAATTATATGATGTATTAAAAAATTAATTTTTTTGGGGGAAAAATCCTTCTAACTTTTCTTTCCCCCAAGCACATAATTTATTTTCACTTAAAAAAAATAAAAAAACTGCACAATCTCAATACTTCATATTAGCTACCTACCAAATGCATTTCATTATTACACATAAAATATTCAGTCTTATTCACAATGAAATCCTTTCCCAAACATTGCTGCAGCACAAATATTTCCTTACCCCTCCCCCTCCCAACACACAAATAAACAGGCTTAAAAATAATGATATAGTATTCAGAAACACAACATGTGACTGAGATAGAAGTATCTCACAATTCTTTTGATTATGGCAATGTTGATTCGCACGCACGCACCAAAAATAAATAAATAAATAAAAATAAATAAAATAAAAACTATTTTTTTAAACTCAAAGTATACATACCCTGATGACACAGCATTAGATGGACTACTGTTTCCTTTGTCAGCAACATTATCTTCAATTGTACTGCTTCCAGAAATCTCGAAGTGTTCTTCAACAATGGATTCAATTTGTTTACCATCAGAAATATGGCTAGTAATGCTGGACGGTGTTTCTGTTGAAGACATTGTGTTACTGTGGGAATGCTTTGAATTACTGGATGCCTCATCAATGACTTCAGATTTCTGTGTTGCACTGTCTAAAGTAACAAATTTTTGTAGTAAATAAAACTGCTTTTTTAATCTTAAGTTCTATTTTTTAAAATCAAAAAGTAAAGAACATAAAGAATATGCATGCACCAAATTCAAGCTTAAATATATATTCTAAATATAGATGAAGAACTGAAATCATTTAAATTTATTAGATATTTTTCATAAAAATTCTACTTTTTTTTTTAATGCAAAGTTATCATAAAGATCATTCCAAATATTATTCAAATGACAAACACAAAATAGTTTCAAATGCATATGCTACATCTTTTAAATTAATCACTACAGCAACAATACTTAAAACTAACATAGGAATTAAAATTTCAGTTCTATATTATTGTTAAATTAGACCAACAAGCACTTAAAAAAATATACTTCTATGAATCTATAAAAATACAGTAAAATACCATTAAGTGGAGTTGAGGAAGAAGAAACATAGTATTTTGCTTTCTTTTTACTCTGATTTACTAACTCTAGAGCTTTTTGTTCAAGTTCTCTGACTGCCATCTCTTCACTATCAAGTTTCATCTGCCATTGAAGTAAACTTTCTACATGCTTTCTTCTTTGCAAAATCCGTTGCTCTCTTTTGCTAAGATGTCTAAGGAAAATAGAAATATACATTTAGCAGATATAAAATGTTTTTTTAATAGTATTTAACATCACTTTACTAAAACACACCTGCTAGTTGAAGACATAAAATAGATGATTTGCATAGCAAATATGAGACTTATTTTCAGAGACAAAGAAACTGCACTAATTCCAAACAAATTTAGATACAGTGGATTATAGTGATGCTTTGTATTCTAAACAAAAGGACATTAGAATGAACAAGCAGCTATAACAAAACATATTTTTGTCTCAGATGCAGAATTTTTGCATTGGTTGACATGTAATGAAACAGTTCTCATAATAAATTTTCCTTAAAACGACCACTTCCTATATACAGGACATAATAGAATTGATGGTCACAACTTTTAAGGGGTGACAGAACACAGGGAAAGTAACAAATTTTACAACATAATGCATGATGGAATATGAATGTGGATAAAAAAAAAAAAAAAAAAAAAAAAAAGTTTCAATCACATATATTTACAATAATAATTGGAAGATGCTCAGCATGTCATGCACTTCTGCAGGAGTGATGCCAAATCTGGGAATAAGATCTTCAGGTGAGCCAATTTTTGTCTTGTTAATACGATCCATTATAACTGCGACGCATGATTATAGTTGTTAGTCATTCAATTAAAAAGTAATTAAATATCAAATAACCTTTTTGTTTTCCATGTTACTTGTAATTATTGTATTTCCTATTCATGACAAACCATATCATCATGAAAATTGTTAGTTTTGCCATAGTCTGTGATCCCGTGAAGTAGAAACTATCAATTTGTTACACCCTGTATACACATCAGAGGGAAAAATTACAGCAACAACTATAAAATAATCTACATATAATATACACTACAAAATAAAATATAAAAAATGGCGTTTTATGTTAATTTTAAGAAGTAAAATTCAATGAAAGATGATTTGTAGCTGAAGATCAACGCTATCACGTAGCCTAATAGTATTGACAAAATTTGCGCACCCATTTTTCAGCATGTGTGAAAAAGAGTACAAGGGGTACTTTAAAGTCTAAAATGAAGACTTGCCCAAGTAATCCGATAAAATTTTCAGGCGTGGAAGGTGAAACATGTTATTGAGAAGGCATATGATGGGTTGTGAGAAATGGTGTGTTACTGAAAGAATTGAATTGAAAGAATGGAAGCAGGATAGACACTAACACATGTCTGTAAAAACATGAAAGTAACCAAAAGCACCAGCATCAGGTCAAGAATTTAGAAATAGTTTAAAGGCAGTGTTGACGCATGCAGACAATGAAGTCAAGGCAAAAGCGTGCCATAACAGATTCTCAGGGCTGTTTCTTAGCAATGATTCCTAAAGGAAATAAACAACTGACCAAATAGAAAAGGAGCCACAGGAACTCAACTATCCAGACATATCATGAGTGACAGGCTGCACAGAAGAGGGTTGTTTTGGGGAAGGGGGCAACATCATTTGTGCCTGACTAACCATGGACTGGCTGCCTTACACATTTTCACCAGTGCAGCTGTAAATGCTGAAATATACAAAAGGTTTTGTTCTTTATGTCAAGTTATTCAGCAGTGCAGTCTGCAGTAACTTCTTCCTAATGGATGATAAAGCTTATCCCTATTGTGCTAGAGACTGGTTATCTTGTGAGCAAAGGAATCCAACATAGAGTGGTCCCCATATTCCATGGATTTAAATCTCTTAGAACATGTAAAATGCATACAGCCTTCACTTAAACTTTCCAGAAGTGAGTAAGAGTTTAGGAGATTCTTCTCTCTGCAAGCAGTTCCAGTATGGCCAGCTACTTTCACGGGAGTATCTGCACTGAGTGTCTGAGTTAGGTCATGGGGACTGGGCTGAGGAAGTGCACTTTGATCATGTAATCAATGATATTTTCTTCCTTCCTTCTATTAATCCAATTTCCTTCCTTCCTTCCTTCTCTTCATCCATCCATCACTCTGTATGCAAACATGCATACATTACACAACAAGTAGTACTGATAATTTATTTTAGACAAATTAAAGGAGGGGAAAAAATAGAGAAAAAGTACAAATTTTATATTAATTTTCCTATTTTTTTCACATAGAAAGTCTTTAATAATCTGATTTTTAAATGTCATAAAGACAACATTCATTTGCCAATATTAGAATTTTCTATAAATTTAAAATTTAACCTAAAATTTTTTACATGAACATTTTATTCCAAAAAGATGAATTACAATCAATTGGGAAACATAACTTTTCTAATAAAATATTAGAATTTTTCTAATTTTGCTCTATGAAAACTGAATGAACATGAATAATTTATCAACTTTATGATAAGTTTTGTATGCTAAACATAAAAACTCTATTAGAATTTGTAATGTTTATTTAGTGACAAAAAAAGGTTTAGAGCTTGTCTTACTGAAAGGTGCAAAATAGCATATTGCAATAGAAATTTAATATTGCAAATTTAATTTCTTATTGGTCACTTCAGTAAAATTCAAGATTTTATAAGTACATACATAAATGGAACATTTAAAAAGCATAAAATTTCAAAACAGATATTTACATGTTTTTCTTAAACATTTAGCATATGTGCATCATAATAAATTTAATAATGCACATAAAATGCCTATTTGAATACTTTCACAAGCATTATTAAACATTGAATTCTGCTTACATTTAAAAGCCAGAAAATATTTTAATTGTTCAATACAAATTTTGATTAAAGGAGAGAAAACTGAATGGGGAAAAAATCCTTCATCTTACCTTTTACTTGCTTCAAGTTTCTTTAAACCTTGAGCAGCTGATTCTAAAGAATTATTTGAATTCAATGACAAATTCGAATTGCTTTGCCCTGGTTTTGTTAAAGGAGTTGGTACACCTTGTGAAGACTTCTGTGATTTGTTCAGAGATGTTAGAGATGATTTTGTATGTTCTGAAGCTTGTAATTCAATCACAGACTCTGAAAATAATTATCTAAGTTCTAAAATATAGAATATTGTTATATATAATTCAAATTTATAATGCACTGCAATAAAAACTCAAGTTTTTTCAGCTAAACTCGCCAGTATAGGCTGCCTGAAAAGTTTTAAGACTGATGTTTTCATTCAAAATCATATAACTCTATAGGGCTGTATTTTTTCATTTTCATTGTTTCATGTTGAATTGTACATTTTAGATTATTTTACTTTTATCATTCAAAAAACAGAAAACTGAATTACGAATCAGGCAAAAGATTAATGTTAGATAAATGTAGATTCTCAATAAAATATTACTGGTTTTGAGGGAACTGAATGCTTTTAAAATAGCATTCAATTTCTTATCTTTTGATCTTAAAATCTGGAAATATTTTTCAGATTACAGTCTACTATAAACCAACTGCCTACCCCGACATAATCCTGTATGATTCTTCATTATTTCTTCTCGTAAAACAGCTGCTTTTTCTTTTAAGATGGGCTAAAAAATTCTGTTCAACACCCAAAATTTACGAAAGGAAATAAAATATATCACACAAACTGCAACAAACAACATATACCTCTCGATTTTTCTTGAAACATTTACCAAGAAAATCAAAAGATAAGCTTTTGCATTCATTTTTGAAAAAAATGAAGTTACTACTGATGTAAGAATCAAATACAAATAATTTGTCAGAACATTTCCCTATTCATCGCAGCATTTTCCTAAATTCATTTGAACATCCCATGCATCACTTCCATTTTCAAAAGATTTGGTTATAAAGTTGCCGTAACTCCAACCAACCATTTCCCATAACCCAACCATTTGGATACTGTTAAGAATAGCGAAATCAGATGCCATTACTACAGATAGTAAAGGTGTCTATATTATCCATATCCGCAATTATGATACAAAAATGGAAACTTAGTATATTGGTTCAGCATTTAGAATATGATCAGTAAGAATTGCTGAGCATAAGAAAATATGTTTACAAACTCACAGTACATCAATGAAAACAGCACATCCTTGGTTAAACACTCCTTGGACCAGACAAACTTAATAACTCCATGGGACAAAGCCATCATCAATAAACACTGACATTAATGAAGCCTTAAAAATCAGAGAAGCACTAAAGATTGCCTCTAGACCATTTTGCAGTAGAGACCATCCTTTCAACCTACCATGTCACAGATTTCAATTTTGAGAAGTACAGCAACTCTGCAGAAAAATATAAAAAGGAGGGAACTTGATCAAGCCATTCTTTTCAGCTCCAGCTGATTAATGGACTCAACAAAAGCTTAAATCATGTTTAGACATTCAGCTTGGTACTGATGATGTATCATAATATATTGTCATTACCAAGCTTAATGCCTAAATGTGACTTTAGAGTGCCAACCTAGAATTTAGGGTGTCAACCTAGAATGTTTTGCTGTTTTTAATTTCAGAAAAAGCAAAAATACTACTATAATTATATCTAAATTCCTCTCATTTGCCTAATAATTTCAGTATTTTTCGAATATATTTAGTAAGTGTTAACTTTCATTGCAAAAGACATTTTATGCTTTTATTCTGACCTTTTAAAGAGAAAAAAAAAATCTCGATTTTCATACTCATGAGGTTGGCAAGTATACTGAAGGTCATGGCAATTTAACTGCAGGGGGTAAGGTAGAATTAAAACTTTACAGTAAGTCCTTTTACAAACTTTACAGTGAGCAAAACAATTTTTCACATGCAAAGAAATATTACTAAATCAGTTTTAGATTTATTTGCACAACAATGTGAAAAGTTTTACCAGCAGAAACTCTTTTGATTTAATACAGCAGTTTCTGAACATAAATTACCTTGAGAAGAATTATGAGATAAAGATTTTGCCAACTCAGAAGCTTCGGGGATATCTTCCTCTTCTTCAACCTGCACCTTAAAATAAAATAATTACTTCTTTAAAATTTAAAAAATAAAAACCTTTAATATTAATTGCAAGCATGAAAGAACAACAACAACAGAAAAATATTACAAGGGCTTTAATACTAGCTTGAAAATGCAGTAACCTTTCATCTGCTTGTAACAATAATGTGCCAAGAACAACATGAACTATGTCACAAATGTAAAATAATAATAAAAAAAAAAAATTCAAATAAAAAGGCCTTTTATTTGAAATTAAATGTATATTAAAAATCTGATAAGATTCTTGAAATGTGAAGAGGAAAAACAAATTTTTAAATATTTCAACAAATTTCAAATCAGGCTTTGGGAATGACAGAAATTTAAAGAATGTTTATTTTAAAAGTTTTATTTCATTATGAGATTCATAACATGCATAACAGCTATGACTAAAACAAGCAGACAAACATTTTTTATTAAATAAACAAAAACTTTGTGCTCTTTATTTCAATGGTCTCTCAACAATTAAACTGAAGCAAAAACATGCTAATTGTATTGAAAACTGTCACTCATCTTGCTACATCTGAAAAGCAAAACCATAAAAAGCTTTTGTTTCTTCTTTGGCTTCAGACATCTAAATAACTGCACAGAGTGTAAAAATTTTATTTTTTGAAATCACAGCTTTTGTTCACATTTAAAATTTAAAGATAAAATGCAGCAACAGCAGACAGACTGGTTATCTTTTACAAAGCATTTACATTTATACAATACAAACAGTCATTAAAGTAAGTAGTAAATTTAGTAAATTTAGAGATTCTTCTCTTGCTATCAGAATATCTTAGTGCAACATTTTTATCAATTAAAGAACAAATTCATAGAAATAATATTTTGTAAGTGCTAAGAACCAATAAATAATATTACACTGAAAAGTAAATGTAAAAATAATTATACTACAGGATCAGTATTACAGACCACAGAAGCTATAATTGATTTTTTATTATCTAATTGCAAGATCACAAAATTCAAACTACATTTCTTCATTAGAAGAAGTGCATTAAAAATCGGACAGACATATCAACTAGATTTTCACTGATAAACTTATCCAATATAAAATATAATATCCAATATAAAATGCTTGCTTTCATAAAATTGATTTTATCATTGAAATTTAATAAATAAGAATGTTTATGCAAAAACATAAAAAAGAATAATTTTTACCTCATCTGATGGTATTGTTGGAGTAGATGAAGTTGAAACTGATCTTGGCTTGGGATTCTCAGATACCTTGTTTATAGATTGTCTTGAGCTTTGAGATCCTTCCTTTTCTATAATGAAATCAGGATATAATCTATACTTGGAATATAATAAAATTACATAAAAGTGAAAAAAATATGAATATTGCAATAGATAAGTTTGAAGGCTTATTATTCTCTAAATGATAATATTTCAATTAAATGTGAAGTGATACCTTATAAAAAAGTAAAATTACATTCAACAAACTTTGCTTAGCTAAAATCTGGTTTGACTCACATGGCAGAAGAAAATAACATTTGGTCTTAGCCATCTCCTCCTCCCTTCTTTTAATGAATATCAGTTTCATTATTAAGAAATAAATATATAGATTACAAAGTCCAAGATCCTCAATCAGCACAATTTGGTGATTCCAGAAATTCCCAGACTGTATATCATCAGTTTAAGACATGTAGATATGGCAACACTAGGGCTTCACTCATTGTTTAGATCACAGTAATAAAGCTAATCCTATCACAGTCACTCAAGGGCCAAACGAGTGACCCTGACCAACATCAATATGCCAATGAAATCATTGTCATTGGCTGCTCATTAGTCATTAGACAAGTATAATATGCCAGGAATCTCAGTTAGCGGAAAGAAAAACTGTGTTTAAAGCACACCTCCTCTCTTTTGCTGAGTATTATATTCGCCATTGTTAGACTTTATAAGCAAGGAGAGGGATTTTTTTTTAAAATTATTATTTTATTTTTATATTTATTTACTTCTGGATTGGGAAACCAGGTCTAGACTTTGCATTGTTGGATTTCAGACTTTAAACTGAGAATGTATTAGCATGTTTTCAATATAAAACATGCATACATGATTTTGGCATACTGTATGCAAAAACAGTGAATTGAGAAATAAATCTTTGATCAAGAGGTAGATTCCATTATCTACATTCAGTGATGAATTATGGCTATGAGAAATTGCACATTGTTTTAAAAGAGTTATTTGAGCTACGAAAATGGAAATATTAAAAAGATTTTGATGAATTACCAAAGCATTTTGTTTTATGTCCCAGATAAACATTTTCCATTTAGTAAAAATACCCATCATGAATTTTCTCCAAGATACTGACATTATACATTATTCCAAAAGAGAATTTCTGAAAGCAGAAACTCATAGTTCTTTATGCACTATTAAAGAGTTTTTTTTTCTTTTTTTAATTTATTTATATTTTTTGTAAACTGCACTTACGGAAAATACTCAGTTGTTTAAATTACAGCATAGTAATTTTCATCACATATTTTTCTGATTTCATTCCTTCACTTAGAGGACATTCAGTAATTTCAAAGTTTCAATGCCAACAAGCGGGGGGAGGGGACTGAACTTTGAAAATTTTTTGGTATAATTTACATAAAAATAAAAGATTTTAAAAACTTCCAATAATGCCAAAGAAGACTTGTACAAATTAATTAATATATATTTGATTCATTCCTATTTTTTAAGTAAAATCAACCTGATCTAAGAATGAGGGCATAACAGATACAGTACTGTGCTATAAGGCTACAACAGAACTTAAATAAATATATAAAAACTGTAACACAGACATGCAAATGCTATGGAACTTTTCCTTAACAGTCTTACACACCTGCTAAACTCTAAGAACCAAAATCAGAAGACTTCTTGAAGAACATGAAATTTACAGAAAAGAATTTGTATATACCTCAGAAATAACTTTAAAAGAGAAACCTTACTTAAGGGGGGGGAAGACAATTTAATTTTAACATAATCACAGCAACTGATATTTCTTTTGTTAAAAAGAAATCAGAACATTCAGCTTTATAACCCTTATCTTCTTTATAAATGAACATCAAGACATTTTCAATAGTTTATGCTGTGATAGATACGCTAAGTCTTTTCTTTGGGAGGGGGGAGGGCAATTGCTAAAAATGCATAAACATTCCACACTACAGAGAGGTATGATTAAAATAGCTGTTAGAATTTCATTGATCTTATTATAGTTAGGGATTCAATTTATTATGCCCATTTTCCCTATAAAACCAACTATTGCACACATACCAATATTTTCAGGCTGTAACAATTCACATTATTCCTATTGCAGCACAGTAAATTGTTTTCACAATTCATTCCATGTTATATCATTTTTTTTTCAGCTTTCATTGTGAGTAAAAATACAGATTTATCTACTAAATATTTAAAACTGTTAAAGGAACTGTGACTTTCTTTTAATTTAACAATTTCTGCATGAAGTAATATTTAATTTTTCAGTGGGAAATTTCTGATCATGCATTTAGATAAAGTTTCAAAATATTGTCAAGTATGTAAAAGTTCTTTTTCTCATTATATTTCAACTTTTTCTATCAATTCCCAAATACAGTTTTCAATTAAATAAATTTTAATCTTCTTTCCAATTTTCCAAAACTCTAAGGAATTCCTGTGGAATCTTCCAATTTCTTTATTACTGAAGACTTAATAAATTTAATAAGAAGTAAGTCTCTGTAACAATATTTCAAGCATTTTTTTCAGAACATCAATTTTTGGTGATGCAAATAACAGTTGCCTATTTAATTCTCAAAATTAGAAAAAGATGATAATAATAATAATAATAATAATAAAAAATTACAAAGTTTTGTTTATGTCCGATGGAAGGAAATAAAAGTCTCCTCTTTTACACAAAATATATATCTTCATTATTCTACTGCAGGATTTTTTCATTGAATTTTATTCTCCCAGGAATAGATTCAAGCTCCTGGGACAGGCTTTCTTGTCTTAATCAAGGGTTTTGAACTCATTACTTGATTTAATTTCTTCACAAATAAACAGAATTTAAGTGAATAGCACAGCTCCATTAACTTTTTTAATGCTCTACCAAGGGGCAGCCACCTTGTGCACTCACATTTGAGCATTTTCCTTATCCTCCCCAGATGCTGCAGGAAGCTTTAAAATTTTATCTAAACTTACTGACAACATAGCAGCTGCCCTTTCTGGTGCTAAATTTATTAAGTGATGTGAGCTACTCTTAATGATTTATTCCATTTGGTGCTTTTTCAGAAAGGCTGCCATACTTTTTTGGTGACCAGTCATAACTGCTGTATTAGCTCCACAGAAAAAAGCACAGTTTGATAAGGAATATTTAATTCCTTAATAATCATCATTGAAATATTCTAACCAGTTGAATCACTAATTCAATACAGAAAGATACAAAATAGCACATTTTATTTTGATCTTTGCTTCATTAAGTTCCAACAACTAGATACTACTTGCTATCACTTTCACTGTTTCCAATAATACAGAAGGAGAAAGCAGATTTTTTACAAAATACTCGTCAGATCTTTTAGGTGAACATTTCCTATCTCACTAAGAACAGCAGAAGTTTTTGTCTTGCATATGAATCTCTTTTTGAAATACAAGAATCGGGAAATGTCTTCCTTAATATAAAACCAGCATGAACTGCAGCACTTAAAACAGTATTGAGTTAATCAGAAAATGTTATAAAAAAAATACTTGGTCTGACTAAAATTCATAAATGTTTGAACAAAAGATGACTTTATTTTTATCCAAATTTTCAACATCTGATTTACATATATTTTTTTTAATTTTAGGTGTTCCACAATATTGCTTTCCTTACCATCATATATTGTAACACTGCATTGATACATGTTCAGAAATGCATAAATATTTCTCTTGTGCTATTCTTTAATACAAGGAAATTCATCCTTGTGAGCTGGTATAAAATACTGGCAATACTGTGTAAGGTTCATTTTCTCTGTAATTTAACTTAATGTTATTAAACTTTACTCAGATCAACAAGCGAGTTGTCGCTCTATCAGTGACATCATAACAGAGTCCTATGAAGGATCTAAACAACCTTCTTTAAGAAAAGCTTGAACTTAACAATTGCAAAACTTATGCATACAAATTAAAACTATGCCACTATTAGGTATTAGATAGCAGAAAATAAAGTAATTCTTTGCAAGATTCTGGCCTAATCAGAGGCTCAAATTCTAGCTGCATGATTTAAACTTTGAAAAGCAAAATGAACAATGCCTGCTAACTAAAAGAGCAGAATTGGGTGACAGAAAAATACAACTGCAAGTATTGCTACCAAAAGTTGTATCTCTAAAATTTTCAAAATCTCCAACTTAAATATGTTTAACTTATTTGCATCCATCCTTGTAAGAGTTAACACAAAGGAAAAGTGATAGTATAGATCTAAATCATAAGACAATATGTAAATTAACACAAACTATTGCAAATGTTTTTTACTTATTTTATCACACCATGTGTAAGCAATATTTGAAACTGCTTGATGCAGTCTGCAATCACTAATTTAGATCACAATTGCAGGTTAGCTCGATGAAATTTTGCCAGATAGCTTCCTAAAAATCTCAACATAGAAGTTAAGATATTTTAAAACAGGAAAGTGTGAAGGTATATATAATTTTGTTACATTTTCAGAATATCAATGACATCCCAATAATGTTTGAAAAAAAAATCATGAAAAAATTTGGAAATCATTAACTTAAATTTTGTTGAGATAGACCGATTTTAAAAATTTAATCACCAAACCCACTGAAGCACAGCATAAAAATTTTGAAGTAATAAAATATTACAACATTTCTTCCCTCTCCCTGGAAAAAAGTCAAGCTGTTCAATCATGTTATCAATAACAGTAACTACAAAGTAGATGACAAGGTTATTATTCTTCAGAACATTATCAAATGATAATCTAATAAACATACATGCCAAAAATAGATTTGGTGACAAACTGCCATCCTAGAATGATTTTTGCAGTTTTTACAAAAATAACATAAAACTCATAAAGAAAGACTTTGCACTTAAAATTGGAAAACCGCAGCAGTTTTATAAAATATATAAAAAATTGTATACATGGAATATAGTAATAGTTCACTTTTGGTTGCCTAAAAGTGTTCTAGTAAAAGTAAGCATTATTGTGCTGATTCATTTTTATCTTTGATTTCTGAAAACAGTTGCCATGGAAATGCAGAAAATACCTTATTTGAAATGGCTACAGATAGATAAATGGGGTTCTAATGCAATTGCCAAAGTACTACATTTAATATACAGTAAACGTCTATTAAAATATTTTGCTCAATAATAATAATTAATTTCTCAATTTAGAAAAATATTTACACAGTGATACCTTACATAACAACATTAATGACACTTCTTCCAACATCCACATTAAATGCAAAATTTCATGAAAAAGAATATCATCAAATTAGAAAAGAAGTATAGCAATATAAAATTAAATTGAAAAATCAGGCAAAGAAAATGACTTTAGATTGTTAGAGATTCGAATGAAACACAGATTAGTGTATTGAAATTAATTAAGGTGGGGATTTTGAAGTCTCTCCTCTCCTCTTACTTTCACAGGATTAATGATACCACAAATTCAAAATTTCTTCTTGAATTAAACTGAAATTTGAATTTTTGTTTGCTTTGAAAAGCAGTCTGCTAGATCTAATTTGTTGCTGTATCGATCAAAACCACAGAACACTGAAAAGCAGTTTGCCAAAAAGCATAAAAGACTAAAACTTGATTTCAGCCCAGTTCAGGATGTTCAGGACTTAGAGTTATGAATCTTCGTAGCTTTTAGAATGAGAGATCTTTGTAGCTTTAATTTAAATCAGGTATTAATTTTTTATTTAAAAACCATCAAAAACATAAATAATCATAAATTAAACTGGAAGAAAAACACGATAATGTAAAATTTCAAATTATGGGGGAAAAAAAAATCTTAGTTTTGCATAGATTTTATTAAAACTCTTTCAGCTTTGAAGGTGATCAAACACGGATTAAGTTTCTTCAGGAGGAGAAAAATGAGGGACAAGATTATATTTGCTTCTTAAGAAGAAAGACCAACACCTGTTTGCCTTCAAATCAATAGAATTTTATTGAAAACCTACACTAAATGAAGATTGCATTTTTGCCTAATTTTAAATTGCTAAGTTTTATTAATAATAGTAAAAAACAGTACATTTACCATTCAGCATCTGATAAACCAATGTACTTGGTTCCTTTAAAAGTTTCTTTTTATCTGCAAGGAGAGAATGGTGCTTTTCACATATACTTCTATAAGCTTCTTGCATGCATTTCAGCTGAGCTCTTTCCTGACGAAGTCTTAGTATAAGATCCTTTTGACGTTTTTTAACAGCAGAAACTTTCCTCTCAGAACCTTTTTCACGTAACTTTCTGCTTAACAAAAAATTAAAAAAAAGAAAAGAAAGAAAGAATTATTTTTATACACTGACTTTACCTACTTATATATTATTAATACTTAATATAAAATTTTAAACTTCTAACACTGCTATTGTGAAGAAGGAAAATTCAGATATTCTGTTAGTAACAAACTGAGCATTTTGAATACTGAATCTTCACACTTAGAAAAGTGAAAACAAAACTCCTAATTATAAGCACAGACAAGATTATCATTTTTAAATACTGCTGTAAAACAACAAATAAATAAATAAAATGATTGCATATGGCTTATATCATTTTAAGTGCATTCAAGAATATCTATTATGAACATAAAATGGAAGATTAATAATTTTTCCCATGAAAATAACTTGGTAGCAGCCAGAACCAACAACAGACATTTTGCTGCCCAGTATAATTTCCAAAAGTCTTTAAATTCTGCTCCTGATGGCTTCTTAAATTCTAAAAATTTTGTTACCTCTAAATTCTGCTGCCCCATGCTTCCTTAAATTCTAAAAATTTTGCCATCCCTAAATTTTGCTGTTTGGACCAAGGACCAAGGCATTTTTATTATGGAGTACCTTTGCAATCAAATGCAATTACCTCTACATCTTCGTTAATAAAATATGAAATGGATAAGAAAGAGCATATGCTGAAGAAATTCAAAGAGAAGCTGACAGGCTAAGATAATATGATTTATAAGAAAGTGCTCTTTACCGGTGGTTAGCACAAAGAGAGGAGCGATTAGCCCTCTGCAGAACGTAACACAGGAGTCAGAACAAATTAAGAGAAAGCAAACCAGGCACACGACTGGCATAAATGGTTGCTATGGAGATGAGATCAACTGTTTGATGAAAAGCATAAAGCCCATTTTCAGGTGATTCAGGTTTTTGTAACAGAATGTTTACTAAACAGCCTTGATCAGTGGTCGGGAAGAGGGGGAAAGGTCAGTGACTCAAGCAAGAGAAAGAGAATGAAAATGGTTTGCGGGGAGTTGTCAGCTATAGTTCTGCAGGAATGGCATGAATTTAAAAGCACATTAAGAATTACATTTAAGAAACTGTTTGGTGCTTTCCTAAATACCAAAAATTTTGTCATGGCCACACAGGTTACACTGGTTCAGGCACTGACCTTGGTATTAGCTTTAGTGAAAAGAACTAAGGTAAAAATCTTAAGCATTTTATATGCAGTGCAACGGATTTGAAGTTATTCTTTCACCAGTATGAGCACAGCATTCATTTCATTATACTTTTATGGTAATACTACTCTTGCAGGAGAGGATGCATCATTCAGGCAACCATGAAGGAAGAACATCCCTTTAGTTCTTGATATGAAACTATGTAATTGTTTCTAATTTTATGTAACTGTAATTTTAAACAATTTTGTATATTAAAGTTTGTGTTGTGGAAATTACAATCATTTATTAATATGATGGACATCACAAAACATGTATTATAAAATAGAAGGCTTTGTTTCATTTTAGACATTTTCAAATGGTTAACTTTGGCAACAGTTTGGAAAGCATTATTAAATCAAAATATTTATTAAAAGATGCTAAAGAAAACAACAATAAGCATCTGCATAATGTGAGTATGAAGTGCTATGGTTTCAAAGATTAAATAGAACCTTTTTCTCCAGTTGTGCGAATGAAAATCACAAAATGAAACATACTCAATAAGACCTTAGTCTTTAAAGCCATTTACTGACCAAAAAGTGAATAAAAAATAATTACAAACAAAATTTCTAAAAAGATAATGGCAGTTGGGGGAGGGTTGGAACTGTGATACGTAATCAGAATTGAGAGATTTTTAGGAATGTGAAATGCCTCCAGGATATCTAATTTACAAATTGGTACTTTTTGAATATTTTTTTCTACAAAATGGCAGAAAAGATGATATTTTTAAACCAATGAATTTCTTTTTTTCTAATCAAACATTTCATACTCTCCGATATAAAATTTCAAGGCTCTTTCTGCTTGATCGATGTCTAATAAACCATACTAGTAAAGAATACTATAGATAGCCTATATGTTTATTTCTGATATACAAGCTGAAAGGATCAAAGTGAATTTTATTAGTTTGGAGAAAAATGCTTATGTCCATAAAAAAGAAATTCACAAATTTTCTGTCCATCTTTGTCAGTTAAAAATGACATTTCCATATTTCTATAATCAAAATTATTCAAAAACATCTTCAGTTGGAAAATCAGCTTTAATGGAACCATTTCAAAGCTATACTAAATTTTCAGTTCTGGTTAATGATGTCAGTTCTAATCCATTTTTACAATTGTCTTTTCAGGATATTGATTCTTAATTAATTTTGATTCCCTTTTCAGTCAATACATGGAACTAGGCACTTCCTTTTTTACTGTTTAGCAGGAATATTATTGAACTCTTTTCTGCTGTTTTTGTGTACATATGTTTTGTTTCCTAACTTTTCCTCACACAGCTGAAGAACGAAGTTTTATTTAACCTTGCAAATTTACTCATTTCACACTTACTCTCCTTGCTTTTTATTGTTTTTTATCATTAAGTTCATTGCAGTGTTCTTTTATAACATTTATAAAATTTATTCAAATTTTTTGATGCATGCTTTAATAATGAATTTGCAAAGTATTTTCCCTCAATAAATGCCTCATAATGTGGTATAATTCCTTATTATAATTACTAATTACCTTAATAATGCTTTAATTTTTATTTTGGGACATTATGCAGGAAATCTACATCAAAATTTATAAAATGAAGTTCAAAAATCTAATCTGATTATTAAAAAAAAATAAGATTTATGGAGCTATTTGTAAATTTTTCTTACTATTTGATAATTTTATGTATTTGCCTGAATTTTCAACTGGCAAATGATTCTAAAATGAAATTTAGCATTTTCACTGAAAATACCAACATGCAAAACAGAAAGATATAAAATTAGATGGCCAGGAAATTTAACTATTTTGGATTAATTTGCATGTATGTTATTTATTTCTTTAATACAACATGCTATATTTTCTTTAATATAGAGGGCCATATTTCAAAAGCTTTGAAATCAGTAAGTATTTTAGGAATGCAATAATTGTACCCAAAATTATATTGCATAGATGCATTATACAAAGAGCTCAATATATATCCCCCCTTCTAAATCATCTAACAAAACATTCAATCCTGTTCAATACTGCAGTTGAAATATTTGTATACAAACAATAATTGTTGAAAAAAATTAATGTGAATTATCATTGCTAAAGCAGAATCTTCTCTTCTAAGGGTCTATTTTTACATCCTTGTACGAAGTAAAGTAAGTACTGTAATCAAAAAAAAATTCCATGTACCATATTTCAATGAAAATATCCATTCTGACCGCTATCAGATGCAATTTAATGATGTTTTGTGTGACATCTGTACATTATGACAGAATAAAGGACGCTTTTCTCCCAAACAAATTATAAAACTGATTTAAAATGGATTCAGAAAAGACTTTTTTGTGGTGTCTGCACTTATGTATGTATGTATCTCACATAACTGAAAAATGAGTAGCCTTAGAATGTTGAAATTTTGTATATAAGACTGCTGTAGCATGCAGTTCTGCACCTGCCTTTTTGGTGGCAATCAGCTGCACCAAAAGTACATATATATATATATATATATATATATATATATACATACATATATAACCACTCTTGTTACTCGGCTCCATGATCTCAGTTTTTTTATTCTTATATGTTAGTTAACTGTGCATTTGCTGCTTTAAAAATGATTGAATTATGTTCTCTTCCGGTCAAGGTTTCTATACCTTTAGTTAACCTGAATGCAATAGTTGTACAATTATCACAATTTAAAAGTTGTTTCAGTGTGCCTAAACCTAATTTTTTTTACCATAGCAGTTGTTTACATTTGAAACATAGCAGAATAGTGGATTTGTTGCCAGTCTAGAGAAACTAAGCTTCGCAACAACAAAGATAACGTCTTTTATTATTGCGAATTAAATCATTCTTAATCAATTCTGGAATTATCATTTAAATTATTAAATTATCCCACATATTGACTCAGCGTTCATAACAAATTAAGTCAGCTTCTACGCGCAGTGCCTTTTTGCCGACTGAGACCAAAAGCAAACTTTCAGTTTTGTGTGCGAAAAATATGCCTTCTTGCCCGCTGGCCGAATTTCTTGCTTTTTCATAGAAACTGTAATTTTAATCGTAAAAATTATTCTTTAAATTGTTTTAACTGTATTTATGTTTTGTATTTTTCTATATTTTTCAATTTTTAATAAAAATATTTTGAGGTTTTATGTATTTTTACCTTGTTGCGAGGTGAGAACTGAATTAATTGAATGAGAAATATATCTCTAATGAAATTCGAGGAAATAAGTTTATATGAAATGCAGCAAAAAATGCATATAATTTAAAGTTCCGTGCAAGGAAGTCATGTGGTGTATGCATTAGATTTTTTTCATAAGGTAAACTACATAGATATTATTTCACTTTTATTATCCATGTGTGATTTTGTCAACTTTAAAAATTAAGATTAAAATTTACACTCCATTCCTTTAAATGTGTTTATAAACCATCCCTAGAATGCAGTACTTCATGGACACCACAGAAAAAGTGTAATAAAAAAATCTGAAAGGGTTCAGAATTTAAACATCATCCAAAAGGGCTCTTTTAAAGTTTAATATGGTTCATCAGAGACAGAGATTGTCCAGGTGGAATAGTAAAACATTTTACAGAATATTAGATGAACATGCATTTAGACTAACATGAGAGCATTATATATCTTCTGAATACTTAAAAAGTGAAAAAACATTTAATTTAACAACAACAACAAAAAAAAAAAAAAAAGATATTTCATGAATTAAATGCACTTTTATTTAAATCAAATAGATGAAAATGTAAGAAAATAATATTTTTGAAATCTGCACCTACTGCTTTTAAATAGTTTAGTCTGTTAATTAATAACAGATAGATTAAATATGAAAGCATACCTTAAATTTTTCTGAATAGTGACAGATTCAAGTGAAATGTGAAAAATAGCAAAATTCTGTTATAAGATTAATAGCCCTTTGGGGCTAGCAAGAATTAGGTTCAAGCAGCATCAAAATGAACAGGTATCTTAAGAAAGAATTTTTGATCTAAAAACCATACAAAATGGGAAACAGGTATAATATAAAACATGATTTTTGAAAAGAAGGGGGAAAAGAACAAAGGCACTTTTTTTTAGTAACTTTTTTTAGTCTACTAATTTTAAAGCTTTTCTATTTATTGACACTTCTTATATAACATACAACTAAAGATCTATAATTAAATCAAGAATGTATTAAATAGTATGTCATCTACCAGAAGAATATTTTTTAAAACTGATTTCAAATGTGATAAGCAATGCTAATTTCAGACTTTTTTGTAATTTTACAAAAATAAAGATTCAAAATGAAGATAGGAGAAAAGCAGAATATACAATTTTTCATACTTTTTTAATAACTCCAGCCACATCATTTCAGCATGAGCTTTTTCTACTAAAGTTCTTTCTTGAAACTGTAACAAAGAAAGCTGATGACGAGCCCTTAACTCTTCTTCATGTGTCATCTTTTGAATAACATCCAAAGTCAGTTGAGCAAAAGAATCATCAGAGAACTCAGAATCGTTTTGTTGTACTACATCCGACAATATAGACTGGCTGCTCATCAATGTGACAGAAGATACTGAATCCTAAAGAAAATAAATGTACTAAAATCAATTTGCTCCTAATGGGGGGAAAAAATCAGATTTTCCACATGCATGATGCTTACATAAAATTATATTAAAATACACAGGTATTAAGAGCAAAATTAAAAAAAATAAATAAATAAAATAAAATAAAATAAAAGTCATGAATCATTTAAAAAAAAAAATTAAGTGCTTTTTAGCAGAATACTTACATTTTCAGACAGACTTGCAGGAGATGGTGATGAAAAATTTCCTGAAATTTTTCTCACATTTCTTCTTTGGGAAAAGTTGTCAATACCTAAATTCATGAAAGTATTATATATTTTCATAAAGAATAAGTTGTACATTCAAATCTGATGGAATTTTATGCGAATATATATATATATATAGGCTATGCATCACTATGA
>KK120899.1:873965-897580 GCA_000611955.2 Stegodyphus mimosarum | reverse complement strand
TAAAAAAAAAAAAAAAAAAAAAAAAAAAAAAATCAATTGGCTGGTATTTGAGCCACAAATAGTAGCTTAATATAAGTAATCTGATATGCTCTTCTGAAAATTATACATTTGGTAAGAAAACATCTTTGTTCTGTTTCTTTTATAGAAGTTGTGATGCACATTTTATACTCAGACATTTATGAAAGTTATATTGCTGTTATGTTTGAATGTCACTATTTTTGAATTTAAGAAAGAAATTTAAAATTACAATATTAAAAGCTTTTGAATAATATAAAAAAAAGCCATAACAGAAGTGATATACATTTGTAACTAATTAATAAGTGATTTTCTATACTTTCAACTTAAAATCAAAAGCACAAAAATGAGATGCATTTTTTAAGCCCCAAATAATAATATTCTGAATCATAATTGTGGAATTAGCTTTAGATCCTAGTGGTAAAGTTTCAAGCAATAATTTTGTATTTATATACCACTTCCAGCACTCATAATGCACTTGAAACCAGTAATACCTAATGTACTGTATTTAAGAAAATAAATAAAAATTTTAAAAAATACCTTGTGAAGTAAGGCTTTCTGAGTTTCTAAAACAGCAAGGACAGCAGATGTCGCAGCTGCAGCTGCAGCTTCAGAAGCAACTTGAGTTACAACATTAGAGTGAATATATTTATCATCCTTTATTATAATACCTTGTATTTTCTGTAATGTATTGAAAAATATTAAAAACCATACATCCAAAATTCACAAATTAAGTTAAAAATAATCATAGTTCATCATTAAATCAAAGTATGCGTTAATATTACAAAAATAACAGAAGAATAAATAACAAATCAATAAACACATGTGAATAGCCTGATTATAAAAGCAGCTTTTGAGAGCATTTATGCAATCTGATGCTAAATTTTACATACCTAAAATATATATTTCATTTAATAATATCAAATTAAATAATGCATGATTAAATAAAAAAATACAGTTTTATTTATTTTATTTAAAAATATCAAGTGATTACACAGAATGTTAAAACTTTTTACCTAAAAACACAGCTTATTTTATTTTCAAAAAAAATTCAACAGAGGCTACAATAAAATATTAAATAACACAGTATTGTGAGAATAAGTTTCAGATTATAATATCACTTATGGTACTTTCAAAGTCCATTTTCTGTTTGTGGTAAAACTGCATTCCTAATTTTGCACATACAATTAAACATAAAATTAATAGAACAAAGATAAATAGCTAAGATTCACACCCACTGTGATATACATGTTTCTCATATGGAAGATTATAAACAGAGACATGAGCAGTTTTTGAAGAAAAAAACTGTAAAATGGTAAAATTAACATTGAAAAGCAATAATGATAATTACCTCAGGAAAAAACTTTGAAATAGAAATAGATTGCTCAGGCACTTTAACAGCTTAGTTTTATATATATGCATGTGATAGATAATATAAATTACAAACTTCATAAATCCTCTAGATTTTATTGTCAAAAAATAAGAAGATCAATTTAAATAAAAGAAAAAATACTTTATTTCATCTTATGAGAATATAACGTCTGACTTTCTAAACTTAAAATACACTAAATAACTAATATTGTATTCGGAAAGGAGAAATAAATAATTCTTCATCAGGCAATGAAAGTTGGTCCAATTATAAAAAATTAAATAAACACACAAAGTATTTGGAACATACATATTTTTGAACTTTAAGCAATTCATACACAGACTTAAATCATATAGTTTCAAGTGATTTCAATATTCTTAATATTTGTTCCGACTTGAAATATTATGTGACTTTCGGAGAAGATTTAAAAGTCCATAAAAAAAATTCCCTAACCATTGGCCCAAACTTTAAATGGTGTGATTTAATTAGCAAAATGCCTAATCCTGGAATACTATCTTAACAGAGCTAGGCAAAAAAGTACTGGGCAATAGAATACAAGCTACAAGTGTCAGTGCCAAAGCATTCAAAGACATTCAAAACCCCTGCCTTATAGTCGTACTTCATCTGCATCCTGGTGAGAGCGAACAAAAGGAGAAGTGACAGTATGAATCTAAATAATAAGGAAATGGGTTAATCAACATAAACCTTGTAAGAATGTGCAAAAGTTCAAAAATTACTTTGTGAAAGAGAAATTATTCAGAAATAATATGAGTCTCACACAGTTAACAATCTTTCAACAAAAGAATGGAACTATTATTTCTAATAAATAATCAAGATTCTTGCCTATATAAGGCAACTGAAATTAACATCCACTTATAGTATGCCATTAACAATGATATCATACCCATTCTCGAAAAATAAGCAATAAAGGCAAAACACAGAAGAACAAAAACTATTTAATGAATATGTATGAAATTGATCCAAGAGGTTAATGTGCCAATACTACACCACATAGCAAAAAATAACGCAAAGACATACAAAAACACATGTATTACGACCATTATATCGAGAAATACCAGCTGGGTCAAAAGAATGTGTAATGGAAACATCATGCTAAGAATGGATATGATACCCTCTAGTCGGAATGCATGTTTGACAATGGTGAGACAAGCTTGTTGTGGCATCCATTCCTGTAATAATGCATGTTGGAGCTTGTGGAGGATGCCTGGCCACACACTACGACCTGCTATCCGTCATCCCAACATGCCCCACATATGCTGCATACGATTCAGGTCTGCTGATCTAGCAGGCAAAGACAGATGTGGAATGGTTTCACTCTGCTCCACAATAGCTCTAAGCAGTGGGTGTTATCATCCATAAATATTGCACCAGTACCCACACAGCAGCAATAAAAAGACACACACGAGGGTTTGGAATTTTGTTGCAATATCAGATAGCTGTGATGGAACTGCCAAGAATCACATATAGGTCGGTGCGGCCATTCATTGTTGTCTCAGCCCATACAAGTAAGCCTCCCACTCATCTGTAAAGAGAACGTGACCCTATTGCTTTGGTGTCTAATTGTGATGTTTGCGGGTCCAATTCAGCCATACTCTGATATGTGATGGAGAAAAGGAACACAGCCTACAGATCAGCAGGTGTACAGTGCACTCTCATACAGTGAGCAGAACACAGTTTGGTGGGATATAGGCCATACCGTAGTAGCAGAGAGATGCAGTGCCAGCTGTGATGCTGTTAGTGATCTACGGTGTCTTGCACATAGCAACAGAAAGTGACTATCTGCTGCTGCGGTAATTTTCCGGTGTCCAGAGCAACATCTTCTACAAGGGTTTTGATCCATTTGGTTATGATTCCACAGTGTACTGATGACACTAAGATGCACATGCAGTTCTTCCACAACAAGGGAGTGTTTTGCACCAACTTACAACATCCCGACAGCCCTCCAATACATTTCATCATGCAAGTGGTGTCTTCGGCTATCTTGGATTACACAGAACTATCGCTGCTTGCAAACTGACACATAGGTTTGACATGCTCCTTTTCAAGGCACTGTGGTGTGACTGTAGGATTGATTGCATTGTATGCTATTTTGGTTGTCTATTTGCATTTCGAGTTCCAACCTTTACCTCATATGTAAAATGTTTGTTTTAATTCCCCTTTTTACATTTGTACCTTTTCTTCTATTGTTTGGTGCTTATTTGTTTAGCATGAGTGTAATAATATTGATTTTTCCTCTTAATTTGTGTCTAAACATGAAAAAATTTATTTACTTTTGTGGAAAATAAAACATATTTTATTTAATTTATATCAAACTTCATATAGTTACAAAATTATTTTGAAAAATGCATTTGTAACACAGCCATGAGAAAATTTAACATAACAGTTGACTTTATAAATTTATAGTACATGTAATACGTAAGTATTATTCTAACTAATCCATAATACTATCAAATGTATTCTATTCATAATACTATCAAATGATAATTCACTATTAACCTGTTCAGAATTCACAGCTAGATCACCAAGCGTTACTTTCACTGCTTGAGTATTAGTCACCAATATACTGTTAGAAGCTTTAGATGACGTATGATTATTAAATATATCAGAAGAATAAGTCTCCTACAAAAAGAAAATCATTAGAAATCCACAAAGCATAAATTATACACATCTTGATTGAATTAGCAATTACTTACCAAAGTGCTAATAAACTTGACCTAGTAGTATTCATAAACGATTCAATATTTACAGAATCAGAGCTTCCACACATACTTTAATACATTAGAATTCCAAGATGCTGCACATCCTTGAACTAAGGATTAGATAATTTTGTAGATTGTAGGTTCTGTCTTTTATGATTTTCATTTATGGTTTTTTTTTTTTTTTCTGTTCTAATTTTTACATTAAATGTGGATCGTTTGTGCATGAACAACTACCAAAAATGAATCATACCTTGAGAATCATTTAAACTTATAGAATACAAAATTGTTACTATTTTTAAATATAATCACATATAATGAAAATAATACAAATTCAAGGGTATGGTAAGAGATAAATGAGAGGAAATTATTTTGAAGAAGCAAAACTATTTAAAAAAATGCATAAAATATTTATGTAAAATATTCATATATTCATTACAGGAATTACATTCCAAATAATTTTTATCCTATTAAATAAAAGAAATAACTAATGTTTTAAAAAAATCCGGCCATAAGGAAAATCACTATGCTAATTAAATCACTCCACTCAGGACATGTGCAATTGGATAAGTAACACTACTAGTAATTAATGAAAAGTATTAAGATTAAAAGTTTGAATTTATATGCTTTTTTTAGCCCCTTTTTCTTTACACTTTCCATTTAATACATACATTTTCCATTTATTACAGCTGCTGACAATCAAATGCTCATTATAATCAATATAAATTAAGCACAAACATAAAAAGTGAAAAGATGTACAAAATACAATATGAAGTAGTATTAATATACATGCATACCAGCTTATTTTGCCTGTGAGAAGATTTTGAATCAGAAGACCTAAGGAGATAAACATAAAAGAGATTTACTGATTTGAATTCAAAACAGAAGAACTATTTTTCACAATAGAAATAAATATAAAAATTATTTTAAAACTTAATTCTTGACATATTTTACTGAAATTTTACATATTTCAACTTACAATAGTTAATAAATATTAAGATTTAGATTAAAATTATATTTCACACACAAATGAAATCAAAGATGGGGAAATCAACTAAGGATGTAACGCATAAATTTTCCTTACGACATCAGTTGCGGTGTGATTGAAAGCACATCTGGCTAGCAAAAGGAAGACTCAGAATTAGTATCCCAGCAAGGGCATTTCCTTTTTCTTGCTCGGGGGGGGGGAGAAAACTAATGACTCTGCAAATAGCACCTGAACGAATATGGTGGAAAATAATTCCTCAGCATTTGGATTTGGTGACTGAGTCTCAGTTGCCCTTTAAGTAGAGGAGAAAGTACAGAATTTTTCTCCTTCTTAATTACATGCCTTCATGCTGTAATTGGAAGCACATCCAATTAGCAGTTGGGAGGTCCAGAGTTCAAATTCCAGTGAAAGCATTGTTGATTTTTTTTGTTTCCTACTATAATAAAAAACCAGTGACTCTACAGTGACACCTTAAATAAATTTATTTTCTGGTACAATCATTTCTCATATTCTAAATAAATGATTGCAAACTACTTCTGCATCAAGGATGTCATGCATTATGTTTCGATACACTGAAAAAGTCATTTGATAGACATTTAAATGTTTAATGAGGAAATTAATGATAACAATAACAGGTTTGAATAAAGTGAAAATAAAAATGATGATTTTACCTGTGAAACTTGTTCTACATGTAAGTGGAAATTTATTTCTGATATCTTCCCCCCCCTGATTAACAGTCTAAAACATTGCCTGAAATAAAACATAATTTTCATCCATTGCACGGAATTTTTAAAATGAATATTAAGCACCACACCAATGTTTCAAAAACACTTTTCACCCTGGAAGTGATATTTCTTATTTATGTCAATGTCTCAATAAATGTGTTGATTTTTACAAGAATGTTTTCTTTTTAATGATTATTTTATGGCAGTAAATTGTCTACCTACCCAGGAAAACATTCTGTAGCATTAAAAACAGATATTTTGCATAAATAAATATTAGAAAAAGCAAAAGAATCAATAAAGTTTTAATAAAATAATTTATATAGTTTACAAAGAATTATTGTATTTAGCTGGACATGCTCTCACTGTGTAACAGGTGCTATGTCCAGCTTGCAGCTGGAAGATCTGTGGCTTGAATCCCAGTAAGAGCATAATTGATTAATCATATTTTCCTCTCCAAAAATTTTAATATTGTGGACAACATTTCATAGCTGCCCAGTTTTATCCACCTGTGTCTTGTGACTCTCCCTAGATGTCCTTTAATAGAAGGAGAATATAAAAAATTATCACATACTCCTGTGCATGCTCGTGGTGTAAGTGATAGAATGTTCAGTTAGCTACTGTAAGAACTGTCATTCGAATCTTGAGAAGATCATAACTGATTTTTTGTGTTTCCTCTCCCCCCCCCAAAAAAAAACTAATGTCTCTAGCTAGTTGACATACTACATATGCTTAAATATGGAAAATGCCCACACAAATTCCCTGGATAAAATTTAACTTTCTCGTATTCAGACTGAGTATAACTGAAAGGCCGATGTAGGAAAAGTTAATACGCATCTTAAGTTTTACACATTTCCTTAATCAACTAAAGGTTTATTTTGACATTTGCAGTCTTCCCAGCTATATATGCTTAACAGACATCTAAATAATAAATTAAATTATCCTCGGAGAAGATAAAGTCAGACTCTAAGAAAAATTTGCTACTGTGCTGTTTTCTTCAGCTACATGTGATCCATTTCAGTTTTAAAAAACAGAGAACTGAAGTACAAACTTGGCACTACATACAACTCAGCACTGTGCATGCTTTCTTCCTGTGTACACAGTAATCTATTTTCACTTGAAAAAATATATCAGAGAATTGCACAAAATTGGCATCATGCACAAATTTCGATTCATAAAATTTGATTGTTCACAAAGTACATCACAGAATAAAAATCTTTGCATTGAATTATTAAACTAAATAATTCTATTATTAAACAAAACGGTAATTCTATTATTGAAAAAAATTCTCACGTTGCTTCAGAAATGCAATGTTTTATTTTGCATCAGCTGGCAAATTTCACTGTCCCACTGCGAGAACTCAACAGTTCCTTTGAAGAAAAAAAAAAAAAATTGCAACTAAAACAAACACTAATCAGGAAAATGACCATCGAATTTGAAGAGACAAATCAACTCTTACCTTCATCGCACCTGAATACCTGTGTTGTTAATAACGTTGTTAATAAATATATTTTGGTGACATCATGGTTATCTTTTTTAGCAACACAGTGTGTTAGCTTGTGAATAATTTTAGTGGGTGGAGGTGGTGTATATAATCAGAATAAACTAAAATTGAATTTAGGAATAAATTTTTATGAGTTGTAAACTTTCAACAATTGAGGAAAGGTTTAAAAAAAAATTGCATAGGAACACTTTGCTTTTATTGGAAAATTTCTTGCCTCCAAATGGCACATTAAGTATATTCTAATACAGTACACACATGCATATTATATTTAGGTAAAAAAAAACAGGGGAGTAGCTAGATGGGGGCAAGGCGGCACATTTGTTCCCAGGCACAGCATCCATTGGGTGCCAAATTGATTTTAGAATGAAATATTTTCCACTCCTGGCAAACAGGAGGGGCATGAAATCTTCACCCGGTGCTAAAAACCCTACGTACAGCTCTGCAGAAAACCACAGTAATATACACTTTATGTATTCCAAAAATGTTTAACATACTATCTAAGAGTATTTACATATGAGCACAAACACCTCAGTTTAACATGACAAATTTTCACACACAATAAAAAATTATGACTTATAATGAAAAAATTCTTATTACAGGCACAAATATTCTTCCATTCATGATTCATATTTTAATTAAGTCTTTATTCTCAAAATTAATCAACAAATCTACTTAGAAGTAAGTTTTTATTTCTTTTGTTGAGGAAGAAATTTTAGGCCAATTACTTTAAGAATAGATTCGCAACAATAGTTTCTTTTAGCAATTCTGCTGCAAATTTCAGTATGTTTTATGCAGAAATTTTACCACAGTTCCTCCTAATGGAGGCAAATTCCTAAAGATGGTTAGAATGTATGTATTAGTACAACCATCTGGGTGCCAGCTTGCTGGTTTTTCATGGAAGAATGCTGACTTATAATTTCAAAAACCTGCTTATCACATACATACATATTTTACATTTTAATTATAAATTTATCTCAAAAATCAATTAAAAACATAATATAACATATCAATTAAAAATCATATTGACAAAAAAAATTTGGGGTTGGGATCTTGGTGGCAATTTCTTTAAGAATCGACTCAAAATAAATATTCCTTGCAAATTCTTCACTGCAAACAAATTACTCAAGCACTTATCTTAAAATTAAATTTGAAACAAAAACTATCCTTTTTTTTTGTAAAAATTACTGGAATTTGGTATACAGCAAACACAAAAAGTGGTGATGTTGCATATTAAAACTGAATAATTATTATGCATATGGTTGTCAGTTTGCATCATTCTGAAAATGAAGTAACTTCTATTAATGTGGTTGTGTTAATACATAAATACCTACTGGTGATGCCACTTCTTAAAATTTACGAAATGTTATGCTCATGATTGCTAAAAAACTGTTTTGCATATAGATGTTACTGTTTGGCATATTCTGAAAATTTGGCGACTTTTACTACAGTGGTTGCAATAATAGTATGTATCAATTTACAATCTGTTAGACTAAAGAATTAAACAACTACATTAATTAAATGACAGAAATAATCATAAAATTATCTCACTTTTCAGTAGAAAGACTAGAAGCTAAAGGAACATTTAAAGCATCTTCAATCATTGAATGTTTAGAAACTGCATCACTCAGTTTTTCACAAGTATCAGTACCAGAAACTTCATTTTGATTTTCAGGTAAAGAATTTTTATGGCTGTCACTAGATTTTACAGATTCATGAACAGATTCAATATCAGACCTTGCAGATTCATGAATAGACTCAATCTCAGATCTGATAGATTCCTGAACAGAATCAGTCTCAGATTTTATAGAATCATGAACAGATTCAACCCCAGATTTTTTCGATTCATAAACAGACTCAGTCTCAGACCTGACAGATTCTTGCACAGATTCATTTCCAGATTTTTTTGATTCATGAACAGACTGTTTTTCCCGTTTGCTATTAGATACATCGAATATCGATTCATGAATGGACTTTTCTTCATGGCTATGATTAAATATATTATTCTTAAGGGATTTTGTTATTTCCTGATCAAGTTCTATGTACTTATTAGAATGATCTTTACCAGAGGCACTGCTCACAGATTTCATTATTTCAGGAACAGATGTTTTATTTTTATTTAATGAATTTAAGTTGGAATTAGTAACAGAATTACTCTTGTTGGATTGACTATCTGAAGAAATTTTTTCAGATAACTGCACTTCATTACCAGGCAATTTAATAGAATTTTCTTTTTCAACATTTTGCACAGCTTTTGAATTTGCTACAACACTAACCACTTCAGATATTGTAGAGTCAGAACGAGATTTCTTAGAGGTGTCATTAAATTCTAAACTTGTATGCAACACAACACTATCTTCAGAGACTGATTCTGAACTAAGTGTTCCAGAAATAAGTGACTCTGAAACCTCTTCTGCTTGTTCTTCAGCAGCAGAAACATTCTGATTTGATGTAGCATTAAGTATTGCTTCAGAAACAAGCAGTTCTGATGTTGCTGATTGCTCTTCCATAGAAGTAGAAACATTTTGACTTGATGTACATCTATTGACTGATTTCTGTTTTCCATGCTTCACAGCTGGATATTTCATAGCTTGATCAGAACTAGATTTCTTGTCAGTTGAATGTAAGATAGCACTCATATTTTTAATTGTTAAATGATTCTCAAATTCATATTTAGTAGAAGACATCTTGTTCTGGTTACTTCCTTCTAAAGATGAAATAAAATCAGATGAATAGTTATCTGCATCAGATCCTCCTCCTTGGGATACAGGAATTATTCTAGGAGGTGAAAAGCTATGCCCCTCAAATTTTCTTGAGCTTTCTTGAGAAAAACCTGTTAAAAAATTAATAATTAATTTTGACATAAAAACTGGTTAAATATAATGATGATGATTATTGATATTAAAAAAATGAACTACACTCTTTTGGAAGTAGGGGAACCCACTGAAAAATAATTTTATCATCTTGAAATTTTGTATGTAAATTCCTGCATACCAAGTGTACATATGATTAAAATTTCAAGGCTAATGAGTATTAAATTTGGTCATAGTGCATGCTTCTACTGCACAGCTAGCATTGAATAAAACAGATGACAATTACACACTGTTTCTCTTTGCTGGTATTGCACTAACTTGAGACACATCCAATAATGCTGTAATGACATAGATGAAGACTTTATAGAGAACTGGATGACTTTGAACGCAGTCACATAGTAGAGACGCATGAAGCAGGCTGGTCATACAGAGCAATAGGCTGCTACCTGCACCATATGGACATGATTGAGCAAAGGTGCTGGTAACAATGGTTGCTGCAAGGTACTCATCAATGGAATCAATGCTCTGGAAGATGAAGTTGCACAAATGCAAGGCAAGACTTGATTACTGAGTGACAGGCCCAAACTGCTCCAATGACATCAATGTCTGCTATCCTAGTGTGCTACAGCATCTTTCACACAACTGACGGCCCCTTCTATCATCTCATGGCACTTGGCTGAGATGGGGTTTCAATGACAGCAGCATTTAAGAGGTCTGTTCTTAACCCCAAAACATCAACAGAGTCATCTTGATTGGTGTCATGGCTGACAGCCGAATGGCATCACACTGTGTTCAGCAATAAATCCTGCTTCAGTAGTGTAGCAGATGATCATTGGGTCTGTGTATGAAGGGGCCAAGGAAACCAGTCCCAGTCAGCCTTTGTTTTACAAAGGCACAGAGCCAATCCTTTTCATGTGATGGTGTGGGGTGCTCTTACAACAGCAGGTTAACTCTAGTCATCTTGCTCACAACTTTAACAGCTCAACAATATGTTGATGACATTTTGCAACTTGCGTTACCCTTCATGGCACACCATCCCAGAACCATTTTCCAACACGATAATGCTCGTCCCTATATGGCTCGCATATCCTTGGCCTGTCACCGAGCTGCTGATATTCTTCCTTGCCCAGTAAGGTTACCAGCCATTTCAGCAATTGAACAATGAATGGGATATGGTAGGCTACTAAATTTGGGCAACAAAAAATGTCAAAGATCTAGAGCAATAATTAAAGAATGGCTAGCAAAATGTAATACAGGATGAGATTGTTTACCCCTCCTTACCATAACATTTACAAGCATGCAATGCCACCAGAGCATGGATTTACTAATCATTGATTTGAACATTCAATGTGCTAGCCACTGATGGATCCCATGGCCTTGAATTTTTAATCATTTTACTACCTGAGTAAAAACTTTGCTCATAACTAATTTCAATAAAAACAGTCACTTTCTTCATGGTGCTTCTTTTTGCAAAAGAGTGTAACACTCTTTTGTATGTATGTGTGTATAAATGTGTGTGTGTATAAACACTGCCACTAAATTTAATTGAATATTTACAAATAAACAATTTGCAGGAAAATAAGTCTCAATTTTCTCAAAATGCACGGTTATCTTAATAAGAATAGTAGAAAAAATTTTAATTTAGGAACAAATATTAAAATAAGTATTAAAATGCTATGCAAGCACTAAATTCAAGTGTATATTCACATTTTGGAATACATTCTTCTATCAGCATATAAAATTTCAGCTTACTGTAAGTACTTACTGTAAGAGGATTTGGATATACATTTATCATTAATTTTTAAATTGTTTGCCATAATCCAAGCATTAATTTTTAAGTGCTTTGCAACAGAACAAGTTATCAAAGATATGTTTTGTATTAGCAACTATAAGACATTGGTAATTCATCCCAGGTTGATTTAGCAGTTGAATAGACTGGCTATATAAAGGCTTTATTGATTTTCTTATGTCTAATGTATATACAAGCTAGTTTTTCCTCTTGTAAAGTCCTCATGAATTCAAGCATACATAAGCGAACAGCTGTCTCGCCTAATGTAACCAACCCATAAGAATCCATATAATTACTTTACGAAAGGTGCAAGTTAAATTTTATTAAACAATTCTCTTTAAATAAGGCTTTAACAATAACTGATGTGAAAGGGCATGTACCATTTTATAAATACATGCCAATCAATTAAATTATGAATAATTACTTGGGGATGATATGCAGAGGTTCGAATCCTTCTGCATCCAAGTCTGCATGTGAGTTCTCTAGAAAGATTAGATTCAAAATTTTTATGCTATTCAGATGTAAGTGTGACTGGACATCCAGCCATATACCAAGGCACAAACTGCTGTTTCTGCAGACATGCCAGTTGATGGAATAACTTTCAGCCATCTTGTGAATTGTTCTGTGATAGCTAAGCAAAACTGCTTCATGTCAGAAGGAGTGAGAGGGCCTGTAAAATCTATATGTATGTGGGCAAAAGAAGCATCAGGTTCAGCAAATGTGTCAGTATGTTTAGCGATTTCAGCTTGTTGACATTTATCACAGCTGCATACAAAAGATTTCTTTTCATATGCCTGGTCATTTAGCAATTAAATTGATGGAGGCTGAAGTACCACGATGAGGGAAAACATGTAAGGTTTTGAAAACTGCTTATGTCATGCACTAAGGAAAAGGAGAGGGATGTTTTGGAGACATATCCACAGTATGGATAATATCTTCGGACACTAAAAGTTGTTGAAGTTCTCCATCATTTCATTGAACAGTAGAGAATTTTTGAAAACTGAGCACAGTAGATGAAATATCATCTATTTCAATTTGGTATAGTGCATCAGTGATAACATTATCTGAGCTTTTAGTATATTCAATATCAATGGTAAGCTAAGAGACCAAATCCAAATGGCGTAATTTGTGAAGATCGCATTTGTCAAAATGTAATTTACTGGAATACAAATTTAAGGGGTTTCTGATCAATGCAGGTAACAAAATTCCTCCCTTCAAGCATATGCCTAAATTCTTTTACTAAAGAATACATGGCACAGAGTTCACGATTGTAAATGGACTAATTTTTTTTCAGATTTACTTAGGTTAGCTGAATAAAAAGCTACAGGTTCTCACTGTTGTTTAGAAAGCTGCATGAGAGAGCCTCCAATTGCTACATCAGATGCATCGATCCACAGACTTAGAGCATGGGATGTCGTAACAAGATTGCTCTAGCGATAACTTCCTTAGTTGCTTTGAAGAAAAATTTGTTTCATCATTCCATTGTAATCAGTCAGTAGAAACTTTGGAGCAAGGATTTCTCTTTTTATTAGTACATAGCATAGACTATTAATACATTTTATTAGTACACAGCTTTTTATTAGTATGGCCTTTGAAGAATTTGACTAAGGATGCTAAAATGAGAGCAGCTTTAGGAATACAGCATCCATAAAAATTAAATAAACACATGACTTTGAATGTTTGTGGCCAGAAAAATTGGTATGAGATTAACTTGTACGACAAAGTTTGGAAACTTCTTTCTGAAGGGCACTGATTTCCTTATGGAATGCAGCCTCAGAGGAAGATATGTCCTTTTCCGGAGAAGGCTTGTTATTAGGGATGGTAATGAAAACGTTCATGTTATTTGTAGCCAAAATTTGATCAGCTATTTCTGCAGCTTTATCTGGAGTAATATGCGAGAGGGTTGCTATTATAGTTTGGACAGGAACAGGCATCGTTTGTTTAAATAGTTCAAATAAGACTAAGTTATCATTACTGTGATTCTCTGCTCGATGCTTCATACTGTGGAGGAGTTAGCTGGGCTTCTGATCACCGAGGCTTTCACTTGCTAGCAGCCAATGAATTTCTTGAGTCTGTGTTTCAGAACAACTTTTCGTAATTTTTTATTTTAGATACTGACATGGATTGACTTAATTAGGCTGAATGTCATGCACAACAGCTGCAATAATGGGTGGCAAGTGAGCCAAGACATAGTTAAATTTGGTCTTTTGAGCTGATACTGGTTTAGGAGCTGCTACATCGAACATCACTTCCAACGTGTGAAATCAATGAGATGGATCAACTTGAATAAATGGTGAAATCACTATAGCAGAAGTTTGGGAATCAGACATTGTCCAGGTGGAACATGCGCCAGGCAAGCAATCAAAACTGAAAGTGTCCATTACTGTAAAACAGTTAAAGTCCGAAAAGTACATAATCGAGTCACCATTAACGGGATGCATTAATTGATCTAACTTCCCTATTTTAATGAGGCAGCATGGAACAGTATTAAATATAAAAATGTACTTTATCCCTCATACAGAAAAGCAATTTCTGCTGGAAGCACTGTATCAGCCTTTTTCTTCCAGCAGACACATCACTCTGAGGGGCGAGAGAAGTTTTGTGACATAAAAACATACACATGATGTGTGCCTTTTGCTGACTAGCTGAAGAGGCATATCTATCACTTCCATGAATGAAATGATACATATCCATGAAATCACTATGTTTACAATTGCTAGGCCTGCCTGTCTTAATGCTGGAAGTCAAACTTCGCCAATTCTGCTTTGCATGAAATGCTCAAAACATATAAAGAACATTCAAATACAAACAAAAATTTTCATGCTCTGTTGTTGTAAAAAGTTCAAATACATTTGAGCTTGTTCGCAGTATTTATAGCTTCTTTTTCCATTACCTCATTTAATCAATTAAAATTGATTTCAAGAGCAATATCGCAAACTAATTTTAAATTGAGCATATCTTTAGAAATTTCGGTACACACTCTCACGCGCTGGAGATAAAAATGTTTTTCTGTACAACGTTGGTATTGCTGGCTTTAAAATCTTTGAGTTTGTTAATGAAAAATTCGTTAAAGTTTTAGAGAATATTGTTATGAATTTCACATTTATTTATAATTGTAATTTAAATTCCTTTTTATTTTCCCGTGCAACGCAGACGATTTTTAAAGAGAAAGCTACGTTTAAAAAAAAAAAAAAAACCAACAAAGAAACATAAGGACTAAATTGAAAAGTGATACGCCGTTTTTTGTGAAACAACGCAAAATGCCCAAACGAAAGTAATAGTCCTTCGGGATTAAATCCCTTTGGACTAAAAAAAAAAAACTATCTAAGCATTGAATCATTCAGTTAAATATGATAGAACTGTGGATAGTTAAACGGAAGGGTGTTTCTTAAATTATTTTTTCTGAATTGAATTTACTTTTTATTATTGAAATCAATGTAGTATACAGTGTAGTATACTGTTATATGTTCTTCACTCAGTCACTTAAAATACCTACTTAACTGAGGAAAGAAAAGGAAAAAAAAATGGCTAATTAGTTAGCTGAAAAAGGTTTCAATGGTACAAACAGAAAGAATTTTGTTTTCTAAATAAATATACTACAATCAAATCTAAGAGATGAAAAGTAATTAAGTTGGTATTCTTTTTTAACAATTATTCTCATTATCACAAAGTGTTTTTAAATAATTATCCCAATTATATATCAGTGAGATAAAAGAACTAAGTCAGTATTTAACTTAGTTCTAATATTAATTAGTATTATCAAATCAGTATTAATATCTATTACTGCCCTCCCTAACTTAGATAGCACACAAAATGTTTTGAAAATTCTAAAAAGAAAATATCTGATGTGAACACCATGACTTCCTTGAATGGCCCATTAAATTACAAAGATTTTTTGCTACATTTCATTTAAACTTATTTCCTTGAATTTTATTAAAGATATATTTCTCATTCCATTAATTCAGTTCTCACTTCACGGTAAGGCAAAACTACATTAAAACTCAATATATCTCCATTAAAAATTGTAAAATACAGAAAAATGTAAAACATCAAATATATTTTAAAAACTTTTTTTTTTTACAATTATAATTAGAGTTTCTATGGAAAAACAAACAACTTGGCCGGCAGGCAGGAGGATAAAATTTTAAGTGCACAAAACTGAAAGTTAACTTTTGGTCCCACTGGGGAAAAAGAGACACTGTAGCTGGTGCACCAACTGACTTCATTCACTATTCCACCAAGTGTTTCAAATGTAACTCATTAACACTTTTAAATTATTAATAATTTTACAACTATTGCATGCAGATTAACTAAAGGCATAAAAACCTTTACCAGAACATAAGAAAAACATAATTTTGAGGGAGTTATCACTATTTTTGTGATTTTTCCTTAATTTATGATAACCGGTGTATATATATAGGTACATTTGTTGTCGCCAATTGCAATGAAAAAAGAAGGCGCACATCTACATATTATAGCAGCCCCATATACAAAATTTCAACATTCTACGTCAACTGATTTTTATGCAAGATACGTATGTATGTATGTATGCACAGATGTCAAGAAAAAAATCTCTTCTGAATCCATTTTAAATACATTTTACAATGTGTTTTGGAAAAAACGGTCCTTTATTCTGTCTGTATGAACAGTCATCATGAAAAAACATCGTTCAAATATATATTTTCATTCTTACCTAAAGGTTTTCTGCTCCAGGTATTGATGAAATTGAATGGATCTAGATTAACTTGCAAATCACCAAATTCAAATGATGATGATATTGATTCCGAAATGCTATGTTTTGAATCCGATTTCAACTGAGAAATAAAACAAATATGAAAAATACAATTAATCAATATACATATAAATTTAGAAAGGCTATAAGAATATTTATATTATTTTTAAAAATCCATTTTTTTAAATCAGATAAGAATGTTTCTTCAATAAAACTGACATTCTTAATTGAGAGCAAAAGAAATTGTATACTCTGCCATTGCATATTACTGACAATATAAACTTACTTCACTTTTACTAATAGGTGTATTTTCTTCTGATGTTAGAGAGCCTTCAATTAGATCATCAGCTGACTAAAATTTATAAAAAAGGAAAATCATAAATGACAGAAATTTATGAAAACTTTCAAACATTGTCAAATTTAAATCTTTTTTTAATTGCAACTCAAAATAAAAGCTCAGTGCATTTCAAGAGAAAGTATAATGTTTTAGGTGTAAATAATAAATAAGATGGGCTTATAATCTTTCTTGAAACAAATCATGCAAAGGTTTGGATTTTGACACTTGATAAAGGAAAATACGGCAGAAAAGAAGTCCGAGATCCGGACTTGTTGGGATGGGATTCTGAATATTAGATCATCATTTTAAACCTAGTAAGATGTCATGTAGAAATTACAAAATTAAAAATATGAAACAGTGGTTTTTGAAATAATTTAAAGCATTTATAACCTTATGAGAATTCAAAATTTACAAAAAAAAAAAAAAAAAAAAAAAAATAAAAAAAAAAAAAAAAAAAAAAAAAAAAAAAAAAAGGTTTCAGATTTTAAATTACGTCTAAAGGGGCATTTTTTAATGTTTTTTGTGTTACCTTTATTTATTAAATATCATGTTCTTTGCACTTGAACCATAAAATTCAGTTGAACAGCAATATCGCAAAATAATTTCAAAATGAGTATATTTTAAGAATTTCCGATACACAGTTCCGCGCACTTTAGACAAAAAGATTTTTCTCCCCATAGAGTGTTGCCATTGCTCGCTTTTAAATTGTTTGAGTCTGTCCATCAAAAATTTGTTAAAGTTTTACAAAATATGAAATACATAATAAAACAAATTGCAGATTCTAAATTTGAGCTTCCAGATGCGCATATTCAGGTGGAAACATACATTATTCAAAACTGGATGGTTCGTTGGAACAGTTGTTTTATCATATTTGGAGAAATATACATACATTTATCCAGATTCTTCATTGTTTAATTTCTTTAAATATAATAGAGCTTCAAGATTTGGTGGCAACAGTTTGAAAAGTGATTCAGACTTTTAATGTTTCTGATGCAAAATCGCAAAACAAAAACCCTTCAAGTCAAAACAAAAGTCCTTCAAGGGCAAAGCTCCTTTGGACTAAGCTCTATATTTATTTAGTTGGTTTATTAAATATTTCTTTCAATATAAATTGTTAAGTTGCTTTGTTTTTTGGACCAATACTTTCTCTTTATGTCTACAGACAAGCATGACTTAGTTCAATTACAAAGTTCCATTGCTTAGTCCTGTAAGTGCTGTGTCAAGAATTTCCACTAAGCTAAGTTGTCGATCGAAATCACACTACATATTTCGCTGTACACTAATTCACTGATGCCATGAGCACTGTCATCACAACGTAAAATCTTCTGCTATACCAGCTTCTTTTACTACCACTTCTCTACAAATTCTATTAACAGAAAAATTTCGTTTTTTGTTAACAAAAATTTTTTTGTTTCTGGAAACCTTCAAATTCATGGCTATCATCATAATGCTTAGCCAGTATCCACTATGTATTACTACCAATGTATCATGAGATTGGTGACTAAACATGTTACTCTGATAAATTTTGTCTTGCTTCTATCATATGTTGATGTACGGTAAGTGTGAATTCTATCAATTTAGTTACTTATTATATTTAATCCCTATTTCACGCATATGCTTAAGGCTTATCAGAGACCAAAATAAATAAATTCCCACATACACTAAGGCTTATCCAGGGGTGGAACTGATCTGGTGTATTCTCTGCGACTCCTCAATTCTCTTACTAAGTGCCTCCCTAAATTCTAATAATTTTCCATCCCAGTGTCTTTTCCAAAATTCTAAAGAGTTTACCATCCTTTAATTTGGTTTTGGAGCTTCTCCAAATTAAAAAAATTTTGCCTTTCCTAAATTCTGCCACCCGGCACAGCTGCACCAGCTCTGAGCCAGTCCTGGGGGCTTATCTGAATAGCAAATCCGTTTTCCCCAAATGCAAACAGCACTAAATGTAATCTTTTAGTTTAACCCTCTGACCAGCCGGGGTTTTCACTAAGAAAGCATAAATTTCCTAAAACTACTATGAGAAAAAATTATTTTCATGATTTAATGGAAAACTTCTCCTGGTATTTTATACCTGGATTTGTGTACTTTTAATATATTGCTTTAATTTCTTTGCCATATTTTAATATGCACGTATATCACAAAAATCTTGCCGGTTAGAGGGTTAAGAGTATCATTTAGAAAAATCTTTTTCTTTGTTTTGTTTTGTTTTACATATGAAGAGAAATTGCTGTTAAATTTCTTCTCATCAACACATTCAATACTTTGCAGCTTGCGATGATTACCTAAAATCTTAATCATCCCCAAGTGCAATGTCAACTTAAAAAGTTACCCTGTTGTTTAGTATTCAATTGCAAACATTAAAAAATATATATATTTATATTTGTTTAGGCATCGCTGCATGAGGCATTTCTAAAACTGCTGTGTGTTAACAGCTATGTGGTGATGAAAACGAAAAATAATAAATAAGGATCCACCAACTTGATGTCAGGGATATAAATTATTCAGTATTGAGGAAATCATCTATGTTTTGATGTAGAATGTTTTGCTTTGAGATACAAGCCAAGCAAAGAGGTGACTGTACAGCTAAATTATTGATCGCAATGATTTATGCTAACAAATGATTTTTCCACCAATATTATGTATTTTATTTAATGCTGAAATGAAATTAAGAATTGGAGGTTATCCACATGTTTTATTTTCAAAAATATCATATGCACATGGGTGTAAAGCATAAAAAAATATCTAAAACAAAAGGGAAAAAAGTTTGCTGTAGTCTGAAGGTCTGGATTTTAGATCATTTGGGACTTTGGATGCCTGGATTTCAGACTTTGTACTGTATTGTGTTTTGTTAAAATGATCCCTCTCCCCCTAAAAAAATGGGTCAAATATCTGCCAGACAAAGTTCTGCTTAATTAATTATTAATAAATCTGAATATTTATTTACTTTTGAGAAACTAAATATTTTAGATATTAAACTTTGTAAGTACAACAGCTTTAATATGATACAGAATGACAAGCATTGTATACCACATATAATGTTTCTTTTCATTAAAAAAAAAAAAAAAAAAACTTATACAGTTCTAAGTGCATCTGAAGAAAGATTTATGTTTGTCTGTAATAATAAAAAATATGAGGAAAAAAGTAACTGATGATGATGATGATGAAGATGATGATAATAATAACAATAAAATCGAATCACTTGCAAATTATATTTTTCAATTTTGATCAAACATTTTTGGGAATTTCTGCAACAAATGATAAAATAATCAAAACAACAGTATAAATAATAACATAATATTTATAAGGCATATTGCACAATATGCATTGGCATTAAAAATTACATAACTAAATTCTTAATATTTCACATAAAAAAATACGGGATGTATGCACTTACTTCTTGGAAAGCATGCTTATCAGACTGAAGTAACTCATGACAAAATTTAGATTTTGATTTCAATGATGCACTTCTGTCCAAGATTTTTTCACACAATTGACTCACATCACCTATATCTATAAAAACATAGAATTTCAGGTCATAAATTTGCAAAATTTAAATACGTTTGCTTATAAATACATATGCACAATTACATAAAAATTTAACCATTCAAAATAGTTTTCAAAAATTTAAATTAAAAAACTGCGATGTGATCCTTCAATTTGAGTTCACAAGTAAAAATATATCATAAATTGATTTTTTTGCAAGTCCATCAAAAAGTTAAAAATATCCTCCCACCCTTACTTATAATAAAGAATATTTACAGATGTCATGATATGAAAGATTTTGAGTTCTATAAATCTAATGCTGTTGAACTCCAAATCAGCAAGAACTGGAATAGATTCAATACACAGATATTAGACAATATTGCGAAAATTTAGATGTCATTCAGTAGGGTTTTATACTTTCTCACCATATTTGCTTAAAAACCCTTCTTAATAACAGAAATTTATAATATTAAGTGTCTGCAATAAAGAGAATAAGAAATGTAGATTATCAATGTATCAAATAAGAACTCCAACAATATCTCATCACAAATTTATTAGTTTTTTGCATATCATTCCATTTACAGAATGTCACAGAAGTCAGAGCATTTCATTTGATTATTAGTATGCTTCAATCTAACTAACATGCCTGCTATTTGTTAAGATGAACTCGGTTTAAAATAGCAAAGAGAAATCATTATAGTCTCCAGTTTTGATCTGCATAGTAGACACAACTTTAGTACACTTTTAATATTTAGGTCCTTTTTTTTTAAACATTAAGTTGGCATAGGATTATTGGCAAGTTCATGTTTACGTCTCACATGCACTTTGTGGCTGCCATGTTTCCGTGATTGCTTTTAATATGGCATCAGAAGCCTTTTCTCATCCCAAGGACTTTTACCACATGAACTCTCCAAGGTAAGACTGATGATGATGGTGAACAGTGGTGATTTCATTTATTGTTATTCTGCTGTTTAATGACGTGACACAGTCTTTCAGTATTTTTTGTATAAGCAGCTGTTGTTGGATCAACTAAGTTAAATTTATGGTTTACAGTAAAATGTTTCTAACCTCCTTTTTCTAGTTCCTCTGTTACATGCTTGCTAACATTCTGAATAAATCATTAATCCCTCTTGCACACAGCTAATGATTTTTGCAAGAGTGTGGTTGCCTCCTTGTTTGGAGCTTGAGAGAAAAAAATTCCACTAGTTTCTCAGCATAATACATCAAATATCTAGTATTGTGGAATAACCCTGTCTGCTATACTTTTTTTCCGTGTAAAAACAGATTTATGTTTATGTTTAGAACCTTTTTAGAGCCATCTACTCACTTACTTAATTGTTTGAAGATATACAAAATAGGCCTTTCTCATAAAACTACTTGGCAACAAGTATGCTTTTTCTCCACTTGCAGCTTTTCACACTGCACCTCCAAATGCCAATGTACTTTTATTTTATGGCCATTTTCGTGTATAGAAAGGCAAAGCAAAATCTGTCTTTCCTGGAAGAAAGATACAGCACCTTCCTCACTTCTCAGGAATTCAAATATTTTAAACTAAAAACAAAAGTGCACTAACTTACTTAGTGCATTTAGAGCTCTTCTCACGATGACAGAATTATGACTGACTGTGAATTTTTAGCATTCACATGAAAAAAAAAATATGATATGTGAATTTTTAACATTCACATGAAAAAAGTATGATAACATATGATTTACTCAGAGCTCTTCTTACCACAAACAAATTGTAAATGATCAATCTTAGGACTGCCTGCAATTTAAAGATGGTTTGCTCTAGCCAATAATTTTGGTGCCATTTACAAAAAAGTGTCTGTAATAATAAGGAGGTTTCCAACCTTTCCTTTTAACAGGTTGTTTTCCTTTACATATTGAAAGGAAGTACTATTTTAATCAATTAGTGAAAATAATAAAACTTTCTTCAAGATATTAACTGTTTGAGTCCCAAGCAGCACGATCATGCTGTTGAGATTTTATGTCGAGAAAACCCAGTACATTTCAAGCATTGTGGACAACTGACAGTGCATTACCAATTGTTGAAGTCGTGCACTCAGATTTACTGAAGTAAGTACATCACACAGCTCCTTTTAATGTAACTAGTACATTTTACAATATGTAGAATAATACTATAATAATGAAATAATACATTAAAAAAATAAAATTTTTTATTTCATTGTTATATTCTCAAAAATTCTTATTGAACAAAACTTGAAATATTTATAAATTTACAGTTCGCATATGTAATAATATAGACACATTTTATAAAATAACGAATTACAAATTAACAATATTTTTGCATTATGAAAAACAATTTAAATAGAGAGTAACAATTATAATTTATAACATCGGTGTTTATCAAAACATGTTGGATGAATTCCTTTTTTACATAGCACGCAAATTAAATACACCAAATTTTAAAAAGTTAAACAGTAAATCTAGATTAATTTTTTACTTACTTTTTGCATTGCTTCTTCTAATCATTTATTAACAAAGATGTCACACAATTATTAATAATGAGAAATACTTATGCAAGAATACATTCGATCGTTTTGCAAACTGCAATAAATGTGACACAGCAATGAGAAAAAGACGAGAATCGCATAACCTAACAAATACAAGAAGCGCTATTACTCCAATTGGGATTGATCGATGTAAAATTAACAAAGTGCTATTGCACCGCTTGGTATTTCTTGACATAAAATAAAACAAGTGCTATAGCACTGCTTGGGTCTTTTCGCACTCTTTTAGAGAAAGCCCGGTTGCACTGTTTGGGATTCTTCGACAGTGTTTTTTCAATACCCCTGGGACTCAAACGGTTAATAATTAAAACCATAAATTGTTTTATACAAAAATGGGCTTGACTGACCAATTTACAAAATACATATGAAGATCAGAAAATTTTATTGTGTGATTGTTTCAGTACACAGTTCATTGCTGATATAAAAAAAAAGGTGCTCTTTAGTACCAGTAATGGATAAGCAGGACATCATAACACATATCAGGTTTTCACCTTAATCTTATTTAATCCTCAATAAGCAGGAATTCATTTTAGTAAAGAAGGGTATAAGTTATGTTATAATGCTACCAGTATGTGTGCATGATTAAATCAATCTCTCTCTCTCACACACACACACACA
>KK120899.1:854290-873934 GCA_000611955.2 Stegodyphus mimosarum | reverse complement strand
CAAAAAAAAAAAAAAAAAAAAAAAAAAAAAAAAAAAAGACAATATTTTTTCTCAATTTAAACCTTTTATGATTTTTATCACTCATGTATAAGCTAATTAAAAAAAGACAAAAATGAAAATTCATATGCAAAAAATAATAAAAACATTTTCTAACTGAAACCTCTACAATATTTAAACTATACATGACTACTTCCCTATTTTCTTCTCCCATTTTTGAAAAAATGATTAAAATTTTAGAACTGCTTCCTACGCAAGACCAAGGAGTGAGATACTTTCAAAGTTATGGGATCCTGACGTCAAACAGCTACAGGCTGAAGCAAGGACAACACTTGTGCATCCATGTAGGCATATTAGGTATCGCTGGGCCTTACCAACTGCTAAGGTTCCACTCCCAATGGAATTCTGAGGCAGAAAAGCCTGGGGTGTGATCCAAGGATCTCTCACCTCTCCTTCCCTACCACCAATCTTCTGAGAGGATTTTAGTTTGTGGTGTATTTTAAGTGCTCACTTGCCACACAGACATTATATTCTTACAAGCATCCATGCCTTCTCCAGGATTCGAACCCAGTTTTCTCAGTACAGCAGTCAGCCTCACTATACCATCTTGGCGGGTCTGCCATCAAATTAAATTTGCATTTACATGATGAACAACAATCATATTTTGTTTGGTCTAAGGCACTCTTAGAAATCAGCATTTAACATATATGGACCACAGTGATATGGAACTTCACTGCAGATAGATGAACAATGACTATGTAGTATGTACCAAGTTCATAAATAAGACTACTATTTTTAAAATGCTATTTGGGATTTTTAACTGCCAAAATGACTGGTGCAAGTTCTTTTTTTTTAATTTGCTCAGATAATGGTACATGCATAGCTTTATCTAAATTAAAAGCAACCTGCTTCTTTAATTTCTGTCACAATGTTTGACAAAAGTTCGGTATCTCCAACTTCTGCAGTTATATAGGAAAATAAAGTTTGTACCATTGTATCATCTTTCACAGTCTTCCTCAAAATTCCAAACTTCTACAGATCCCTGTTTACTGCCTCAACGAAAGTATTTTTATCTTTGAACACCTTTATCTATGCATGTGTAATATTTGAAATAAAGCAACCCGATAGCATAAATTTATGCTTATTTTTCAAAATTGAATTACACTTTTCTTTGCTCATATATTAATTTCAGCACAACTATTTATATACGAAATACAATGGTTTCTATACATCCTACCCTTTTTAAAAATTTTCTCTGACTTAGTAAACTGGATCTGCATCAATTAAACTTCTTAGGCTGCTAAAGTAACAAAACATACTGAAGTCATGTGTATCAATAAGTTCATATGAAATCAATATCAACCTCTTATTAAATGTATCAATATCAACCTCCACAAACTTTCAAACGAAAAGACTGAAAGCCTTCTAACATAATTTCCAACACAGAATATAAAACTTGTGGTAGAATAACAACATACTGTGTTTTTTCATCTATAAGATGAGAAATTTGGAAAGCTTCATTACAGAAACTGGCTTATATACAGATCTGCTTATCTTGGAGGGTAAAAAAAAAACGTACATGCTTCTCTGTCAGCAAGAAATAAACTGCCACTTTAGCAATTTTTATTTTAATTTGTATTTCTTAAGTTTATGAAAAAACTAATTTTAAATGGAATGAATTATTTGTTTTGTGAAAATGAGTTGTTTTATTTTCAAAATTGTTTACATTGCTAGTTTCCTGCCTCAAAATGAAAAATCTGATTTTGGCAAAATTTGTGCTCAGCTAACGGAAAAGAATCACATGCTACCTTTTTGAATTTTGGGATTTTCACTAATTCAAGACATTTTTTGTCTTTCTAGACATTTTTTTGAGTAATGACAAAGACGGACGTAGGATTACCAGAAAAAAAAAATTACAGCAATTTGATTGGATAATATTCCCTCTCTTTTACTTCCTTGGCAACATTTTCACCTTCATTGTAACATTTGAACATTAAATTTCATTTTTTTTCCTATTTCAGCTTATTTATGCATTTTGAATTTTGGGTATTTTTTTGAAGAAAACATGCACTTTGGGCTTATATTTGAAATTTATACAGCACTCATAGTTAAAATGGAATTAAAACAAAATAAGTCTTTCTTGGTTTACATACAAAAAGTATGTTTAAAAATTACCAAGTTACATATATGGCCCATATGCTTCTTCAGCTAGCATCCAAATGAATGATTTGATCAAGTCCAGCTCCTTTTACTGCTGCTTTGCACTGAGCTGTTTCACATAAAGTTGCTGTAGTTTTGAGAAATGATGTCCTGATGTATAACAGACTAAAAGAAAGGTTTCTTAGTGCATCAATCTTGTACCAATTCCTCTAATTTTAAGGTGGTTTTTGTTCCCAGATTTATTGATGATTATAGTTTCATTCAATGCCTGATTATGGATCCTTGTCCCTGATGCAGACAAAAACAAAGTCAATATTTTGGTTCAGCATCCAGAAAATTATCAACAAGAATTGCCAAGCATAAGAAAATATTTATAAACTCTCAGCAAAGCAACAAAAATAGCACATACTTGGTAAAATAGCCCTTAAAACAGACAAATTTGGAATAATAATAAATAACCAACAAATCCCAGTATAAGCAGCCTTAAAATTACAAAAGCTACCAAAATTGTCACTAGATCATAGTGCAGTAGCCTACTTTTAATATGCTATAGATCTGGACATCAATTCTAAAAAATGTAGCAACCCTACATAAAATAGCAAAAGAAAGAGGTGAACCTGATCAAACTATTCATTTGGATTATAGAATATGAAGCACATGGGTCATCTGCAAAAGCTCTGAACTTGGAAATGTTTGAAAGCAGTTTGCAGTATGTAAACCAAACTATCTGGCTGTAATGAAAGTTTTCTGTCAAAAGAAGTTCTGAATAAAGTTAGGGGGGAAAACAACAAGATGAAAGCAGTGTGGGTAGTAATCACCACCCAAATATATGAATTTCTACCAACATTTTAGTAGTTTTTCAAAGCCTTCGGCTCAGAAACTTGGTGGCCATTAGTCCAAAAACACATAAACCTCATTTTGGATGTCCTTTGCGGAATGGAAGATAGCACCAGCAAAATGTAGCTGCAGGTGCAAAAAAAGATAAAAGTCCGAAGGAGTGATGTCGCAGCTTTATGGTGGGTGTAGCAGAAGATCCCATTCGAGTCCACACAGAGTACAGCAAACACATGTGGTCATGTACTATCTTGATGGAACATTACCTTTTTGCACAGAACTCAGTTCAAAATTTTTCCTTGATAGCAGCATCAACATGGACTAGCATCTCGCTGTGAACCTTAGTGTCAAGGGTTTTACTTTTTTCCAGATACTCTTTGGGTCTTTGGGGATAAAAAATATCACAGCAATCTCACCAGATACAAAGTATGATCTTTTTGTTAGTCAAATTGTGCTTTATGACGCTGACGACGGGCTCACCGGCAGCAAACCAACCCCCTTTTCAGCCTGTCTTGTTGAAGTAAATACACTTTTTATCACAAGTGACAATCCGGCCCAGAATTTTTTCCTTGCATTGATATTTGAGCAGACTAGGGCAGGATCGAACATATCTGTCCTTATCTGCTTGAGTCAACTCATGTGGCATCCAGCGATTGAACTTGTATCTCAAGTTTATGTGATGCACAGGGTGACTAATGGACACCTTGAAAGCAGTGTGGTCTAACATCTAACTCCTTAACAAGCTCTCAGGTAATTGCATACTGATCTTCTTCCATAAGTTCTCACATGCAGGCCTCTTTAACATCAGTAAGTCTGCCAGAGCATCTGCTTCTTGAATGTCATAGTCCTTGTTTTTGAACTTTCAGTACCAAACTTTCACAGTGCATATGATACAGTATTAGTATCTAAAGCTGTACACATGATTTGGTGACATTCTATAGCTGACTTTCTGCAATAGAACTGGAATAAATGACGGTTCTAATCTAGTAGCATGATAGTTCCATTTCAGACACCTTGTACTTAAAGATATTTTTTTACAAATTTCACAACACAGTGTTCTAAAGCAAGTCTCTTCAAATGCCAAAAATAATTTGACAAAATATGATTAATCATGCCAACACAAACTGTTTGTATAGACAATATTTGCAGTGGTGGGAAACTTTCATTAAAACCTGATATTTTATTGTGTTTTAATTGCAGAATGTAAGTATAACACAACATTCTTAACGGCTAAAAAACTGTCCAGTTTTAAGTTTCAAGATTTTTTTTCTTAACTGTATGTACTGATGCAATCAGACTTACTTGTTTACTTAATTTATATTACTTGAAAGTTTCATGATATCTTTCTTTACTTTTATATGTATTAATATACTAAGTACATATTACTTATAATATTGCTTTATAACAACCAGTTTTGTAATGAAAATGAAATTTGAAATGATACATTAGCATTTAACACACAGAACTAAACAAAAGAGTAAAAAGAAAAAAAAAGTATACTTACCAGTTACACGCTCTTTAAAGCTACTCTCTTCTTTAGGTTTACCTTGAGCAATATCTGACTTGATGTCAAGACTCAGTTTAAAAAATTCTAAGTTTTTTTCAAAATGACCATTTCGTATAAAAGATATATTAGTATTTCTTGACTTCTGTTTTGGAGGAGGAGGACTTTCTTCAACCCACTGTTTAGTTCTTAAAAGATGCTGATAAGGCTCTATTATAGTATCAATAGATTTCACTAAGTTTTTCAACTTTTCAGAATGTTTTGATTTCGCTGAAAAATAAATTAAGAGCTAACAAAAATAATACAAACAAAAATATCAGCATGATATTGACAGAAATGATATAAAATTATTAAAATGAAAAATGCAAGGGAGAAACATACAAAATAATTTGTAGTAGTTATATAGGAAAAATAAAAAAAATAATGAATAAAATATACTGTACTTGGGAAGTAAATAAACATAGATTTAAAAAAAAATTTTTTTTTGTTATAATCTATTGCTATTCTTTATTAACTGAGAAGAATTTCAGTCCACAGGAATGCATTCAAGGAGTTGGAAAATTATGACAGTTAATTATGTAACATTTTTTTCATTATAATGCAGCTGTATTGTATTTTACGAAAAATCTGCAAACAATTTACATGCAATATTTAACATATTACTGAATAAATAAATTCAAATAATAACATTTACATATCCTATAATACAAAATTTATGACACAATGTGTTTTTAGTATTAGAAGTCTTTTTCTGTTATCTCGCAGTAGCAACCTAAGATACTAGACCTAGATCCAGAGTAGAAATACAAGATCCACTGCTAGTTTGGGAAAATAATATCAAAACTTCTGCTTAAGAGACACTTTAGAGAAATGAAAATTTCTTCTATGGAAATGGACAATATCTCTGCCCAAAACAAACAATATACAGTACAAAGTCCGAGATCCGGACGTCCAATATCCGGAATATAATCTAAAATCTGCACCTTAAAGCCAACAAAAAAAATTTTTTTTAAGCTTTACATATGTGCATTTGATTTTGTTCTCCAAATAAAACATGTGGAGAGATCCCGATTCTTAATTTCCCTTCTACACTACATTATTGAAGAAACAATCATTTTAGCATAAATTTGTGTGATCAATAATTTAGTTCTGTAGTTGCGTATCTGCTTGGTATACATCTCAAACTGAAACAGTTTACAAAGAAACATCATTGATTTTACACCTACTAATATTTTATACCTGACACCAACCTGGTGAATCATTATTTATTATATTATTCTTGATGCTATTGTATTATCCATCACGGTATGTTTATGAACACATGACAATTTGAGTAATGGCTCCTGCAGAAATGCCTAAACAACTTTTTTTATATTAGTAATTGAATAACAAAGAGTATAGACACATTTTATGCTGACATTATGCTTGGCGATGATAACAGATTTAAGTTAAATGTGCTAAATGTTGACGAGGAAAAATTTAACAAAAATTTCTTTCCATATGCTAAAAGTAGATTTTGTTAACGATACTCATAGTCCAAAAGATTACATTTAGTGCTATTTGAATTAATAACTGTTTTCTTATTCACATAAACCCAGAACTGGCGTCAGTGCTCGTATGGCCACACTGGGCAGCAGAATTTAGGGAAAACAAAATTTTTGGAATTCAGAGATGCACCGAGTAACAAAATTAAGCGATGATAAAATTTTTAGAATTTAGGGAAAGCACTGGGACCCAAAATTAAGGGGCAGCAAAAATTTAGAACTTAGGGAGGCACTTGGTAACAGAATTTAGGAACCACAGAGACTGCATCAGCCAGCAAAATATCTAGTGACAACCCTCAACATGCGGAACTGTACGTGGGAATTTATTTATTCAGGACTCAGATAAGCATGTGCAAGAAATAGACATAAGTATAATAAATAACTAAATTAATACAATGCAAGCTTAATTATCTCATGCATGATAGAAGCAAGACAAAATTTAATGGAATTTGTCTTTCGTTGCCAGTCTCATGATACATAGCCAATAATGTATGGCAGATGCTGTTAAGCTATGCTAAAATTATACCTTACTGATTCCAAAGGATTTCAGTTAATATAGCAGAATGCACTGTTCTAATTTGATTCAGCTTATTATTTTTTGCCAGAAGTTATAATTACAGCAATTTTATGAAAACTAAAGTTTGAACTTTCGATTATGCCGAAAAGAGTTTCTAATTCTGGAGCCGCAACAGGACCTCCAAAGCAAAAGCATGTTTCGATGTCCATTAAACAAAAAGTGGAACTGCTGTAAAAAATACATAGATATAGGTATATCTGTCTCAAAATTATGCAAGGAGTATGGCAATGGAATGTGAACTGTACATGACATAACAGAAAAAGAAACTTTATGAGATTTTCCAAACCCTCACCTACTCACAATGAATAACAGAAAAATTATTCGCTATGCTAAAAGTGATGATCATGATAAAGTAAAGATTGAATGGTCAGACAGTGTCACAGCAAGGGTGTGCCATTGAAGAGTCCAATGCTAATGGCTTCAAGCCGAAATATTCATGAAGAAATGAACTTAAAAACTGAGCGCACATAGTCAGCAGATTGGTTAACCAAATTTTAAAACTGCCATGATATAATGGAATTAAAAATTTCAGGTGAAAAAGCTCCAGCTGATACTGAAGCTGCCGAACTGTTTGCAGATGAATTCATTGAACTCATTAATGGTGAAATGTTATCTCCAGGACAAATTTACAACACTGATGAAACTGGTCTTTTCTGGCAATATGTATCATGAAATATCTTCACAACCTCTACAGAAAAGGTTCCAACTGATGTCAAAGATTCCAAAACAATATTATCAAGCGTAACTGCTGCAGAAATGCACAAGTGTAAACTTTTCGTAATCGGAAAATACATATCTCGAGCATTTAAAGAAGTAAAAATTTTATGGCTCGGCAAAATCTGAATTCAGTTGGTTTACCTGGTGACACATATTCCTGATTCTAGACTACTGTTTGGCTCATATTTCACTTAAATTTTTAATGAAAGATAATGTATCTGTGTTATTCTTTCCTCCAAACTGTATGTCTCTCATTCAGCCTATGGATATCGGAATAATGTGCATGCTGAATTGCAAATATAAAGTAGCATTTTCAAAATCCATGCTAAATTTCTTGAATGATGACAAGAATATTCAAGAATTTAAAAAATATTTTAGCATAAAATCTGCTGTGTGGAGCATCGTGAGATCGTGCGAGGATGTGCCTCCATATATTTTAAAAATGCGTGGCATAGTTTATGGCCAGCTACCATATTTGATGGTGAGGATGATGAAGATGATAGCCACAGATCTAAAGGCTTTCGGATATCACAAACCAAAGGTTAAATTTTCCAATTGATGGATTTTGTAAAGAAATGTGGAGAAGTGGTAATAAATGAAAATGATATAACAGAAGTTTTCATTGGGATGACATTGCCCCAAATATCAAGCAATCAACGGACAACGAAATCTGTAGTATGGTTCTAGATCCAGAAAATACCACTACCGATAAGCTAGCAAGTGAAGAATGTGACACAGAGGCTACTGAAAATGAAAAAATTTCAATTGACAAGTTAGTCAGAATTTTCGACACAGCAACTATAGGACTTGAACAGTGGAATTTTGTAACTGAACGAGTAATTATGTCTGTCTATAGAATTCAAGAGAAAGTATTAGAACAAAAAGTGAAGCAATTTAAACAACTTACATTCAAAGAAATGTTTAATACAGTAAAAAAATAAAAGCTTGTTTTTGTAAATTTTGATACACTTTAGATCACAAATGCTTTATAAATTATTTCATAAATCATGATTTCAGATTTTTAATTTTATAATTTCAACATACCATCTTACTATATTTAAAATGACGATCTAATAGCCAGAAAAATCCCAAATCCGGAATCATCAAAATCCCAACGAGTCCGAATGTCAGACTTTGTACTGCAATACTCATGAGATAAGTTGACTGAATGTAATGGATTAAGAATGTAATTTACCATATATAATAAAAAGAAATCACATTAAGACTGTGCTTATTAAATATATAACAAACGTTTTTATTTATTTTGTAATAAAGTTATAATAGTCAAAGACTGCATAAACTATAAGCTTCACGCTTTAGAATAAAGAAAAATATGATCTAATCCCTCTCTCCCCCCTCCCCCCAAAACAAAAGCGAAGTATTCTAGCAGCATCTATGTTACTTGGGAAACTACAGTCATATGAATAGTGATCCACATGAAGATAAGAATATTCATATATGTACATGATCCAAGTTACAGTTTGTAAGCTAAGTTTACGAAATTGAGCCATTAAGAGGTGGAAGACTTCTACAGAAGTAACAACTTATGTACTTGCTATTTCCATAATACATAAGTTTTACAGAAGTAATGTCTCTAGTTGAAACTGCAAAAGTCATAATTTCATGACCAGAAGCCAGGAGTGTAAGAAGATTTTAGCCCTCTGCAACATCCCCATCACTAGAGCTGCTTGATTTCAGGGGGATCATTAGCAAATGATTCTGCAGCTCCTATGTTGTCTTCAACCATAATAAATCAAGAGGATTTAAAATACAACAGAAAGATTAAAACAGCATGAAGAACTCTGGCTGCACAATCTACCAGATAAAACAAGTACACATAATGCTCTGAAACTCTGAACTAGAAAGAACTGTCAAACACTTAGCCAGTTGCATAATGACAACAATTAACTGTACTTGTCTCTAAAAGCATATCAGTTAAGTCAATGCAAATAATAATATTGTTAATCCATTGTCAATATTAATAGTAATGTTATTATGATTTCCAGATTATTTAATACACATCTTGAAGTTCAGTGTGCAGTTGTTCAAGAATTAATACTATTAATTACACTTTTTATTAATCTATTCATTTAAGATAAAACTTCACCATAACACTTTTTTAAGAATTCACCATCAATTTATTACAAAGGAGCTACATTAATATATGGCACTGATGATTTTCAACAGTAATAAAAATGGGCAATTAATAGTATTATCAGAACTTATGCACAAGACAAAACTGAGATATGAAAGCAATAGAGCTTTTAAAAAACCAGTAAAAGTACTGAAGACAAATTAAAGCTACAGCACATTACACATTACAGATAAAACAGTAATTTAATATTGGCATCCTCACTTAAAAACAATTATTATTATTATTATCAAATAACTTACCAACAACAAAAGGTATTTCTGCATTAGAGATTTCTTGAAATGTTACTTCACCAACTTCTAAAGTCTGACTAAGTTGGCTAGGATTAGATACAGATGAAATTGAACTATACTGATATAATGACAGAGATTCATTTGATACTGATGGAATTTTAACAGGAGCTGAAAATTCGTGACTGTTAATTTTTTGAGATGAGGAAAAAAGATTGCTTTCTATAACAGTTTCTTTTTGTTCTACATGATTATTCATTTCACCTTTTTCTATGTTTCTGTCTTGAGAATTAGTTTCATTGTTATTTTGTATAAGACTGGAAGCAGTGTCTGCAGCACTTGCTGATAAAACTCCCTTTTCAGATTTATTTGATACACTAACAACACTTTTTTCCCTTTTTTCAGATTTAGATTGAATTTCTTTTTTATCTGTAGTACTTTCTGTATTTATATCAGTACTATTTACATGATGCTGAGATTCAATATAGTCTTTGTTTTCATTTTTTAAATTTATATCAACAACTTTATTTTCATGTTTTCTTTCTAAAGTATCTTTTCCTTGAAATAGCTATGGGAGAAAAAAAATCACAATATAACACATCCACATAAATTTTAAAAAAAGGAACTTTAATAAAAAAACATACAGAAGGTTTCATAATATTGAACTCTAGCTTTGTGCTAGAGTGCTAAAGTGTCATTAAGAGCTTCAAAATAAATTAGCATTTATACAAAACATGTGATACATGTATAATGCAGTAAATACAAATGACAGGATAAACAATTTATCATATGCAGGAACAATTAATTTTGCTTTTTTTTTTTTTTTTTTTTGAAAAATAGCAGAATTCTGCCCCTCACATCTACAATTTACAATTGTGGAGAGAGGAAAACATGACACTAAATTTTGAAATCAGTGTCAAACAACAGCAAGTTGAAACACAGAACATCAAACATCTCCAATACTGTCTTCCACAATCATTATGTATCTACACACTCTGAGACCAATACAAGTAAGCAGAGAAATGGAATGATCATTTTCAGATCTTATGTTTTCAGGCTATAGCAAACCTAGGATTTGTGCATTTTGCTGGTGCTCCAGCTTAAGTTCAGAAAGATACCATCAGAGTAACATGGCTATCAATAGTCAGAGAATACTTTTAAGCTGATGTATCATCATAATGCATAAGCATGACATCACAACATACTTATAAGACCTCCATTATGTAACCTCAATTAATCACAGATAAGCAGTTTAGTTTCTGTCAAGAAAGGCATAAGTTAATTGCTATATTGTTATCAGTATGCATCTATTATTAAATAAATATCTTTGTACACACCAAATAAATACACAATGTTCTTTTGAATTAAAGTCTTCTGTTACATACATTAATCAAAACTCTTATTTTTCATTGAACAGAAGATCACTAAAAGAAAAAACTAAATAAAAATACACATGTAAAAAATAATATATAAAATTTTAAATTGAAATATTTAGAATATTAAAACCAAACACTGCTATCACTCTGTTTTCTTTCCTCACACATCTGAAAAACATCTCAAGGCTTGAGCTTACATTTATTTAAGTTTTGTTAACATTCTATACCTTTAGCTAGTAACAGTGAATCATCTAATTAAATAAAGAGCAATCTGTTCCTTCAAAATTCTAGAATGACTGGTGCATGTTTGGTAAGATTTCTGCCAACTTTCAGGATCAATGGGAAAATAAAGTACCCTTCTTTCTATCAGGAGTTCTATCTTAAATTTATCACCATTCTGCTACTAGCATTCTTTCTATTCTCATGACTGCTGTGCTGATATTTTCTTGCTTATAAATTATATGTCCTATAAAAATGATCTCAAAGTATAAAAACAGTGAATTTAAAAAATGAATTTATCACATCTTATCATCTTTGAAACAATACATCATACTGAACAGGGTAGAAATAGCATATCTTCTTTTCTCATATTTTGTAGATTAAGTTACAATATTGATACCATTTACTCTCCATACACACAGCAAAATGAGACAGTATACTTCAACATCTATTACACATTATTTTATAGCAGTTGCAGTTCTTATTTATATAGGATAAAGTAGAATATTATGTATTTTATTACCCCTTCACTTAATTTTGGGAACGTTTTAATGTGCATTGAAAATCAATTAAAATAACTACAATTACTTATGTTACCTTGAAAATCCTACACTACATCTCTTATTTAATAATAAAGAATCTGTATTTAAGTATATATGTTTCTCACACTGTTGAAAAATGCCTGCAACTATAGCTACTAAAGTTTGAACACACAAAGTTCTCCACTGGAACACATGTACCTTGAAGCATGTATTTTTAATTTTTAATTTGTTTTTTATATAACTAATACTTTGTAATAATTTGATAATATTTTGCTTAACAAAATTAAAGATTTAAAAGCAGTGTGTTCTTACTCAATAGATCAATCACAGTATTTATGCTTCAAACTTAATCTGAAAACTCTAAGATTTAAAAGCAATGTGCTGCCATTCGACAAAGCATAAGATATTTATCTTTCAAATTTAATAAACAAACTCGGCAATTTAAAGGAAATGCATTGCCACTGTCTGAAATAAAATATTTTATATGCGCCAGTATGTTGCTTTTCAGCAAAGTGTAAGGTATTTGATTTTTCCTCCAAATTTAATCTCTTTTTTATTTATATACAAACTAAGTAATTTTAAAAGCAATAAATGCAGTTCATCTCCATTATTACATTTACAAGCTGGAACCATGATATTGTACTAGCTGGACTAATTAACAATCCTTATATGCTTTTCTTATTTTTAGTCCAAAAGGGGTATTAGTCTTGAAACATGATTGAGTCATTTGATTTTTGAATCAAGTCTATTACCATTTGTTAAAATGTAAGATATTTGTCTTTCAAATTTAATCTGTCTGCTATTGATAAATAAACTAAACTATTTAAAAGGAATAGATCAGTTCTTTAAGATATTAATTTTTTACTTTTGAACCTGATTCAGTTGAATAAAAATGTGTTTAATTCGAGATACAGCTAATTAAAAGCATTAAATATTTTTACATACTTATGTTATATACTATTTTCACTTTTGAAATATACACAAGATACATAATATTTCCATATAAATCTAAACATATATTCATTTAGTATCATATAATGCTTTGCTATTCCACCTGGACCATCTCTACTGATAATCTCTGTGGATAAACCATATTAAACTTTAAAAGAGGCTTTCTGGGCAAACGTTAGAATCTGAACTGTTTCAGATATTTTTAATTATTTATCTTCAGTTGTTTTTATTTTTTGTCATTACAATAACTATTTAGGCAGCTGGCTGCACAAGTAGCTAATTATTCATTATTATTTGTGTTAAGTCTTAGATTATGTTATCTGCAAATATGGAAGAACTATTGCAGAAGATAATTGCATTCACTCAACAAGAAAAAGTTTACAACTGATCCAAATTCAGATATATTAAGAATAGTAAAATTCAGCTGAAACTCAGCTAAATTTATAGGGCAGCATTATTAAGGATATTACAAAGTTATATGATACTTGTAAAATTAACTAAGAATAATATTAGTAATAAGATTAAAACAGCATACCAAACCCTTATTTTTAATCGAAATCCACTGAAAAGATCTGCAAATAATTTAATTAGAATGTACATAGCTAAAAAAATTTAATGCTGTGAAAAATAAAAAAAAGGGAGGGGATTTTGCATTCTAATTTTCTTTACAAAGAAGTAATGATATGCAAAAATTCAAAAAAGGAAAATTTCAAAGTACTTCCCAGCTTAAGTGGCCACAACTTAAGTCTTTGATGATATTAAAAATTCACACATTACAAACTGGTGGCTGCTTGTTAGAAATTTACATTACCTATTTTCACAATGCTAAAAAAATTATGTCTTGAAAGTTTATTATATAAGCAGGTGCAGTTTACTATCTAAGCAAATGTGGATTGAAACAAAGTGTTTTCTCTTTCTGATGCTCCATGCCTTTAAGGTTACTCTACCAGTTAAAGTTTGATTCCATGGTTCCTTCAATCTTCCTTTTCATTGGTCCAATGTCTTCAGCTTCTGCAAGGTCTGCAAATTCTGCATCAATTAACCAATGCAACTAGATTGTGCATTTATTAAAGAATATACTATTGCCAGATCTCTTTTGAACAAAAAGAAGCAGAATGAAAGTTGTCAATGCTGATACCTGAATTCCGGTCTAGAAGAAAAAAAATTTCAGGCAGGATTCAACTACCAACAACTGATTCATGTGCTGAAGTCTACAAATATTTTATTAACACTATGAAGACATCACTACTCTTAGCTGCATTATGGCTTATATCCAGCTAGAGATAGCCCATTTTTACTTTTTTTATCCTTCTCTACAACTACTCTAATAAGAAAATACCGAAATTTCAAACACAATGTTGGTTCAGAAGGACATATAAAATGCTTAGCTCTTACTTTAATAGGTGACAAAGGCTTGACCTTTGGGATACACTTCACACTTTGCTTCTGGTGTTCATACACCTTTTGCAGTTCTTCTTTTCTCTTTTCATTTTCTTGAATGCGTTTCTTATGGTCTTCCAGTCTCCTTTTCCTCCTTTCCTCTCTTTTTGTCTTAATATAATTTCTGACTGCATCTACATCATAATGTCGTATTTTAGGGGAATGAGCTGAATGTTCTAAAAAAAGGAGGAAACATATTCTGAAATATTAATATATCACACATGAAAAATGAATAAATTTAAAATACACTGATTGATTTTACAATTATTAGATAACTTTAAATAATTTGCTTGTACCACTAAAATAAATTATCTATTGATTTTATGGGCCAATTAAATCATTTTTCATTTGAAAACAGAAATTTAATCCAACTAAAAGACTGCTATTAGAGAGTTATTTAGTCCTCAAAAGTACTCCAATACACAATCCCTAAAATTAATTGTTAATGAAATCTACAATTTATCATTAACGCTGCTTATTTATAGATTTAATTTTCTTGTTCAAGCCATATTATAAACGCATGAAATAAACTTGCAGAATTTTCCTGCACAATGCTAAAGCACACGAGAGTTTATTTCATTTCTTGAAAATAAAAGGTATTAAAGGCATATTAATGTAATGGGGATACTATACTACCTTCATCACAAAGATCTATTCCATTAAGAAATTTAAAATGGTTAAAGTACATTCAGCCGCAAAATAATAATAATAATAATAATAAAAATAATAATAATAATTAAAAAAACAGAGGAAGAGAAAGACAAGGTGGAAAAAATATTTATACATTCTTCTCTAATTGGATAATTACGGGGGAAAAAAATCATCTATATCCCTAAGGATTACAAAACTTCATATTTGTAAATTAGACATAAGGTTGAAATCTCACAGCCAGCAGCTGGTCTTATGATTAATCACCTAGCATTCTTATTACTACACAGTACTCAGGATATTTTTTCTAAAGAAATTGTCTAGGAACTGCTGATATTTAAGTTTACCTAAAAATTACATTTGCACATTTGTTTACAATGGCATTTTGAACAGTTAATTTAAACAATTGTTAATTTGTAAATCACACAGTTTGCAAGAATTATTATTTGATCCATTATGGTTTTAAAAATGTTTATGTAAATAATCTACAAAGGTGATAATGGATCACAGTTTTGGATTTATGCAACACAAAATGTTGCATGCAATCTTTTTTTAAAATTAAATGAAACATTCTCTAAAAGATTTGATATTTCCTGATTATATACCTTCACAGAAAAGCTGCAAAAAAGCATTTATGAGGCAATGCAATATGTTACCAAAATAATTAAATGTAGACTTATCAGACATCTTGCTTCACCTGGTACTGCTGAAATTTACTGAAGGTCCTGGCATCGTGGCCAATTTGTCATTTTATTCTGGTTATATGGTAAAATTTTAAAAGTGCAGAATATATAAGAAGTAAAAAGAGTGAAGCCTCGGGTAAAACAACATTGCAATTTACCAATTAAAATACTTACACTATTGCTAATCTAAATAGTTTGTATCTAGATCTAACAACTTTTAATGTTGTTTAGATGTTTTCTCCCAAAATTATAGCATATCATCTAATGAATTTAGATATTTTATTTTTTCATTCAGATATTTTTCCACAAAATTTATCATAGTATGTATCATTATTGTAGTTTAAAGGTACAGATTTCAGTGATAAAGAATTCTTAACAGCTTGAGCAGCTTTTGCAATTGCTATTGCTAAAACATTTTGGTGGAAAACTTTCATTACAACCAGGTGTTAATACCATTATAAAAGTGCTTACAACATTGTGCTACAGGAAAACAGTCTGGAGTAGAATTTTTTGTTTGGATAAACAACAGTGAATTAACGTTTTCTGAATTTGAAGCTTTAGGAGAAGGAAAAAAAGAAAATAATTAAACTGAGAGAAAAAATGAAATAAATATAGACCAATTTTTTGATAAAGCAGTGATTGCAAAAGCTTTTTGGACAGCTAATTATGAAATTTAGGAAAATAAAAATTGTGAAGAAAAATGGATAAAACTTTTTAGTCATTTCAAATTACAAAAACATTTTATTACTTATTCTTATTCAAATAATAGAATGCATTCTCAGAATTCTGGGCACATTGCCACCAGTTGAAATAGTATTCACAATAATGAATACGGTCTGAAGAAAGACGCAGAATGGCTGAATCAAGTGTAGAACTTTACTAAGCTTCAAAATTAACAGTGAACTATATTGTAGTAAATTTTTCAATGCCACTAAAAATAATAAATAATTTTTAAAGAAAGTTCATACTAGTGATAAATACTAATAAGTTCTAAGTTATTATAATGTTCTTTTAACTTACTATTGTTTCTTATATCTTCTTTGTTGTTTATTATAAATAACTTATTGTTGTACTTCTTTAGCCTTTTCTTTCTTTAAGCCTGTTGTACTTTTTTAGCCTTTTCAATCACTGGTACTTATCTACTTATCTGAGTAGGTTTTATTTTCTAGCCTTTTCTATTTAAGCTGTTTTTTATAAAGTACATATGAATTTGCACTTTTGAAATTCAACTGTAATTTTTCTTATTAGTGTTTCCTTTTGCACTAAGTACATTTTACTTATAATAAATCATAATTTTACTGTAGAGTTTGCCAGCTGATGAAAAAGAAAATGCTGTATTTCTGCAGGAACACAGCATTTTGTTCAACAACAGAGAATGCAAAATTTCGCATTGCATGAAATTATACTTTTTTAAACAGCCTAATTTTATGCAACTGCAATCAGAAAAACTGCATGCAAAGTGTTAGAATGCAGGTCAGAAATTGGTTGGAAGATAGCTATATCTTATTTTTAAAACAGCTATTTACTTTATTTATGGCTGCCAATGCACAATGCCAGAACTGTGAATCATGACGAATATGAGCAGTTTTCTGATTTTTTTTTAGCAAAAACATACCACTGTGTACATTGGGAGAATAAAAGTACAAAAAACTTATGGAAAAATTTCTGATTTTCTTGCTTTTTTAATTTAACTGTATGCTCTTTAATGAAATTCTCTTAGCATGTCATTATTTTGAAAGCGGTTCATTTTCTGCAAATTAACTTGGCAAAAAATTAACTGCCAATGTGTTCATCAGTGCTCTTCAAAGTCACCAACGAATTCCTGAATTTTCAGTGGGAATGCAAATAGTATCAAAAATTTAAATAATGGCTTAATTCTAATTGCAAAGCATAAGTATTGTGATAAAAGTTTTTTGGATCTAAAGATTTGACACTAAAACTAAGGTGAATGAATATCCTAGAAAATATCACTCTTTGTTAAAAAAAGAAAATGAATTAAGTAGTTGTCTGATATATCAGGATTAAATGTTGACAATTATTTTAAAACAAATAGTAATAACATTTACTATTATAATATTTAGCAAATATGATACTTAAAATTAAAAATTAAATACAAAATTACAATTTTCAGAAAAAACAAAAATATCAAATATAAATCTGTCTCAACACAGTTAATAATTGCATATGCACAATCATAAAAATGCTATAAGAAAGCAATTTGTGAAATAATTTTTGATACAGAAATATTTTATTTACACTATATCAGGACAATCTGTTTTAATACCTGATATGCAAATTGGCATGATTATGTATACACCAAGATTAAAACATCACATGGACATTGAAGCTATACAATCATTACATATATACATATATGTGTATAGAATAAAGATAGAAAATAAGAATTAATCTGTAATTGACAGAAAATGTGAGTAGAGTTAAAATTATTATTAATGTAAGAAATTACCAATATCTGGTTCTTTAAGAGCTTTCCTTTTAAAACTTTTAAAGGAATTTAAAGGTTTGATATTCTCTTTCTTTTCACTGGTTTCAGTATTAAGCTCTACTGAAGATTCAGATACAGTTTTATTATCAAAATTTAATGATTTGAGCATCTTCAGTGCATTTGTAGTCTCATGAATTCTGTCATCAGACTTTGCTGGAAAAAAAAAATGAAGATTATATCATTGCAACATATTAGAAGTAAATGAATTTTATTCCAAAAATTTTTCCATTATTACAATCAAAACATCATTACTTGATATATCTGCATTTTCATAACTTTTCAGTCATAAATAAAAACTATGCCATCTCTAATCTAATTTATTAATGTAATGTATTTTGACACCTTCTTATTACTTTTGCAAAATAGCAGCATTCTGCAACATCTCACAAAAACCAAACTGTATATACACAAATGATTTATTCACATATTTTTATAATTAAGGCTAGAAAAGTATTCACCAATCAGTATGGCTGTTAGAAGGGTGCTACTCATTGTTATTTGTCTGTTCAGTCTTCAAATCCCTTCTGAGGGATTGTGTCCCAAATCTTTCTTTACTCCCTCATTTCGATTCCTTGGTGTAATAAGAGGCAGGTGAATGTCATTACAGGCTTAATCTATACCTTCCTTGGGAAGGAATTTTTCCTCTTAATTTATACCTTTCTTGGGAAGGAATTTTCCCAAACATAAAAGTTTTTTTTTTTAAATTCTAAGAATTGTCAGTAATATATAAACACTATGATTACTTCTTATCACTGATAATATACTACAATAAATTTCTTAAAAACTTATTCTCACTACATTTATGATGCTGAAGCAGATTTATAAAGTTTGTTGAAATTTGTTACATAAACTAAATACTATCCTTTTACACATATCACATAATTTCCCTCTCTAGGCCACAAATACATTTACCATTAAAGTTAATTATACAACATAATAAGACTTATAAATCATAATACTGATTACCTTTTAACATTCCTAACCATTCTAAATCTACTAAATAAATCAAAAATAAGACATTTCTGAACTAACGAAATATTAGTGTTATTTCCAAGTATCTGACAAACACCACTAAGAAATTGAAATGTTATTTTCCTAGTTATAACTATTTACCAGGGGATAATAATATAAAGTTTAAAAGACATAAGTTAGTTCTTTTGGTCTTTAACCAACTAAAAAGTTGTAACCTGTCATAATTTGAAACTTTACCTGCCTATCCAAGCAGCAATTGAAATTCTTGTTTACCAGCACTTGGGTCATACCAGGTTTTCTTTTAATTTAAATTTCTTTCATTTTCTCATGAGATAGATCTCCACACCCTTTTAATCTATTTATCAGCTGAAAAACATATTCTACTATGGCATTTTCTTCTACGCCTGGCTTCAGACATTTCTTTTGCAATAATGTAATGAAAGTTCTAAGATTTTCTTCCCTGCACTAATTCTGCAGAGCTGAATTTGGTAGTTTTGCGAGTGGTGTTCAGAAAGCAAAAAGAGCTGCGGGTACTTGTTTCTCCCATTCAGGAGTGGTTTCAATGAAAAGCAATTCTTAAAATTCTTTGTAA